>CM034154.1:289614734-290214734 GCA_019776745.2 Taxus chinensis | reverse complement strand
TATCAAGAAGTAGAAGAATCTGAGCTGGGAGTCTATTGTATACACGAAGAATCAACCTATTCCTAGCATCACCAAGCCAAGCCATAATGATGACAATGAGGTATGGCAGCTATTTTTTGACGGATCAAGGAGTAGGCAAGGAGCAGGAGGTGGAGCCATGCTTGTTTCACCTCAAGGCATCAAATATTATTCAACTTTTCGTTTCCAGTTTTCTTGTTCAAACAACACAGTTGAATATGAGGCCTTGATTCATGGACTTCATTGGGCTATGAAAAAAGGGATAAATAACTTGCAGGTGTTCGGGGATAGCGAGCTAATCGTCAACCAAGTTAGAGGACAACATGCTACGAAGAACAACTTGCTGAGGAGCTACAAGAATAGGGTATGGGACCTCATTGAGGATTTCGAAGCTTTCAACATTGTGTCCATACCCAGGAAGAAAAACGAAGCCGCGGATAGGCTCGCAGCAGTTGGAGCAACATTTGATGTGGTTGACAACATCAAAAGGGAAAAAACACAGCCACATATCCATGTGATTGTGAGGCAAGTAGTTCCAGATAATAACACAAGCTGGCAAGTATTTGAGAATGATCAATAGATAGTCAATTTTCTACAAGAAGAGGCTGAATTCTCAGCTAGAAATCAGGACATATTAGAGAAGCAGTATGGGGATCAAGTAGTGTAGCTCTAGACAAGCAAGCTTCCTAAGGGTTTAGTAACATTGGAGTCTATCTTCAACCCTAACGACCAGTTCTGTAAGGAAAAGGCTAACATATAAGTCAAGAGAGAATATTCAGAGCCAATTCTGGTTGGGGAAGGCAAAGTACTTCAAATTGGTAAAGTGGCCACTGAGCAAGAGAAATCAGATTTCATATAGCTTTTCCAAGAATTTCCAGATGTCTTCGCTTGGAGCTATGAAGACTTGAGAGGATTCAATCTAAAGTTGGTACAACATACCATAAAATTGGATCCAGATGCTAAACCCATCAGGCAGAAGTAGAGACCTGTCAACCCTCACATTGAGCCTCTAATGAAGAAAGAGCTTAACAAGCTAATAGAGGCAAGCATTATATTCCTGATCAAGCACTCAAGTTGGGTTACAAACTTGGTTCCAGTCAGGAAGAAGAGTGCAGAAATCAGGTTGTGTGTAGATTTCCGGGACCTCAATAGGGCATCTGTCAAAGATCATTACCCGCTTCCTTCAATGGAACAAATATTACAAGTAGTATCCGGTTCAGAGAGATTCTCTCTCCTAGATGGCTACTCAGGGTATAATCAGGTGATGGTGAAAGAAGATGACCAATTCAAGACGGCTTTCACCACCAAATGGGGGACCTATGCCTACAAGAAGATGCCATTTGGACTATCAAATGTTGGAGCCACCTTCCAAAGGGCAATGGATATGGCATTTAAGGGGTTGATCAACAAAATAGTTCTGATATATCTTGATGACATCACCGTATTCTCAAAAAATGCAATGGATCAACTCTATCATTTGAGGCAAGTATTTCAGAGATGTAGAAGATTTGGAGTATCATTGAATCCCAAAAGGTGCATATTCTTGGCTCACGAGGGAAAAATTCTAGGCCATATTGTTTCAAAGGAAGGGTTGACGATTGACCTAGAATGGGTTGAAGCAATTCAATCATTGCCATTGCCAAGTCACAAGAAGGCTCTTCAAAGCTTCTTGGGAAGGATCAATTTTTTCCACGGGTTTGTTCCAAACTTTGTAGCTCTTGTAAAGCCAATAACGCTGATGTTAAAGAAGAGCATGGAATTTAAGTGGACATCTAAAGGCAAGGCAAGTTTTGAGGCAATAAAAGAGGCTATATCTCAAGCCCCAACTCTCATCAATCCAGACTTCTCCAAGGACTTTGTGCTATATGCCTTCGGTGGTGGAGACACAATTTCTACAATCCTGGCACAACAAAACAAAGAAGGATTAGAACAACCAGTTGCTTTCTTCAGTCAAGGCTTGGAGGAATATGAAACTATATACTCTTTCATTGAAAAGCATGTACTTGTAGTGATTAGGAGTTTAAAGAAATTCAAGCACCTAGTCTTAAACAACAAGATCCAATTATTGGTCTCTCATGCGGGAGTTAAGGACTTCCTTCTAAAAAAGGATCTGAATGAGAAGCGTGCAGGGTGGATAACTCGTGTCATGGAATATGACATCAAGATCAAGGTCACCAAACTAGTACGTGGAAAGGGACTTGTGAACGGCTAGCATTGAGTCAACAGGTTGAAGCAGGTGATGAAAAAGAGGCTGTCTTAGTACTACAGGATGGCCAAGAACATGAAAATGATGATGTGCCTACTCCTTATTGGACTCAGAATATGATACACTTCCTACAGATAGGACTATGCCCTCCGGAAATGAGCAAAGAAAAGAGGAGATACTTCAGATTACAAGCCATTCCATATGTGCTTGTTGATGGTGTTTTGTTTAAGAAAGACATCAATGGGGTTCTATTGAGGTGCATTAGGACTGGTCAAATTGAGAGGGTGTTACGAGATTTTCACAATGGATATTCTAGAGGACATTTTTCCCCACGAGTAATAGTTCTCAAGATAATAAAGGTAGGGTATTATTGGCCCACGGTGTTCAATGACTGCTATACATGGATAAGAAAGTGTAAGAAATGTGCACTCTTCACAGGCAAAGAAAGACTAGCAGCACTTCCATTGCACCCAATCTTGGTTGACCAACCATTTCTGCAATGGGGATTGGACTTCATCGGGGTCATCAACCCAAACTCAAGCCAAGGCCACAAGTGGATTCTCACGGCAACAGACTACTTCACCAAGTGGACTGAAGCAGTAGTGCTCAAAGAGGCAAACGAGTCTAATATACTAGAATTTTATGAAGGAATAGTGACCAGGTTCGGTGTGCCGGCCACTATCATATCAGACAATGCATTGGCATTCGTAGGTTCCAAGATTATAGAATGGGCTGTCAAGAATGGAATCTACTTGAGCACCTCTTCCAATTATTACCCACAGGGTAATGGACAGGCAGAGTCCACGAACAAAAATTTGCTAAGAATCATCAGGAGGACTCTGGATGAAAATCAAAGAACATGGCATACCAAGCTAAAACCAGCATTATGGGCTGACAGAATAACACCAAAGAGGTCTATAGGTAATTCCCCTTACAAGTTGGTCTATGGAAAAGAGGCAGTATTGCCTATATCATTAGAACTGCCTGCATTGGAGTTCATGAAGCAGTTGGAGTTGGATGAGTTTAAACCAATAGAGGCCAGGTATGCAGAGTTGATGGAATTGGAAGAAATTAGAGAACGTGTAGTTCAAACAATTGAGAAAGATCAGGCCTTAGTGAAAAGATGGTTTGATAAGAAAGCAAGAGCAAGGACCTTCCAGGAAGGGGACCTAGTTCTGAAATGGGATGCAGATCGGGCAAAACCAGGAAGGCATTCCAAGTTTGATGCCATTTGGAGTGGCCCCTACATGGTCATGGAATGTAAGAATAACAATTCCTTCCAATTGTCTACATTGGACGGAGAAGAACTCCCGATTTCGGTCAACGGAATCTATCTTAAACATTGCTACTGAAAAGAAAAATTTTTACCCTTGTAAATATTAGCCTAGATTTCAATTCCTCTAAGTGCGTATGAACATTGTCTTGTTGTAGTTAGGTTTTAGTTTTCCTAAGTGCTTTGGCACAGGTTTTGTTGCTCATGGGTTGGTTTTCTACAGTTCAGCGTGCTCTCAGAGGAGTTACGGTACCGGGCTCGGGATCAGATATCAGGTTGGTTTCAGGTTATTGCCTAAGACTCCATGCCCAATGGATTGCTAAAAGGCCACTGATCTTCTACCTAGCAGGTAGGTGACCTCGAAAAGTCACCAAATTTTTATCCAAATTTCACCCCCCAGAGTTAATTTGATGACATGCATCAGAGTTTTTAGTTCCAAGCAAGTAGATTGATTCAGGAAAAAATCGTAAAATTGGCTAAGTCCTGCTCAAGGCCACCTTTGGGACAGTTGGAACAATTATACGCAGAAAGCGCGGATCAGCCGAAAAGCCTCCAGGTGGCCCAAACAGAAAAGGGACATCTGGGACAAATGGACGTGAAATGCCCGAATCGGCCGAAAGAAAGAAAATTTGTCCAAGTCCTTTACCGGGAGCAAGCGGGACAAGAGTGCGCGGAGGACGCGAACCGACCGAATCGGGTGAACTGGAAGAATTTGTCCCAGACAGCACTGGGACATTTGGGACAAATGGATGTAAAGGAAGCGAACCAGCTGGATCAGCTGAAACAAGAAACTTCAGCACAAGGACAAGTGGGACAAAGGGGCACGTGGGATGCGGATAGCCGAAGGAGCCGAAAGCCAATCAGATCACGCCACGTGTCACCAGCAAAAAAGGGATGAGGAAGCCCATTTCAGGTGGATCAAAGGATTCTGTCCCATGAAGCACTGGGACATCTGGGATAAAAGGACATGGTGGACATGAAAATCCGGTAGGCCTGTGGACAAATCACAGCATGACACGTGTCACCAAGGAAAAAGGTTCAAAAGGTCAAAGGGGCGAGTTTTCGAGCACTGATCTGAACCAATGAAATAGTGCCACGTGTCCAAGTTTAAGGGGCCCACAAGAAAAGCCCACGAAAAGGTGGAGAGAGAAAATTTCTCAGTGAACCAGAGCCTGCCACGTGTCATCCAGATGTCAGAGCGTGGGAAAAGAAATTTAAAAATCCGTTTTCACCTGTTTTGTGCCCTAAATCTTCAGACCTTCGTATCTTTCGATCCAGAGCTTGGATTTGCACGTTCTTTATATCGACGGAAAGATGTTGAAATTATCTACATGATTCTGGGATCAATATCACATTTTGGTGTAGTTTGGAGGGAGAAAATTAAGAAAACGTCTCTGACGCGTGGTGATAGATAGAAGTAATGCTTCAACAACCAACTTTAATGCAGTAGACAGCTCGCCGCTCCTGTTAGACAGCCCACCGTTTTTCTAGGATCCACCACTTCTATCATAATGAGATGATTTTAAATACTACCAAGAAGTGGTTGGGGTAGATTCTATATTTCCTCTCTCTTCCCTCTCTCATTTCTTGATATATATTGTAAAGAAGAGCTCCTTTAAGGGGTTGGACATTTTTGTTTTGCATCCTCCCTTCTTCCCTCGCTTGCAAGAGAAATTGTGGAGCTTTCAAACCTCCCATATGGGTTGTAATGCCAATCTTTTTTACCTCTTGGCCACTGCAATGTACTGTATCGACTCTTGAGCAATAATATATGTGTTGTGATTGACTCTCAACCCTCTCATGTATTCATTGCTGTCATTTTGATCTCTTATTGCAGTTTGGTTACCTATGCATGGTGTTTGTATTGCATCTATATGGTCTATGTTAAATTTGCAAAATGAGTGTCTAACATTCCTCGGTGCATCACCTTTGTAGTTTAGTTTTTATTCTATGCATTTTCTTACCCTGTCTCCTTAGCAAGTTAGATTAGGTTTTAGCAAACCCTCTGCATTTTTTTGTGTGCATCTGAACAGAGGAATAGGAACCATCCTTCTCTAGAGAATCTTTTATCATCTTAAAAGTCCCACGCTTGGAGAAAGGATTCCATGTTGTGTAATCACACTGGATGCCTGAACGTCAACCTAGAAGCCTGATTTGCATCCAGGGGTGCTGTGAGTCTGCAACAACAGGTATGATATGTTATTTTTCCATGCATTTTTTATCTCTTGATTACTTCTAGGTGTATGATTTATAGGTCATGTGGTCATATATACTATGTTTAAGGTGTATGTTTCTTTTTTGATGTCATTTTTAATCATTCATAAGTCCTTTAGGTTATCAAAGGATGTTGTGTCTCAGTGTGATATTTGTACCATCTAACAAAAAGTCTAGGTTTGTATTTATTGTTTAAAAAGAACATTTGAGTCTAAGTTTGAATATAGGCATGTCAGTCATCCTATAAAGGTATGAGAGTTTATTCATTCAATATTAGTCATAATTAAAGTCAATACTTCTATGTATGTCACTGTTTTGAAGTCATAATCTATACATATCTAATCAAAGGGTCTTTGTGAACTGTCTGAGATAAGTTAGTGTCTTCACAGTACTATTAATTCTTGTGTCAAGGATATCATTCATAATAGTATGAGGTATATAAGAGTTTTTCAAACTATTCACTGTCATCAAGGTCTCTCTCAAGTCTATGTAGTATGATCTATATATAATCTCATTATGTATTAATTGAGTTAATTCTTAATTTTTTCATGAGTCCATATAAATTCACAAGATTAGGAGGACCTATATTCTCTAAATTTATGTTTTCATGGTATGATAAAATTCTTAAGCTTCATATTGAGTCAAGTGTCTGTGTTTTAAATTTTGTAATATTTCTTATCACAGTTAGATGTTAAGGTTGATATTTCACATCTCCAATGTCAATATGGTGTGTAAATAATTAGAGCCTATGAAAGAATAAGATCACTCTTGTGGTGTTTATATATTGATAAGGGAATGCATGTACACATAGGTAAAAGTATAAAGTTTTAAAGATGTTAAGGTGTTTTTTTATTCATGTTGAATTATCCAAGTCTAAGTTTGGTTGAATAAATGCTATAAAGGAACTCTCCAAGATAATTTTTGATTTACAAGAGATCAAATGATGAGTATCATTTGTTGAATCATAAACATAGGTGTAAATATCTTGATCAAGGTTAGTAGAATGGTTTGAAAGTTCTTAAGGTATGTTTAAAATGTTCAAGGCTTGTGTATCAATGTGTTTCCCAATGATTGAAGTAATTAAGGTCAAACATGGTATTAAAGTTGTTTGACTTGAGCCATAATGATGCCTGTAAGTATGAAATATATATGGTGTGAGTGTTGATAGTTGAATACCTATTTTTACTCTCAGGGGGAGGTAAGAGCTTATTGTATTTCATGAATAAGGTATGAAGAAAAACATTGCATGATCGAATTTGTGAAGGAGGTAAAAGTGTTTTCCCAAGTTGACAAAGCTAATAAAATTTGTAAGTATGTTTCTTTGGTGTTTGACTCATTTTTTTAATCTCTTCAAAAGGATCATAAAGGTAGTTGAAGAGATGTGAAACTCAATAAGGATTGTGAGTTACTAAATCACTATGGAAGATCCATGTATGAATGTTTATGTCTTCATTAATCTATTAAAGAATAAAATGGAATTGTAGTATGAATACATTATTCATGATGATGTTTCTCATAGTATCATAATGATAAATAATTTTGGAATATGGTAAATGAATTAAAAATTGACATGGTCAAAATGGAAACTAGATAAAGAAAAAAATATGTGTACGGGCCCCAGAGGTATGAAATAAAAAGCTACAAGTATTAAGAATGTTGGAATGAACAATTATCCCTTTAAAGTTTAAGACATCATATTTGATAACTTAGTGTGATTTTTCATCTAGAATATGTGAAAGAAGGTTGTATTGAGGATTAAGATCAAATAAGTGTGATTGTAGGGTACATATATTATGGAAGAGAGAACCTGTAGGTATAGGAATGTCAAGGTTGTCAAGATGGGATTTTTCAGAAGATAATCAAAGTTATGATTTTGAATATGGTTTGTTATTATTCACTAAGCTTGTGCAAGAATCTCAATGACTTGATGCGTGGTCTCCATATGAGATGAAGGACTTCCAAGGTGAGTTAGGTCCATTATGTGACTCATAACTTATTGTACCTAAATGTTTGATGATATATTCATAAGGAGGTATCTGATTTTTAAGATGGATTTGTAAGATTGTACGAGACAATAAGGTATGAGTGTGATATTAATGATTGTGCTATTGTTTTACAAGTGTTGGAAACTTTATCATTGTCTTAAGAAAGATCTCAATATGCCTAATGGTTTACAAGGGTATACATGTCTAAAAGGATATTTTGAGCACTGATGAAAAATGTGCAATATTAGAAAGAGTATGTAGAAGTTCAAGAAATTGTGTTAGATACATGTCACACCATGTAGATTCAGTTGTGATTTCAAAAGGGGTAATTTTTTAAATAGGTTATTTCAGTGCTTGATTTTCAGTGAGATTCCTTTAGCTAGTATAACTTGTTGAATTAAATATCATGGCACCCCATGTTATTTTTTTGATGCTCACTTTGATCCTTGATTATATGATAAGGTATAAAATTACTCTTACTAGCACAATGACAATATGATCCTGGTTATTTTGATTTGTGCTTGGGCTAGGTGAATAAGGTTATGATTATAACTAAGGAATAAGACTGTGTTTACAAGGTAATTGTAAAATGGCTATGTCTATCTTATTAATACTTACTTGGGCCCTATATTTATTGACTAAGGCTATGAAAAGCTAACATGTCATTGTATTGTTCAATGTGTTAAGTACAATAGAATATTAGGCTTAAGTAAATAACATGAATATAATTGCAGTAGTATTTGGATCATGTTGCTTTATCTCATAGTCTTGGGACTAAAATAAATGGATAAGGAATTTAAACCATGATATTTTAATTCTACTAATCTTAGAACTTGATTATAACATAAGGTATGAAAATTGTGATTCCTATTAATTAATAACTTTGGTTTAGACTCTGTGATGTTAGGGAATTGGTATTTTGGGCCTAAAATAAATCCAAGCTAAATTCGATGTCATTCGAATATTTAATCTCCTAATACTGTGTTAGGTTCTAATGTTGAACACCTTTTCATTTAGCCTTAATTAATCTTGGATTAGTTAATAAGGGGCCTATTTAATGGATATACAAGGATGAAATTTTCAAATATATCTTGGTCCAGTTTATCATGGGTAAAGTTTATAATGGCCTAATATAAAGTCTAGAGCCATCCTGTAAATGAGGACTTATGTTTTATGGCACATCTTAATCTCATTAAAAAGGGGGTATCGATGTGTATTAATTTTGGTTAAGTTAAGCTTACCTATCCTACTTTAAGATTATCCTAAGTGGCATTGGGAAATCCTCCCTAATTACTTTGTACCAACTATAGATATTAATGCATGGGTGTAATTACGAAGCACCACCAACCGCCTATTATGGAAGGAACAACATTGAAGTTTTTTCATCTATAACTATATTAAAATTAGTGATTAAAACTATTAGTTATTTGGCAATGATAAATTTTAAGGAGCACACGTTGGTTGTGGAAAAGGTGGCGGGGACTCTGACTTGTCCTCTCCTACATTGAATGCCTAAAACTTTGATCACCACCTTAGGAAACCATGGAGATGTTTTTGGGGAAAATAGGATGGTTTCCATGTTATGCTTGTTTTGCAAGTTTTGGGAGTTTTGATTTCAAGCTCTACATGCTCGTGGATCTCATTATTTTGGGATATCTGGTCGATTCAATCTTACATGTAATTTTAACTGGAATTTGAGATATTTTTGGGTGGCATTAATTTTTTGGGTTCATTAAGTAGCATGGAGATTATGGATGTTTTGTCTTCTGTGGATTCAATTTATGGAAATGTGACAACAAAGGAAGCTTGGAAACTCAAGAGGAAAAAGAAGATTATTTTACAGACATGATATGCTCTATCTCTTCTTTAATAATTTTCTCTTTCTATTATTTGTATATATAAAACTCTGCATTAAGATTTTTTTATCTATTTGAGGACGGTTTTGTTTGTTTGGTAAAAATATAAAGGATATAGTCTAGTTCTTGTAAACAAATGATTTTGGTAAAACTGGTGATATACATTGTGGGTGTGTTCTTTTCTTGTGTTGTGTGAACTCTAGAGAAACACTATGGATTTTACTTGAATGAAGTTGCATTGAATAGTTTATCTTGACCTCTTATATGATTACAAATCACTAAGTATATCATTTGATGTTGATAAGGGATTCAGTGTGATATGGAATCCCTCCAAAAATTGTAGTAAATGTTCTTTCTATGGTTTGTTTCTTTTCACTGTTATCGATGGGAATAAATTCGATATTTGAGGCTATTTTTGATATATACATATATATGTTTTTTTGTCTTGTATGTTTATTAAGGAAATACCCATAACCTTAGGTGTTGATTGTAATATACATTTATATCTAGGTTGAACCATTAGATTCAAACATAAGTTCTCTTGGTTTTCATCTTGAGCCTCCATCGTTTGATTAGTAAGATTTTTTTATTGGTATAGTTCATAGAAATAGTATGGATTTTAATTTAATTTTTTGTTTGGTTTGGAAACTTATAGATTTGAATATTACTTCGCATTTTTAATGGGTTAATGGTTATATTTTATGATTGATAATCACACCAGATTTTAAGGCACAACATGGATGAATGCTTATAGAATTATGTAAGCTTAATGGAAAGACCCTAATTTCAGTTACTATATGCAATTTTTTGTGTCAAACCTATTGACAATGGATGAGTTATTAGGAAATAATACTTGGCTTTCCCGATCTATGGAAATATCATTAGGATGTGAAACCAATGCTTTTAAGATTCATCTGATTTAAACATAGGTGTGTTAGATTTTGATGTTGATGGTTCAGTGTGGGTTGGTTTCATTGTGAAAATAAATTTGTTACTTTGTTTTCTTTAGTAAAATTTAGGGTATAGGATATAACTTTACTTTGGAAAAATTTGTTGACTCTCGATTGATGTTATATATAGGAAATATTAATTAGTCAATGTCTTTAGTTGGTCAAAAATTCCTTACGGTTGAGGTGGTAGGAAGTTAGTCAAGGTAGTAACTGAGTTATATTTTTTTATTAGAAAGATTATTCACTGTTAATAAAATAGTAATGCATAATTGGTTGTAAAGTGTGACTGATATTTGAATACCTCAAAATGATAAAGATAACATTGGTGCTTGTATAATTAAGAATGATATTGTATCACTCATTACTTGTATTTATTGCTGTAGTATAAAACCTATTTAAATCTCATTAGGATATATGTGAGTGTAAAGTATGTCTGTATTTGATAGTATGAAGTATGAAATATTGATATAGCTAATATCTTCATTATGGAAAACTATAATTGGTTGATTGTCGTTATATTGATGTGTAATTTATTGCTTGAATTTAAAGTTTTATGTAAATATATTATAACAAAGTAAACATCAACGTGTATGCAAAGTGTTGTCTGGAAATGTTACATATATGAATTATGTCCTTGTGGGTCATTTATGGGATTTTATTATGTAACATTTCATTTATGAAAATAATAGATGGCGTAAGTTATTAAGGGAGAATGAGATCTTATCATGCCATTTCTATTGGAACTGACCATGTACAATGGAATATTTTCCATGCAAGTTATTAACATTGTAGGTTGATTATGAAGAAAGACATGATTTACACCTTTGCTCACTGCTATGTCTTATGATGAAATATATAAAGTTTTTCTTGTTGTGAAAAGATGAAAATAATCATATTTTAGTAAGACATGATGCTTGAAACAAGATGTGATTATCTATTGATAATGTTGTTTTCAATTGAGAAATGTAATTAATTGTATTGTATTTGACTAAGAAGAGAAGGTAATACTTCGTTGTGAGATTAATGACAGAAAGAAAGATTTACCAGTTATTAATTACATATTATCTTTGAGAATACACATTGAATTGTAATCATTATTATTTCATAAATGATAATGTTGATAGATTTATTTGACTATGTAATAAGTATTGATATAGAATTGGCAAGAGATTAATAAATTAGTGACATTCTATTTATGAATCTATTATGAAATCTACTATTATAAACCTTATATTCTATTTATTATGAAGTAATAATATTACTATAAATGTGGTGACAAATCATATTTAGGTTTCTTGCAATAAAGACTCCCTCGGGTGGTATGAGACATCTAAGGAAGTTACGATTTCTTGTGTCCCACTATTGGTTTTTTAATACTATATAGAGAGTCTTTTAAATAAATATTAATGGATCTAGTGGATTATAAATATACTTTTGCTTTTGGTAATTAAATACAGTTCATATATTGAATAGTATATGTGTAATTAAAATTACATATTATTGACTCATATGTATTAAGGAGGTTTAATATCTATTCCTAAGTATGTAAACCCTATGGATGTTTATGATTGTATACATTCAGTGAAGATTTTTGCATTTGTGTACTTAGGAAAAAAAAAAATTTATTAAGGGAAAATAGTTTTTTGAAAGGGACTATACCCTTATACAAGAAGGCTCAAAAAGCCAGATGTGAACAAATAAGGCCCAACAAACAAGAACAAGAACAAAAGCAGGAAAAAACCTGCACAGAATAAAACCCAAGACCAACAACAAATCAACATAAAAACAATTGGTTTATAATGATCAAACAACTGTTTCTCGACAAAGAAAGTGAAGCATTGATGATCAGCCGAGCAGCACCGAGAAACTAGCAAGGTGGAGAAGTGTTATTCTTGGAGAATAGTTTTTTTATTTTTACGCACTGTAATCCAGCCTATAGAAGCCTCCGTAATTAGGGTATTGAAACAAGGAGGCATATTTTCCTTATCCTCCATAGATCCAACTGGGACAGCGGATTCATTATCTTCTTTTGTATCTTTCTTAATGCCACCAACAGAATGAGATTCTTTGGCACATTCAACAACTGGAATTTCTGAAAGAGGGGTTTCCAAGACAAAATCATCTTCAGTATCTGTATTTGACTCCTCTTTGGCTTCGAAAATCAGGTGTTCAGGAAGGGCATTTTTCCACCAGTTGTTTTTTCCATTCTTCCGCTTTTCTACTCCGCAAACATCAGCAATGTGCCCAGTAGCAAAACACTTTCTGCACCTAAAGGGAAAGCCTTCATAATCTAATACTATGTCAATTTAAGTACTTAGGAAAATATTATGACAAGGTTGTAATTTAATAATTAGGGATTGTATAATTAATGCAGTTTGCTTCCCTAATTAACTCAATGCTTAAGAAATGTGCACAAGTCACTTGTGGAAGTTGAATTACGTTTTAGTATTTAAAACTAAGATATGGACCTTATGATCTAATAATTAATGGGATGGATATCACTGTGTAACAAAAATTAATCTATTGTAAAAACATTCAATGAGGTGGAAAGTTAAGACAAAATTATTACGCATGTCATAATCAACATGGAATTAAGTATTGTTATGAAGTATAATTTTTTCGTCCAACTATTCTAGTTGGCATAGTCATGCTCGCCTCAATGGATGCATAAGTTTTGCATGGATGCGTGACTTAAATTAATTTAACTAAACAAGTAATTCAATTATGATAACTAGATTAAGTGATATGGTGATGGGACATGTTTATATTGAGGAACATTCCGTCATGAAATTGAGCATGACATACATGACTCTAAAAAATTTGTTGTAGGAGTGTATGGTAGTACACTGTTAGGATGCACCTAGTTCTAGCTTAAGGATGTGATGCTAGATGGGATTTGATTGAGTGAAATATCAGTAGAAACTTAGAAAAAAACTTGTAAATAAATGTCGAGAAGGGAACTACTGGTATACTTTGTATACTGACTTAAAAAAAGTTTTCTATAGGGGATCAAGTATGATCTAGTTGACCATAATCTTGCACATACTTTATTGATTTTTTATCTTAAGAATTGTAATTATATTATGTTGGTTTTAAATGTTAGTTGTATATTTAAATCATTGAATTCATATGAATTTAAATATGAGGGGTATTTAAATCAGTGAATTATGAAATCTAATGTAAAAGATAATTAAAAAATTATGATATAATTCAGCAAGGGACATAAATGATGCTACTCAATTCATGATATAATAAATTAAGGGATTTATAAATCTTGTGTGCTAGAATTTAATCACTGCATGTTAAATGCATTGAAGGCCTTAACTGTAATTAATGAGTTGAATTTTTTTTCCCTAGTTGAGAAACGTAATAAAGAGGTTGTTACATTTTGGTATCAAAGTTGAAGGTTGTACCTCTTAGATTAATTGTGTTCTTACACTTATTGAATTCTTATTTTATTATCAATATAAAACGAATGTGAGAAGTATGTTCCATGGATAATGAACCTAACCAAATTTATACTTTAGATATACTGGTAAATAAGTTAGATAACACAATCTAATAGTCCTTCATGGCACATGAAACCAAAAGGATGCTGGGAGTAGTTGGTTGAGTGTGAAAATGATTAGTTATTTATAGAATAAATTTAATTGTTGATGACAATCAGAAAGGGAGTTTATCTATTATTAAACTATCATGATGACATATTTTTGAACTTGAATCCAACATAAAAACCCGTAAAGGGGAGATGAAGTAGACAAGATTGGAATATTTGTTGTAGCAAAAATGATTGGAAAGGCCAATCAGGCTATAATTAAATATGCAATAAATTATGACTCAAAAAGAGAAAAAATATACAAGAGCGTTAAATCTTCTCCACTTGTAACTTTGGGAAAAGTGGTGGAAATGACGAGGCAGAAAATGTGGATTGTCTAAATGAGTTCAACAAGAAAGACTTGCTGCAATTCCAGGCAAGCAATAGAACAACACTACGGTGACTAATAATATAAGATGAAGGAAAAAGTTTCCTAATGTGACATTAGGTAAGTTAAGAAGATTTTCATTTTGATGTTTAAATTTGATACTAGTACAGTTGAGTTCTTGGTATCTAGTGATTAGCTTAAACAAAATTAGAAATATATTTTATCCTTTGCATATGAAGAAGAAATTGGTGAGTCACATTATCCATCTCCTTCATTGGAGAAATCCCTTTGATGTACCCACTCTCAGTCTCAAAATTAAGTATTCTTCTCAGAGCCTTAGCCATAATAATGAAAAGGAAAGGAGAGGATCCCCTTTCCTTAAACCTTGAGATCTAGGGAAAAAACCAAAAGGAGTCTTATTAATGATAATGGAAAACCAAGCATTGGAGATACACACCTTAACCGAGATTCGTAGGGAAATATCAAAGCCAAACCTATCAAGTATTTTATCAAGAGAACTACACGAGACCCTATCATAGGCTTTAGCCATGTCTAATTTAAAAAACAAAGTTTCCTTTTTACTGAGTTTAGCTGAATCTATAGTCTCTTTTATTGTGATGATCCCATCTTGAATTTAGTGGCCAATGACAAAAACCCTTTATTGATCAGATATGATAGAAGGGAGAATCACTTACAAATGGAGAGCCAAAATTTTAGTACAAACTTTATAGGTGGTGTTGCAAAGACTCATGGGTCTGAAGTATTTAAATTCTATGGAATTACTACATTTCAGGACCAAAGTTAGGAAGGTACAATTTATATCCTTTAGCATATTTTTTTGGATGAAAAATTCTTTCAATACATTATACAGATCTTTTTTTTATTATGTCCCAGAAGTAATGGAAGAAAAAGGCTTAAAAACCATCTGGACCAGGCACCTTATCTAGGTTAAGATGTTTCACCATGAATTCCACTTCCTCCATAGATGGGATCGAAGAGAGCATCATATTATCATCATCAGAGATTAAGGAAGGAATGCAACTTAGAAAATCTTGATCTTTGGCAAAATTTAGGGAACCTTGATTAGTTAGCAACTTTTGAAAGAAGGAAATAGCCTCTTTATTTATTTCTTCTTTTCTGATTATGCTAATTCTATTAAAAATTTTGCACTTTAGAGTAGACAAATTGAAGAACCTAGTATTTTTTCCCCCTTCCTTGAGCCAGGTAATACGATATTTCTATCTCCAAAATATTTTCTATTTTCCCACAATATTTACTCTACCAAGAGAGATCTTTCCTTTTCATAATCTTCAAGATCCATTTCAAAATCCCTACTCTCAATATGTCTTTGGAGATTCTATAATTCAATTATGGTTTCCATTTTATTTTGGAAAATATTACCAAAACTCTTCTTATTTCAATCTTTGAGATGTTTTTTGACATTTTGAAGTTTTTTGGTTAATATATACATCACAGATCCCTTAACCTTTAGTTTCCACCAATCATTTAGGAGATCTTTCAATTCCTCACTATGAAGCCACATCTTCTCAAAATGGAAGGGGGTTATTTTCCTTGTAGGGTTCTTGATTTGCAGAAGGATATGAGTATGATTAGACCCAATGTGGGGAAGAGAGAAAATAGATATGTCCTAGGATAACCACTCTTCTGATACTAAGAATCTATCTAATCTTACCTGAATACATTGAGCACCTACTCTTCTGTTAGACCAAGTAAAACTACTACCTTTAAGGTCAATATCATGAAGTTGAGAGGCAAAAATAAATTCATTAAAATCCTCCATGCCAATAGTGAAATCCTTGGATTCCTATTTTTTTCCCTAGAGATAGAGGGTGTTAAAATCCCTCATCACTATCCATTCAGATCCCTTGATATAGAAATTAAACGAGAGAAGATGAAGCCATAGATTTCTCCTTTCTTTATGAAGGGTAGGAGCATATATGTTAGATAAGACCCATATTTTTCTATTTTCAAGATTTTTTATCATCACAGCCATATGATGATCTCTTTTCACCAAAAAATTCCCTTCTGAGTGGGTAGGATTCCAAACCATAGCTAATCCTCCTGAGGCCCCTTTCAAACTAACAACAAAAGCTTTGGAATTTATCCAAAAGAACTTGCAAGAGTTTAAGAAAATGTCTTCTTTCATTTTAGATTCTTACACATCTAAAACATCAATTTTATGTCCTTCAATCATATCTTTAATAATCCTCCATTTCACAAGGCTATTAATCCCTTTACCATTCCATGAGATGTAATTCATTTCTTATGATTGGGTTTTTTCTTTTTAAAAACCTTCTGGTCTAAACACAACTATTTTCCTGAGTCTATATCCTTTTGAGTAGTCTTTTTTCTAGATTCAAATTTTCTGTCTACCTTTTTTTATATTGGTAATCTCCACATTTATAAGATTCAAAAACTCCTGATTAGGAGTGGAAATATTAGAATATTCACCATTTTTAACATTCGGTTATGCTTTTCTTTTTCCTAAAGGAGTTGTTTCCTTAGTGATCCTTTTATTTCCAGGTGTTAACATATCTTTATTTCCTCCCATATCCTTATTTGGGGATAGTTGAGAATCCATTATTTCAGCTGTGGAAAGGTTGAACATATTTCAAACTATCACCCTTTCTCTCACAAAAGTGTCCAAGATTTCTTCTGGCATTTGGCAATCCTTGACTTTACTCTGTTCCTTCAATGTTTCCTCTAGAACATTATCAACTGGTATTAAGTCCCTCTATGGAATTTTCTCTATACTTACATGTTCCTTGGTTTACTTTCTTCCCCTATTAATGGAAATAATTCCATTGTTCTACCTTTTGTGGGGTATTTTACAAGTTCCTTCATTTTTTCCTTTACCTTTGAATTCGACCAGGCCTTATTTTTTTATTTTCTTCTATTGACCACCAGGGTAAAACCTTCCTCATCCTTTTCTGGAGAATCTTTTATTGGAGAAATTTCAGTCCCATCCTTTTCTTAAATTTGCAAGGGAGTAAAACATTCTAATAAATTTTTCAAAAAACATTTCCTATGATCATCTGCACTTTGCATTATACCTTTTCCCTTTTCCCCTTTTCCTTCATTCCACAACACACCAATCTACTTTTTGGATACCTTGAACTTAAAATTATGGTTCGAATGACCCCACCCATAACATTTGGATCATTTTGCTAGAGTAATTTCCATTTAAATATTTTTCTCCCATATCCCTAGTCTATATTTTAGCTTAATAATAATAGGGATATCCTTATCTGATATTGTATAGATAGAAAATCTAGTGCAAATAAGTCTTTTCATATTCCTTGTGGCATTATCTATTATAACTAGAGAGATCATAGAGTTTTCTATACCTTTTACAATATCTTCATTCCAGAGTTCTAAAGGTAGGTTTGGAAGGTGTCTCCAAACAGGGAATTGGTTCAGGTTTTCCTTTTTAGGGTTAAAGGTTGGTTCCCATTTCCTCATATACCAACCAGATTTTCCCCAGAACCAAGGTCCTTATTCCAAGACCTTCTACATATCTTTACAGATGATGAATTTAAAGAGGAAAAAACCATTAGTGAGAGCACTTACCTCTAGATGCCCTTCTGAAATCCACTTAAGTTTGGCCCATCTTATAACAACATCAATATTGGGTCTCCCGCCCACTAGTTTCCCCACCAAGGATTAGTTTAGGTTTTCCATTGTGCATTTAAGTAGAGAATTTGGTATTTCAAGAACACTTCTAAAAGCCTATTTAACCACTTGGAGGAAGAAATTTTGGGATTTCAAAACATATACACCATTTATAACTTTACTCGAGCAGGTATCCAATGGATTTTCTAAGGGATCCTTTCCTATTGATCTTCATGTTCATTGATCTCACCTTCTTCTAACATGATCATCTAATCTGGGAAGAATTTCCCTGCCATCGCTTTCCCACTCAACCATTTTCAGAGATCCTCTAATCTACTATTCTTGAAGCTAAGAAGCTTAAACACCTTCTAGATGACTACATGGAATTTTTTGGCCAGATGGTGAACTATAGAAAAATATCTCTTTTCTTCCTCCATACCTTAGAGAGCTGTTGTAAGAAGATTGCTGAAATTCTAGATTGTGCCTATAAATCCCTCCCTACTATCTATATAGGAATCCCTCTTGGGGATAAGAGACCCTCTAGCTCAGAGTGGGACTTCCTGATTAAAAGGTTTTATAAGAAACTTGCAGGGTGGAAATCTACATTGTTATCTCATGCTGGAAAAATTACTCTTCTTTCTAGCTCCCTCCAGAGTCTTCTAATTTATGTCATGTCTCTTTACTAACTTCTTGGGATCATAGGGGAAAAAATAGAAAATATCCAAAAAAAATTCTTATGGAGTGGAACTGAAAGTAAAGAAAGAATTCCACTTCTGGCATGGAATAGATTTTGTAAACCCAAAAAAATCGGGGGTCTTGATCTTAGAGACTAGACTAAAATGAATAAAGCCCTCTTAGCTAAAATTGGCTAGAGGTTAATGAAATAAAATGGTGTGTAGACCAAAATTATTAAGAAAAAATATTGGATGAATGCAAATGAAAAAATATGGATATTCAAATGAGATTCTTTCAATGGATCAAGCATATAGAAAGCTATTAATTGGGCCAAAGAAACTATTACTAGGGGAAGTAGATGGAAAATAGGGAAAGGAAATGAGATATGCTTCTGGAATGATAAGTGGTCTGGGAATTTTACCCTAAAAGAAAAATTCCCCCAAATTACAAGTTTTCTTGAAGAGAAGTATGGGGAAAAATGATCAATTATATGGAAGATGAAGACAACTTTCAGACATGGAAAATTATAGAACTAGATAATCAGGAAGTCAAAGAGAACATGGTTTCTCTCAA
Source organism: Taxus chinensis (assembly GCA_019776745.2). Classification (NCBI taxonomy): domain Eukaryota; kingdom Viridiplantae; phylum Streptophyta; class Pinopsida; order Cupressales; family Taxaceae; genus Taxus; species Taxus chinensis. The sequence goes on along the minus strand of CM034154.1, from coordinate 290,195,428 downwards.
TGATTTTCTAAAATATTATGTGTCTTCTAACAACAAGGATCTAGATAGAATTTTGTGGGACAAAGAACAAAATGGTAATTTCTCAGTCAAATCTCCCTACTCTCTATTCTTTGAGGGGGAAACTAGAGATGAAGATTTAATGGCTGGAAAAATATGGAACAAGATCATATCTTCTAAAGTCAATGTGTACAGATGGCTTATTGTGATAAATAAGATTCTAACAGTGGATAACCCTAAACAAAAGAGGATTCCAAATGGTTAATAGATGTGTTCTTTGTGAAAAAAACATGGAAATGGTGAAACATCTATTCTTAGAATGCCCTTTTACTCTTCAGATGTTATCTTCTATTCTTGTATGTTTTTCGGTTCTCTGGGTAAACCCTAAAGAAATCCAAGATTCTTGGAATATATGGAAATGTCCTTTCATCAGCCAATGGCTTAAATTTTTTTGGATAATGAGCTTGAGTCACTTATGGTGGGAAATATGGAAAGAAAGAAACAGAAGGATCTTCAAAAATTAAAAAACTTCCTAATAGGTTGGTAATAAACAATTTATTTCATGTTGTTAGAAATAATTTTTCTATCCTTGGGAAAAAAGAAGTTGAAGTTCTTGAATGTCAACAAAATATCATAAGGAATTGGAATTTAACTTATGACCCTCAACCTAAGAATTTCAACCCTCATGATGGGGTTAAGTGGACTCCTCCTAGGGTAGGTGTTATCAAACTCAACTTTGATGGAGATTCTAAAGGGAATCATGGGAAAGTAGGAGGAGGAGGTATTTTTCATGATGCTAAAGGAAAGTTTCTTCTTGCCTATTTTTTAAATATAGGTTTCCAATCAAACAATGTTGCAGAGGATGTTTCTTTGTTCTGGGGAGTGAAGTTTGTAGAAGAGAAAGGATTCAAGAATATTGTAGTGGAAGGGGATTCTTTGTATATTATCTCTTGTGTGAAGGGAATTTCTCAGGCCTCTATTTCTATAGTTGACTTCATCAATAAATCCAAGGGTAAATTATCCTCCTTTGAAACTATATCCTTTCAACACATGTTTCATGAAGGAAAGACACTTGCTGATATTTTGGCTAATATGGGGGTGGATGCTAGGGAATAAAATGTGGTCAAGGATATTAATAAGATAGATGCTAAATTCATACACATCTTGAAAAGGGAAAGAATCCCTAATAGCATAGATTTTAATGAGGACGTAATTATTCCTTTGGTTTGATGTCTCATGATTTCATGTATCTCAAAATTATGCAAACATTTATTTCATATCTTCACAAGGGCAAGGAATATATCTTCATGTTGTTGAATCGTATTGTCAAGAATGGTATAGAAAGTCTTTCTCAGGAGAACAAGAAGAGTAGAATTAGTAGAATGGGAGGGCATTTAGTATGTACTAAACCTAGCAGCATCCCAGTGATGTCAAAAGAGGATGAGGTTTATCTTGAAAAGGTGGGATTGTTACATTTCTTTAGCATATTCGATGGGCATGATGAAAATTTGAGTGAATATGTGGCAAAAACCTGAAAGGAAGGCCACATTTGGGTTAGAAATTTCTCTTTCACCATTTCCCCCAAGTTTATTGCTAAAGTTTCTAGTCTGTCCCTGGAAGGAAGAAACATATTCAAACCTAAGTTAGACTACAGTTAGGAGATGTACTACTTCATGAAAGTTAAGGGTGTACCTGTATCTCTCTATAATGGTTATGCTAGAGGTAATTTTCCCCATCCTTATGAGGAAATTGTTTAGTTAATTATGGCCTACATAACTCTTTAAGGGTGTTACAAAGTGATCTATGGGTACCACTTTCCCATGTTGAACCATGTTAGAAACAACAAGCCCTATAATTTCCCATATTTTTTATTCTCCTCCTTGACTAAATCTATAGCTCAGGTTAAGAAAGGTACTTTATCCTTGTCATTGCATTAAGGTCTCATTAAATCTATGCTCAGGTTGGGGAATCCCCTTATTGGTAAAAATGAAAAATTAGGGGCCTCTGTGAGCCTAAATAATGATTCTTCAGAAAGGAATATTGAAATCCTAGATTCCATGGAGGTTATTTGTAGTGGGGTTCTACTTGCTAGGTTTTTGACAAAAAGAACCAGATCCCACCAGGAAAAAGACAACCTCAAGAAGCAGTGCAGGGAGGAGAAGGTTTTTGTTTCAGCTGAGAAGGTGGAAGTTATTTTGGATTCGGGAGAGAATCAAGAAGGAATTTTTGACCATTTTTCTCCCAGTGAAAATTAGGATGAAGAAGCCTTAGAAGGGGAAAGTAGTGAGGATACATAAATTAGGAAAGCTCCTAAATCGTTTAAGGGAAAGAGATCAAAGAACTCAAAGGAGGCTATTGAAATCCTGCATGCTCTCAATTCTTCCCAAAATAAATTCTTTAATGCTCAAGATTATGTGGTCAAGTCCAATGTTTTTATGAGGGAATTTGAGAATTGCAGGTTAGAAACTAACATTAACAGACATAAGATTAGTATGGTGTCTATTGAATTGAGGAAATTGAATGAAAAAGTGGATAAGTTGTCCTCTATTGTTCTTCATGAACAATTAAAAAATGTTAATGAAAGAAGGCTGGCTATGGAAAATGAAATGTTGAAGATGAAGGAAATAATTCTTTAGATAAGATATGTCTGCATTCTCAATGTTAAAATTACCATTCACCACCTTAAACTCCTAGCGGAGATGATCCATTCAATGGAATTAGCAAAGGAGAAAGAAAAATAAGGAAATGGCTCCAAAGTACATATAGTTGAACTCAACTACAAGTTCTAGAAATCTACTATAGCTAGCTTAGTCAAAGAATGGAATGGATGCATGAGTACTGTGGGGGAACTGGTAAAATAAGGATGAAGTGGTATGGTCTCCTGGATTATGGTTTTTTCTTGTTTGTTAATAAGTTGTTAATTCATAGTTTTATGTTGTTAGTTATTCAGGCTCTTGTTGTTAGTTACTCTACCTTGGGTTATCTATGTAGGTTTTTTTGATGTTTTGATATGATGTTATTTTGGTTTTATATGGTATTCAATGGTTAATCCCTTGGCCTTTATGTTAATCTTGTTGTAATCTTTGTACAGGGTAGGGTCCCCTCAACTCTCTTTTACCTCTTATTAAAGAAGAAGAAGAAATTGAAAACCTATGACTGTCAATACAACACTGACATTGACGTTGACTGGCCTCATCATGGAATTTAGAGTTAATGAATTCTTAAAGGACTTAATAAATAGAAATTAACTTTGATTGTTTTGACATAAATCAATGTTTTTGCTAATATGGAAGATAACCAATACCTGGAAGCATGCAAAACAACAAGCCTAAAAGGAAAAGAGAGGAACAATTTGGTTGATTTAAGTAATCATTAACCATGAACTTATGATGAGGATATCAGAAGGGTAAAAACAATCGATATATTTTGATAAAACCACTTGTAAAAGGAAAAATTTTGTGTGAATTGCAAAGAAAATTAAGGATTGCACAAGGGAAAGGTCTATAAAAACAAGTGAGTAAAAAAACAAAATAGCTTTAGAAGACTTGTGGGAAATTAATACAAGTGTTTTCCTTGTTTGTTTCTATGAAATATGGCTTGTTTTTTACTATTTTTATTACATATTAAATAGTATTCTATGGTAAGACTAGCTATAATGAAAAAAACCATGTCATGTAACTAACTACGTGACAATTTTTACTAGTTGAATATTGTTACACCTGCTAAATTTGAGTTTTAGATCTAAAAATTTCAATTTTTTAATGTAAAATAATGATTATTTCTCCAAGTTTATTGGAAATAACTTGTAAGTGATTATACTGATTTTGAATACTTATATAAAAATCATCAGGATGATGATTCATTAAGGGGGGAAGAATGTCACACCTCGCAGATTCAATTGTGATTTTGAAAGGGGTAAGTTGTTAAATAGGTTATTTCAGTGCTTTATTTTTAGTGAGATTTATTTATCTAGTATAAATTGTTGAATTAAATATCATGGTACCCCATGTTGTTTTTTTGATGCTCACCTTGAGCCTTGATTATATGGTAAGATATAATATTACACTTACTAGCACAATGACAATATGATCCTAGTTATCTTGATTTATTCCTACGTTAGGTGAACAAGGTTATGATTATAACTAAGGAATAAGAGTGTGATTACAAGGTAATTGTAAAATGGATATCTATATTATTGATGCTTACTAGAGCCCTAAATTTATTTACCAAGGATATGAAAAGCAACATGTCATTGTTAGACTAATAATGATCTCTTGTATTGGTCGATCCATTAAGTACAATAGAATCTTAGGCTTGAGTAAATAATATGAATATAATTATAGTAGTATTTAGATCATGTTGTTTTATCTCATACTCTTGGGACTAGAATAAATGGATAAGGAAGTTATACATTGATATTTTACTATTATTACTCTTGGGTCCTTATTATAACATAACATATGAAAATTATGATTACTATTAATTATTAACTTTTCTTTAGACTCTATGATGTTTGGGCATTAATATTCTTGGCCTAAACTAAAGCCAAGATAAATTTGATGTCATTATAATATTTGATCAATTAATATTGTGTTAAGGTCTAATGTCAAAAACCTTTGCATTTAACCTTAACTAAGCCTAGCTTAGTTTATAAGGGTCCTATTTGATGGATATACAAGGATGATGTTTTTTATTATAACATGGTTCAATTTATCATGGGTAAATTTTATAATTTCCTAATCTAAATTCTACAGCCATAATGTAAATGAGGACTTATGTTTTATGGCATAACTTAATCTATCATACTCTAAGATTATCCTAAGTGGCATTGAGAACTCCTCCCCACTTACTCTGTACCAACTACAAATATTAATGCATGGGTGTAATTACGAAGCACCGTCAACCACATATTATGGAGGGAACAAAATTGAAGTTGTGTTATCTATAACTATATTAAAATTAGTGATTAAAACTATTAGTTATCTGGCAATGCTAAAATTGAAGGAGAAAAATTTAGTGGTGGAAAATGCGGATAGAACTTTGAATTTTCCTCTCCTACATTGAATGACTTGGAATTTGATCATTACCTTAGGAAACCATGGAGTGGTTTTTGGGGAAAATAGGATGGTTTCCATGTTATTGTTGTTTTGTATGTTTTTGGGGTTTTTCTTTCGATCTCTACATGCTCGTTGCTCTCATTATTATAGGCTATCTTCTTGAATCAATATTGCATGTAATTTTAACTGGAAGTTGAGATATTTGTGGGTGGTATTAATGCTTTGGGTTCATTGAGTAGCCTAGATAATATGAAGGTTTTGTCTTCTGTGGATTTAATTTCTAGAACTGTGACTGAGAAGGAAGCTTGGAAAATCAAAAGGAAAAATAAGATTATCTATGTAGGCATGATATTCTATATCTCTTCTTTGATAATTTTCTCTACCTATTATTTGTATATGTAAAACTCTACATTAAGCTTTGTTAGCTATTTTAGGACTTGGCTTTTGGTTGTTTGGTAAAAATCTAAAGTATATACTCTAGTTACTATAAACGAATGATTTTGGTAAAATTGGGGATATACATTGCAGGTGTGTTATTTTCTTGTGTTGTGTGAACTCTAAAGAAACACTATGGATTTTAGTGGAACAAATTTTACAACTAGGGTTTACTTAAATGAAGTCACATTGAATAGTTTATCTTGACGAATCACTGGGTATATCATTTGATGTTGATAAGGGATTCAGTGTGATATGGAATCCCTCCAAAATATCACTAAATGTTCTTTTTGAGGTTTGTTTCTTTTCACTATTATCGATAGGAATATAGTCAATATTTGAGGCTATTTTTGATATATACATATATATATGTTTTTTGACTTGTATGTTTATTAAGGAGATACCCATAACCTTGGGTGTCAACTATAATATATCTGTATATATATATACATATATACATACATACATACATATATATATATATATATATATACATATATATATTTGGGTTGAATCCTTACATTCAAATCTAAGTTCTCTTAAATTTCATTTTGAGCCTCCATCATTTGATTCATAACATTTGTTGATTGGTACAATTTATAGTGATAGTATGGATGTTAATTTAATTATTGGTTGGGTTTGGACCTGTTGGTTGCTCAAATGTTCACCTACATCTCAGATCTTCGAAGAGGGACTGAGGTGTCTGAGACCACAATGGAACTGTCCCCAAGTTGTGGGACCTTGCGAGCTTGGGATGGATCTCTGAAGAAGGCCAGTTCTTCTATCTGTCTCTACTACTACTGCTACTCCTAGTGCTAAAAAGGAAAACTAAGCTAAGAACCCCAAGAGACTAGAGAAAGAAGGATAACATGAAGTAAACTACACTAGAAGGTGATAGCACTAGAAAAGAAGGATGAAAACTATCTGTTCTGAGCAAGAATGATAGGGAATGTGTGAGAGGAGGCTAGGCATGAGTATAAAAGCAAAACATGCATTCACCAAATCATCCTTATGGAACACAACCAAACATGGAACTGCAAGGGACCTGAAGTAGCACAATAATACACAATGCAAGAGAAAAGGCAAGAAGAAGGAATGCAAACACGCTAGGATAGACAATAGTCACAAAATGATGCTTCTATTACTTCCAAAAATGAACAAAACTGTTACGATGATAAAGAGGCTAATATCCACATGCAAGATCCAAACATGGAGGTCTGCAACTCAGAATACATAAAATATGGAGTCGTTAGCAACACGTGTAAGGATCCAGAGTATCTAACATAAAAAAAGATCCTTGCTCTTACATTTATAGATGAATCCATGGAGGAAGAAGGGTAAAGGAGGGAAGACCCAAATTTGAAACACAACCACCAACATGAAGCATTCAATATCTATAATTATAATTGGAAATCTATGAAATACGCTTCCCCATCCCTGTTTTGGGTGGTTGGAGAAATCAGATCTACTCATCAATGTTTAGAGAGATGATTTCCTATTTCTCACCTACTAGAACCGCTAGAATTTGAATTTTGAATTTTGAATTTTTGGCATTATTGTTGGTGTCATCAGCTTTTTGAAAAGTCCAAGCGCACGTTGATTTGAGCTTTGTAGCTAATGATATGGATGTCAGAATATGCCATAGTCTTTGATGTATACAAAACATGTGGCGTGTGCCAATTGGCTGAGACGATGGCCAAATTTATAGTTCTTCATTGTTTCTACCACATGTTAATCATTCATTTATTGCGAGGATTCGACACCTTGTTTGGTCGCGTGCAACACACTTAGGCATGTCAAAAATGATCTGGAATAGAAGGGCATGGAGAGAAAATAGAGGAAAGCGTAGAGGGAGCACATGCAACGTGCGCAAGGAGATGAATCAAACCGGTGAGTATAGAATGCATGGTTAAGGTGAAACTATTACAAAGTAATGGGTTTGGCTCATGAAGGTTCAAAGACTTAGGCACACAGGGTGGAAGGAAAATGACTTAGAAGAAGGTAAACGTGTGGAAGGAGGGTGTGAGGGGAAGTGGAAGGAGGAAGGAAAGGAGCGTGCAGGAAAATTGAGACCAAGGGAATGTGCCAAATGATGTTGAGTGCGCACAACTTCTTCAATAGATAACTTAGGGCCAGAATGTGTATGAAAGTTATGCAAATCACTAGGGGAGTTATTTGGATAACATGACCCTTGTAGATGTGAATGTTACTATTCATTTTTAATGGTTTAATGGTTCTATTTTCTAATTTGAAATCACACCATATTTTAAGGCACATATTGTATGAGTTCTTATAGAATTCTGTAAAGTTAATGGAAAGACCCTAATCTTAGTTAATATACATATTTTTCTGTGTTGACCCTTTTGGCAGTGAATGAGTTATTAAGAAATAATACTCAAATTTTTTGGTCTATGGAAATATCACTGGGATGTGGATTCAATACTTGTAAGATTTGTCTTATTCGAACCTTGTTATGTTAGATTGTGATGTTGTTGTTTCAGTGTAGGTTGGTTTCATTGTGAAAATAACTTCATTACTTTTTTTCCCTCCCTCAATAAAGTTTAAGGTAAAGGATATTACTTTTTTTTTGATGAATCTATTGAATCTTGATTGATGTTATTGATATGAAATTATTTAGTCAATGTTTTTAATTTTTTAAAAATTCCTTACTGTTGAGGTGGCATGAAGTTAGTCAAGGTAGTCACTTATTTATATTTGTTTGTTATCAAGATTAGTCACTGTTAAGAAAATAGTGATACATAACTGATTGTAAAGTGTGACTGATATTTGAATACCTCATAATGATAAAGATAGCATTGGTGTTGGTATAATTAAGAATGATATTATATAATTCATTACTTGTATCTATTATTGTGGTATAAAAACTATTTGAATCTCACTAGGATATCTGTAATTGTACAATATGTTTGTATTCAATAGTATGAAGTATGAAATATTGATATAGCTAATACCTTCATTTTGGAAAACTATAATTATTTGATTATCATTATACTGATGTGTAATTTATTACTTGTATTTCTGTTTTATGTAAACAGATTATATCGAAGTAAACATCAACATGTATGCAAAGTGTTTTCTAGAAATGTTACATTTATGAATTATGTCCTTGTAGGTAATTTATGGTATTTTAACTTAATGTAACATTTTGTTTATGTAAATACTAGATGGCATCAGTTATTAAGGGAGAAATAGATCTTATCATGCCAAATCAGTTGGAACTGACCATGTACAATGGAATATTTTCCATGTAGGTTATTACATTGCATGTTGATTATGAAGGAAGACATGAATTACACCTTTGGTCACTGTTATGTATTTTGATGTAATCTATAAAGTTGTTTTTGGTGTGAAAAGATGAAAATAATTATATTTTAGTAAGGCATGATTCTTGAAAAAATATGTGATTATTTTGATAATCAATTGTGGACCTGTATTAGTTATTATTTGTTGATGATGTTGTTATGAATTGAGAAATATAATTAATTGTATTGTATTTGACTAAGAGGAAAAGGTGATACTTCGCTGTGATATTAATGAAAGAAACCAAATTTTCTAGTTATTAATTAAGTATTTTATTTGAGAATACATATTGTATTGTAATTGTTATTTTTTCATTAATTATAATGTTGATAGTTTTCTATGACTATGTTGTATATATATATATATATATATATATATATATATATATATATATATAGAATTTCCAAGAGAGTAATAAATCAGTGACATTCTATTTTTGACTCTATTCTCAAACTTGTTGTTATAAACCTTATATTATATTTATGATGAGTAATCATACTACTATAAATGTGATGGAAAATCATATTTAGGGTTCTTGCAATAAATAATCCCTCGGGTGGTATGGGACATGTGAGGAAGTGGTGATTTATTATGTCATACTCTTGGTTTGTTTTGTACTATATAAAGAGTATTTTAAATAAATAGTAATGGATCTAGTGGATTATAGATATACTTATGCTTTGATTAAATAAATACAGTTCATATATTAAATGGTATATGTGTAATAGAAATTACATTAGATTGACTCATATTTATTAAGGAAGTTTAATAGTTAATCTTAAGAATGTAAACCTTATGGATGTTTACGATTGTATACATTTAGAGATGATTTTTGCATTTTTGTACTTAGGAAAATATAATGATAGAGTCATAATTTAATAATTAGGGACTGCGTAATTAATGTAGCTTGCTACCCTAATCAACTCAATGCTTAAAAAATGTGCACAAGTCACTTGTGGAAGTTTAATTATGTTTTATTATTCAAAACTAAGATATATAACTTAGGATCGAATAATTAATGGGATGGATATCACTGTGTAACGAAAATTAATCTTTCATACACAAATTCAATGAGGTGGAAAGTTACGATAAACTTATTACACATGTCATGATCAACATGGAATTAAGTTATGCTATGAAGAAGAATTTTCCCATCCAACTAGTCTAGTTGGCATAGTCATGCTCACCTCAATGGATGCACAAGTTTTTCATGGATGCATGACTTAAATTAATTTAACTAAACAAGTAATTCAATTCTGATAATTGGATCAAGTTATATGATTATGGTACATGTTTCTATTGATGAATGTGTCATCTTGAAACTAATCATGGCATACATGACTAAAAATTTGGCCAAAGTAGTGTATGGGTAGTACACTGTCAGGATTCACCTAGTTCTAGCATAAGTGTGTGATGTCGGATTGGATTTATTTGATCAAAATACCAGTAGACACTTAAAACAACACTTGTAAATCAATTTTGAGAAGGGAACTACTGTTATAATTTGTATACTAACTTGAAAGAGTTCTTTTATGGGGGATCAAGTAGGATCTAGTTGACCCATAATCTTGCACATGCTTTATTGCTTTTTAATCGGAAGCATTGTAATTATATTATGATGGATTTAAATTTTAGTTGTACATTTAAATCATTGAAGGCATATGATTTAAATGTGGGTGGTATTTAAATCAGTGAAGTATGAAAGCTAATGTAAAATACAATTAACAAAAGGTGATATAATTTAGTTGGCACTGTAAATTATGCTGCTCATTTCAGTGTATGATAACTTAAGGGATTTATAACTCTTGTGTGCTGGAATTTAATCACTGCATGTTAAATTCATAATGAGGTTGTTGACTTATACCTTGAGAGATTAATTCTTAGTAAAAGTTAAGTTGGTTATTCCATGCTAAAATTCATGTCTATGGTTTATGTGGGATAACTTGTCTATCATCATGATAACTTTTGCAAGATAATAAAAATTCTATACAGTCACAATAAGGTAAGAAAATTGTGAAAATAAGTTTAAAATTGAGAGGTACATGTATCAAATTATGGTTTTTCAAAATCTTGCAAGCATGAGTATGTCTCTAAAGTATGTGGTTTGAATAAAAAAATTCTTTTCAATGCAATATTAAATGTAAAAAAAGTGGAAAGATATTTTTACATATCTAAGAAGATCACTTGAGATAGGGGAGTATGCTATAACCTTGAATCAAGAACATAGATGTCAAGAAGTTGAGAAAAGGAAGAGTGGATGATGAATTACAATTGTATGTCAGTAGTAAGTTAGTGTTTGACTAATTCAACTATATTTGCATGTAAATAAGGTGAAATGACTTAAAATGTGCTTCAGGTACAAAGGTGAAGTGCTTGAGTATCTTCATGGCTTATATGGAAGGTAAGTCCTCTGATTTTTACATCGTTAGTTAGATATGGATAGTATAAACATAGAGGGAGCATTTGGAAGTTATTATTTATGCTTGGGTTAGTTCTAGAGAATAAAGAAGTTTTTAAAGGATAGGCTGAAGTTATTTTTTAGGGACAAGTAGTCCTAAAGTTAGTCATGTTGGATTTGGAGATGAAATGATGCTTTTTGAACTTGTACAAGTGCTAGAAAGGTAGTGTTGAGTATGAATTAAGAAAAATTATGAGGATATAAGGTTAGAGGTATCTGTTTTATAGGCTATTATAGGTCCATTGGATCATTTAATGTTATTTGTAAAGTCAAAGAAGAATAAGTTCAGTCCAAGGGAGAGTAATTTAAACAAGTAATTATGTCTAGTGCATTATTTCCATTTTGTCATGTTGCGTGTTGTCATTTTTCATGTCTTTTCATGATTATATCAATTTTAATATATTTCATAGGGGAGAGAAGTATTGGAAACATGGAAAATAGGTCATGTAGGTGTTTCTAAAGGTGGTTGCCATCAATAAAAAAAGGAGGAAATTCTTAACCATTGTGTGTTTGAATTGTCATTGTTGTAAAGTAAATTGATGGAAAAGGGTGTCATGAGGTCATGTGGGACTCCATGAGATCTCATTCAATGTCAAAGATGAAGGTTGATTAGTAGTGTCAGGATTTGGTGAGTTAAATGTTTTCCTGGAGAATGGTTCAGTGAGTATAGTCATGGTTTGAGTCCTCTCAAGTGATTTGAAGGTAGTCATGAGGTAATACATGGTCCTAGAGGTTTATTAAAGGTATCTAAGATTCTACATGTTGTGAATAAGTTCAATTCATAAGGTGTCATGTTTGAGTCAGGTCATTCCAAGTCTATTCCTAGCCCTAAAACATAAACTATGGAATGGAGGTATGATTTTTGGTTATAATTATTCATGGTGAATCATGGTAAGAAATATTTTGGAATTGTATAAAAATTGTATGAGGAGTTTCACGTTAGTACTTAGAGGTTCAGTGCATGTTTAAGGTCCTTGGGAAGCAAGAAGTGGAGAACAGGCAAGGTAGCACATACAAGTCTTAATGGCTAGAGATTTTTAGACCTATTTGTGTTATATGCCAGGAATGGACATTTAGAGGATGTTTTCTTGATTCTTAAACACAAGTTTCAGGTCAAATTGAAGAATATTTTTCAAGATACATCAATTTTGGAAACATTAGGTTTTCTATAGTGAAGATTTAAGTTAAAATTTGACCTTGTGATGCTTGTTGTCAGTTTTTTACTTTTCATGGAGATCTGAGATATTTGGCATATATTTTTTAGGTCGGTTATGAATATTTTCCAAAAATAATGAGTTATTTTTATTTTCAAATTTTTATGAATAGTCGTTAAGAAGATAATCTTATTTGAAACCCTCACTCAAAGTGGCTTGAAGAAAAAAGTGTGTAATGAATAAGTTTTGATTAATTTTTTGAAAGTACTGATTGTATGTTGTTGAAGGATCCTCCAAATTTCTAGAAAGGTGTATTATATCATGTGACGATATGTGAGGCCACCTGAAAAATTCATTTTTTTTAAGATCGTTAGTTTGTGGATAAGTTATCCAAAGATGGTGATAAATAAATTGAAATTGTTTTTATCCCCAAAGTATTTATATATGTTCATGATAATTTCAAATCATGGTAGATATTTTAAATGGGAAAGTGTTACCTATTTATGAAGATGGGTATTTGGGGTAGTTTAGAGCATCTTGTGGTATAATTGGATTTATAGAAGATAAAAGTGGAGTTACGACCTGATTATAATTGTGTTGTGATCCTAGTTAAGAGATCTTTCCGGTGATATATAAAGCTAGTGTTTCTGATAAGGTATGAAGAAGTTATGATATTTTTTTAGCGTAAAATATGGAGGATGTTTAGTCTAGTAAGGTCTCAAGTAACTTCATGAGGTAAGATGATTGTTATTATTTTTTCATGATTTTTGAAGTTTTATGAGTACTTATACATCATGTATAATGGTGTTCCATGATTTTTTAAATCTTGTAAATTATTTTGGAGGTGATGGCGCAAGTTGAGTTTAAGGCTAGTTCATGAGACCTAAAATCCTAATGGAGAAGTTTCAAATATGTACCTAGTTAAAGGAATTCCAATTGAAGTTAGAAGGAAATGTAGGGTTTTATAGAAATTATATTAATATGGATTTACAATGGTATATTATTTTTCTCTTGATGAGTTTATTTTATATGTCATCAAGCGCAGTTTGTGAGGAAGAAGGTTGTTTGGTTTTTAGCAAAAAATTGCTTAGGATGAAATAATGAGGTAGACAAGGAATGTAATGGATTGGTTGATTATTTATATGCATTATAAAGTGAATAGGAATGAATTTTGTTCCTATTGAATTTATTTTTAGGTATTGAAAGTGGCAGAAAGGGTGTAAACTGGTTGAGTTTGTAAAACTACTTTCTAGGAAGCTCAGTTCGGTGAAGAGGAAAGTTGGTGTGCTTTTCACATATAAATGTTTCATGAGATATAGGATGCATGTATGTGATATAATGGTATAGAGGATTCCAATGAGTGGTCACCTACCATAGGTGATTTATTATTAGGTGGTATTGAGGCCTAAATGTGAAGATAGAGTCTTGGAAACAACTATTCAGTAAAGGACACTAGCCTTATTGTTAGTGTTATGATAAAATTGTTTGTTGAAAGATTATGTATAACCATAGATGATTTTTATATGTTATATTTAACATTTATGATTAATTTTTAAGATTGAAAAATCATGGTTATTGTGTTTTTGGTTTTTACTCATCCATGTGATGGGGTTTTGAGCTAGTATGGTGCATTTGGGCATGACCGACATAAAAGGATCCATTTTGAATGTTTTTTATGAGTTTGGTATCATGTTTTTAAATTTAATTTGTTTATATAAATATTTAATACAAACATATCTTGTGTTTATGATATGAGAAGGGTATAAAAGTGATGTTTGAGTTTAAATTTAAACTAGTGCTCTTGGAGGGAAAAGTATGAATTACATGATAGAGAAGTGGTGGTCATAGGAAATCATTTCATATCTAAGTAAGTTTGAAATGGGTTTATGAGTGATAGATATCATTTTTTTAAGGGTTTGAAGAAAATAAAATTCCAAGAAGAAGAAGAAAGAGTGAGTTGGAGGAATAAGGGTTTAAAGAAGGTTCGTGAGATGAATTTGTGATCTCCATCAGTTGTGGCATAATCAAAAATAAGATATCTTCATATTCAGATGGTTGATTTAGTGCTTGATCATCTTATGGGGTTATATCCTCCTTGTGGAGTGGGTGCTTCACTAAATTAGGGGTTGGTTCTTCATTCAGGGTTAGTTTTCCTTATGGAGTTGGTGATTCACAAAATATCTTTACTTTATGTAATATAAGAAGAGTTTTAGTGGGTTTTCTTCCCCATAAGGGATTCCCACTTATATCTTGTTTCTATGTGTTCTCTCTTTTTTGATAATAGGTAAAACAGGGTTGAGGGGACCCTACTCCATACATGTCAGAGTTCCAAAATGAACAGATAAGACATTACAAAGCATACAAAAAGATACATATAGAAAAACTATTACATCTAAGATCCTCTATGAGTATATAAACTCGTTCAAAACACAACAAGAAAGAATAATAACAACACATACTAAACTAAATTCTTACTAACAAAAAATTAAATAAACAACCCAGAAAAACATTACTTTTTAGCTTTTTCCATACCATCAAAAAAATTTCCCATTCCTTTGACAGAGACTCAATGTTGGAAACCAACAAATTTAGGTCACATTCAATAGCTACCCCTTTCCTTTTCTTTATATTTCCATGCTCGTCCACTTGCCTGTAATAATTATCTAACTGACTGAGGGTTTGAAGATGTTTGCAGAGTGGAATTCACAGTAACAACACTCCATTCCTTATAACTATGTAATATAGCTCTAATATGATCCACCTCATTGGAAAGGTTGCTACAGTTAGCTTTCATAATTTCAAGACCACCCCCACTAGTGATTTTTTCCACATCTTCATCCTACATTTTAATAGTATGTCACTCATTAAAGAGAAACTAAAAATAACTCTTTGTTAGCCTCATGTATCCTTTTAGTTATTAAATTTCCATAACCAAATTGGCAAGATGATAATATCCTTTCTTGGGTCCCATTTGACCCAACACTTCAATTTTCTACTCTAATTGGGTATTCACGGGAACATGATTCCACTACATTTTTGACTCCCCTTTGGTATTAATAGATAAAATTTGTACATTATTTGACTTAAGCTCACTGATATTCTAAGACGCATCTATTTCCACCACATCCTTTTCATCCCCTGAAGCATCACCTTCCTAATACTTCGATTCTTCACTAGAATCCTCCTCCTCTGAGTCTGATTCCTCTTCCTCAGCATAATTTTATAGAGGTTTAGTAAGAGTGCTAATTTTATCAATGTCAAGAGTTTATCTTTTGACCAGGGCTAGGATAAAACCTTGGTGAAGTGGGACATCAAATTTGTTACTTTTCAATTGGGCAATTGAAGCACACAGAGAGTGGAACAAAAAAATATGGAAAATTGAAACTATGGCCATGTCTAAGATAATTAAGCATAGGAAAATGGTAAGCATAGATACACTTGTGGCGTCCTTTAAGGGTAAGAAAATGAATATGGGTTAAGGTAACTTCATCAAAAGGGTGGGGTAAGGTGCAGCGAATAAAACCAACAAAATGAGTGGTAAGTTTTCCATTACCTTACAAGAACAACTTCAATTCATGTATAGCATAATTTTTTGGATTTTAAACCTCCCTTTCTTCAACCGGTAAGCCCATAACCTTAGAAATAGTCTCCATTGTAATATCAATGTGCACACTTTTCAGGTAAAAAAATCCCCATTTTTTGGTCAACTTCTAGGTTCTGGAAAAATACTTACTCAGATTTTCATAATGACCCTCAAATATTTTGAGAAAATGAGAAAAAACAATTCTCTTGAAAACATCCATGGCCTCAGGCTTGACTCTTTCCCATTCATATGGTTCATTTCACACAAGATAACCCCCCATCTGATTATACAAGCATCGGTTCACATAAATTCCCAAATTTAGGTTAGCCATATTGTTATGAGAAATCCCAACAATGTATAAATTACAATCAAAGGAGGAAATAATGACAATGAGGTAGCACAAGCAAACCCAGTCCCAATACTTCCCATAACCCCAACCTATAATCACACATGTCTTACAGCTCTTATTCATCAAATCCCTGTTATACCATGACCTATAACAATTATCTATTGGTTACATGTCCATGTTGTTCTATTTAGAGGTGTGGTCATACATTAGTATCTATAACTTCCTCATTAGTGATTAATGTCATACCATTACATATAACCCCCTTATTGGAGAAATAATCTAAAATAGTATTTTCCTCTTTATAGATATGTTTGAAACTGATTTCTTCAAACAAGTCAGACATTCCTTTTATGCTAGTTATGGAGTTTTGAATAGAATTAGAAGTATTACCTTTAAGATTAATGTTCTTAATAATGATTAGAAAATCACCTTAAACTTCAAATCTAACAAATTTGTGTTGACAACCTATATAGACACCCCAATAGGCAACATTCACTTCAACAACATGATTTGATTGAATTCCAAGGTTACAATGATACCTGAGAATGAATTTTCCTTGATAATGACAGAAGACCACTCCATAACCAATTTTTTTGGTGTTTCTTTTAGAAACACCACCAAAATTTAACTATATCTAGTCTTTGTTAGGTTTCACCCAACCTTGAATCCTAGGATTATGTATTGGAAGGTTTGTTTGATAGGGACTAAAACCCAAATTCTTAGATAAGTTAGTCTCATTCTGGAGAATTGTTTTCTTATGTGGGGATATGGTAGAAAAGTTTGCATTGATAGTGTTAAAACAACGAGCCCAAAATATCTTTTCCAATTCCTTCTTCCCTTTAGAAAATCACCTATTTCTCTCTTTCCAAATTTCCCATGCCAGGTACATAATAGTAAGGGTCCAAATATGTTTGATTCCTTGACTCTTGAATGGACTGAACCATTGGGAAAAAATTTTATTAATGGAGCATGGGAAAATCCACTTAATCGCAAATAGATTTTAAAAGGTGTTTTGAACCATTTCCAAAAAGGGGCAATGGAGGAATAGATGTAAAGAGTATTTAATATCTTGTTCATAAAGAACACACGTATTCACCATATGAAAATTCCTCTTATTAATATTTCCCACAGTAATGATTTTATCATGGAGGACCAACCACTTGTCTATGTGTTCTCTCTCATGTGTTATGGTTATTCAAATTTATTGTGCACACCTAATAAGCTCTCATTGAATGTATATGAATGAATGGATGCTCAAATTAATGGTAAATGAAATAAGGAACTTGTAGGACTGATTTACCCCACCTCAATTCATTATTCTTCCAACATGTGCTTTATACTACTCTGTATGTGTTTTTTTTGCTTTCATGGCTACTAAGTCTTCTCAGTTTTGTCTATTTTTGGATCTTTACTTCAGAAATACCCCAAATTTTCTTTTCTTTTTTTAGCCTCTCTAGAAAATTGGCTAAGTCACTAAATTTATGTATTCTTGTGTCTATCCCCACACTTTTCGTTGTTACAATTTTTTTGCATGCCCCTTGTGCGATACTCTTCTCCTCTGTGTGCATGTCCTCTTACGCGTAAGATTTTTAATGATACTTAGTCAATTTTTCCTAACCAACAATAATTGTAAGTATTAATGTGTTGTTTTGATATCACATAATTAATGTTGGAAGATAATTAATCAGAATAAGCCCCTGTAGCAACCCTCACACCGTCTTTTAATACACTCACAACATTATTAATTTAACTAGGATGTAAATATTTAGTGAACCTGAATCTTGAATGAAATACATATTTCTTAAAATATATTTTCCCTAGGGTTTCCTTTTCTATTTGCATTTTATTTCTATTTTATATCATGATGATCAACCCTTAATTCTTATATAATCTCTACCTTAATCTTAGGGGCTCTCGTTTTTACCCTAGTATGAGATATTATCCCTCTAGTTAAGTCGGTGCTCATGATTTGCATAAAAAGGGGACCACTACGCTAATTCACCTTATGTTGGTACACAATGTGATGTTATGGTCAATACTATTAGCTCCTATTCTACTACTGATATCTTTTCTAATTCATTATTTTCATTGTTATTGCTGGATCTATGTACAAGGTGAAGTATCTAACTACTAAATCTGAAACTCATTCTCCATGGACCTTCCCAAGGATGAGGCATAACATATTACACGTTTCTTATAGTAAATAATCCCACTAATATTGACACTCTTCTATATGTTTCCCGAGATCAACTTAAGTCTACTTCACAATCTAATATTGAGATATATACTATTCCTAGATCTACGACGCCTACATCCAGTGGGGGCACCTAATATCCCAATTACATAGTTTCTTTATGTCCATTCCTACAAAATAACATTTTGTTCCTACATGTAATCATAGTGGTTCATATGCTTCTTCTTCTATGCACACATACTATCTGAAAACCCTTTTTTGCACATTTATAAGCTTAAATATTACAAATACAATAATATGCATCTGTTTCTTCTTATGTTATGGATTCACACTGCAATTGTTTCATAACCCCCTTGCACCTAAAGTGACTTCTTATCCATTTGCCTCTTAGTTTTCATTTCTCCTAGGACCTTCCTATTTAAGATGGCTAGAATGACCTAAAATAACCACCTATTAATCATTCCACACCACTTTGCTTTGACTATGCATCTTAACAATATCTTACTTACTAATACCTCTTCCCGAGAAGTCTCAAAGACTTTGTCTTTATAATGGTTTTATGATCTCCCCACCCATTTTGTGTAGATCTTTTAACCACTTTGGAAAATCAATCTCTTGCATAATTCTATATATATATATATATATATATTGAGGGAAAAAAGTTTATGCTAAAATATAAAAATATGACAAGGGTCTAATTGAGCGCAGTAAGTGATTATGTTTTTACACTACAAGACTATGCTTATTAAACTGGACATTCTTCTAATTGATAGTGAACTTCAACATCTCTTTACAAAATTCTTTCTTTCTCCTTTGCAAGAATCTTCAATTAGTTATATTCGATAAGTTTTACTCATTTAATCATCTTTGTCATATAATGAAAGAAACGTGAAGCCAAGATACTACATATGAGTAAGCTTATAGTACGTTTTCTAACACTTCTAGAATACAATTTAATGCCAAGGTTCCCAATAAAATCTAAATTCAAAGGCAAGACTAATGATAATAATGCTAATACTAAAGACATTATTAATGTCGTGTCACAACAAAATAAGCTGTATATATACAACTTGCACAAAGGTAATTAATGCATGTTTAAATTATGCTCCACATATCATGCTTAGAGATACTTATTTGAGCGTAGATCTCATGTCTCTCCCTCCACCGCTTGAGGTTGATACAAGTAAGGCATCATAGGGAAGAGTTTTGATGCTAAGTGATTATTGTGACTATCATAGATGTATTGGTTTCCTCACTAATCAATTTTTCAAGCTTCATCATATTATAAAAAAATCTTATTAATACACATGTAATCAAATGTGATCTAATTCACCAATCTCCTCTACGCCTATCTATATAAGAAGAAATAGGGTATAGGTGAAGAGAGATTCAATTGGAGAGATTAGTTGTATCATACTCATTACGAGGAGGGGACATTATCCCTTCTACACATATGTAGAATTCTAATATATTTGGTAGTAATTCTACCTTATTATGATCAACCATTATGATGTTTATAATGATTTAATGTTTTTATTCCCAGTATGCACATGTATGTGGGTAGTTTATCTGTAGGTTATTGACAACTGATTTTGGAGACACTGTTGGCTCAATTACTCTGTATATTCAACAAGCCCTCCTACATAATCACATATTCCTATACATAGGGGTGTCTGATGTTAACCACATAAAAAGCATTAATTATATGCATGCCTTCCAGATGTCGCTTAGACACTAAATATTCATCTCTCACAATCATAATTCCTTTATGGATTTTGTAGACACCGAATCTATGTACATTAGGTTAAGACTTCGATAATTATTAATTTGGCTTAGTATCCATTAACCTATGACTCCTTGTGTATAAATAGAGTGTAACTTTATTTGATATCCCTCTCTTAAGGATTGAAAATCCTTCTCATTCTGGTCACTTTAGTTTGATTCAAAAAGGCCTATAGGAAGAATATAAATACTTATAATACATCACTTACTCATCTGATGTCAAGCCTCTCCCAAGCTATCCTATTTTAGGTTCTGGGATTTTTCATGGACACTTGTACGTCCTTGGGAGTACACTAGTGGACCCTATTAACACTGGTTTTCTTGGAGTTGGGGTGCTAGTGTCCCTATATGTTTAATGATAATCCTTTATTATGATTTTATCATGATATCCCATTTCTAGGTTGGCGTTTTCTGCAAAATCATAGCTTGTAGAAAGTTATCAATAGTATGAACTCATATAAATACTACCATTCTTACCTAATTTGGCATCCTACTATGGAAATAATCATTGGCATCTATTTGTGATTGGGCATGTGGATGATGAGTTGTCATTGATGTAAAAGCAATATTAATGACAAAGAAGAATGCATGAGAGATAGAAGTGAGTTTGGAATGAGGTTGACAAAGCAGGACAACGTAAGAGGTCATTGAGAACACCTAAGTCAAGCACCGACTTCTTGAGGAGCCAATGATTAGAAGAGGCTAAGGTGGTGATGTGAGATAATTCCTAGATGATGTCATAAACATAGTTATAGCAGGTATTTTATGTGGAAACATGGTCATACATTATGAATACATAGGTGCACATGAGTTGAATTTGTCAAACTAGACTTAGTTTAACAGATGTTTAATCCCTCAGGCTTGGTTATAAAAGTGACCTGGGAAATGTGGAGTGAAGACTTAAGTGCTGAAGTCGGTGAATCATGGTAGAGGAGCATGAAACACATAATAGAACATGGGTTAATGGGTATACATGGTGAATATCAGGATCATACAGTGACGAGCTACAATGAAAACTAACTCAATTTGGCTTATTTCAAGAACCTAGCAATGAGGGTATGAAGCAAAAAAATCCATAAAAAGAAAATTCAAGCATGGGAAGTGTGTATGTACATTTTCAAGAGTCCAAATATGAAGCTACAAGTCATAATTCAACATTTGGAGGCCTGGTTAGGGTCATTGGTATGACTACCCTTGAGGACAAACAAGTGTTAAACATGCACTAAAATGAGATTGGATTGAGAAATCTATAGGGTGAGCTTAGGACAAAATGGAACCATTTTTGTTCATGGAGGAGGTAGTCATGAATGTGTGGATCAAATTTGAGGACCCAAGGAGGAGTTTTGTGCAAGAAATTGCAATTTTATCAAAACTGGGTTAAATAAAGGTATGCTAAAATAGTGCCCTGAACTTCTTAGCATTCAATCTAAATTGAAATGGAGCCTCCTTCAGATAAATAATAAGATTTTTTTTTTAAAGATAGTCATAGGGATAAAAATATTATTCAAAATATTCTAAAGTAAAAAGGATGTAGGATAAGAAATTTCTATCCATTTTTCTGGCACTGTCTAAAACCCTCCTAAACCTCAGTTGAAATCGGTATGGAGAAAATTAATTAGTTAATGCCTAAAAATGGATTTGTTTTGCCTTTTGGGAATGATTTTAGGGTGTATATAACTCATAATAGGTCATCTTTTCATGGTGGTTTGAGCTTATGAATCATGGTGGACCCCACAAGAAAATAATTATTTTGTGAAAATTTAGTGTACATACAAACCTTCCAAAGAAACCCATGCTCAAATTTTTGGTGAAGGATGTTTTGGATTTTCCCTTGATGTTAATGAATTCATATGGGTTGGTAATTTAAAAAAATTTGATGATATAGGTGCATTTCATCCTACCACTTGAGAATGATATGAAGGAAAAATCAACTCTTTTTGGTTGAAAGGTAAATGTGTTTTTATCCATATAATCTTTAGAATTTATGTTTTTAAAGTGAAGTACATGTCCTTTGATAAGTGTTTCATGCATTAGTTTATCATGAAAGTTCAATTTAAGTGTTTTAAGACATGTAAATAAAGAATAGTCTTTGGGTGTTTTGAAACTATTTAGATATGTCTATGAAAATAATGCATATCTGTGATGAAAACCATAAAATGAAGATTGATGGTAATCTTAAAATATTTACAATATCAAGACCTTTTCAGAAAGGTATGGTAGGATCCATGAACTAGTGTTTACATGAAGTTATACCTCATTATGTAAAGACTTTTTTTTTGAGTTTTAAGGTCTTTGAGTTGCATGTTCAAATCAAAATGTTATTTCTTGTTTGAAGAGTGGTGTAGATTCCCTTTACATCTAAAGATTTTCTCCACATCATAGTCTATAATATCCATATTTTAGAATGATTTGGAGCTACATACATCATTTTTGGATGAATTATTTCTCTTGAGTGTAATTTTTTGGACCTCCATGACTGTATATGGAAGGTTGTGAAGAATAAAGATTAAATAAAGAGTTATAAAATATATAAATGAGTTGAAGAGAAAGAGGGACAGTCTTACAATGTTCAGAAATCATCATGACATCAGTTAAAAATTTTTGAAGAAAAAGAAGACAAAAGGAACTCACAAGGAGGAAGAGGATAAAACTGACATGGTAATTACACAAATGAATGTCATATGTCAGCTTATAAGAAGAGTATATTTAGATATTTCAAGTGATGAGAAAGTTTAGGTGATTATTTTGGTCCCTTGAAGGTATTATAAGAGTTATAATAACTCAAAGAAAGTCTAAATATTTAACTGACATGTCTGAACTTGTAATTATATAAAAATAATCAGTTATGTATGATGTTATTCATCCTTTCCTATTCGAGTAAAAACTTGAATTTGGAGAGTTTATTTGTAAGGTTAAGTACAAGAGACATTTGAGAAGGTTTACCTTGAATATATAAGCATCAATTTATGCATATAGAACTCTTTTTGAAACTGTGATAGAATAATGTATGAAGACTAGATTTTTGAAGTGGAGGTGCATGCAAGAAGCATGTTGCAGCAACATGAACTTATGAAAGTGCGAGTGATTGAGAGGGTGGTTCAAGGAGTGTATTATGAAGATAATAAGAGTTTGAAATAATTATTTTATAACAGATATTTGTAGTATAGGAATCAAGAGGTGAATCAAGGGAGAAAGAGAAGAAGAATGAGCTCATTTAGTGGTCATAATTTGTTGTGTGAGACAACCAAGTCAAAGTTATCGAAAAACAACAAAAGACTAAGTGATGGCTTATAGAAGATAAAGTTATTTTTTTTTTAAGTTTTGGGATTTATATATTCCAAGTAGGTAGATACTTTTAGAAAGTCAAGTGGAAGCTTGGTGAATTTGGGAGTTGTAGCTCCATGTTGAGTGGATGCTCAACAATGAAATAATTCTAACATTTACATGACATTATTCTAATTTAGTTCTAATATTTCAGTGGATTTTTCTCCCATGAAGGGTTTCTCACATTAAATATTGTCTCTTTGTGTGTTCTCTCATGTTTTTTACTTATGAGTGATGGTATGGATTCACCATAACAAACTTAAGTGGATTGGTTTATTTGTCAAATTTTGAATAAGTACTAATTCACCCCCCTCTCAGTGCTTAGAATTTCCAATAATTAGTACCAAAGCTTAGTCCTATAGAATCAAGTATAAAAATTTAGAGGAGATCCTTGAGACACAAGAATGGGTAACCTAGATGAAGCAATTCTAAAGAGGAAGTATGTGATTAATCAGTCCATGAATGATGGATTGTAGAAGGGAATCAAGCTTATGGAATTTTATCATGGTCAAGCCCTCAAATAGATGGAATCTATAGCTGAAATTGAGGTAAAAGAACTACAGAAAAAACAATATTGTTTCTTTAGACATGAACAAGAGTTGAGAACCTTGAAAGCTAATATATAAGAATCCAACAACAATTTTAAAATGTATGGAAAGATGGAGAAGAGTATTGAAGTTATTAATGATATTCTAGAGATTCAAAGAGCAACAGGAGATAAAACATGTATAAGATTAAAAAAAGAACCTATCAAGAAGAGAGATGATGATAAGACTTGTCCAAGCATAGAAACAGACATGAAGATGACCAAGGAAACAAACACAAGAAACCCCAAGTCAGTAAGCCAACCAAATGCATCCATGACTGAAAGAAAATTTAATGGATATTTTTTTTCTTTTCAAAACTTTAGACATAGAGATAAGGAGTGTAAGAATCATGTGAAATATGAACATCCATGGAAAGATAACAAAGATGAAATACCTAGGAACATAGTATGCTTCAACTATTAAGATAAGGGTCATATTACTAAGTACTATCTCTATGAATCATTTAGTAAAAATTGGAGAAATGAGAGTCCTAGAGGAAAGAACTATGTTGTGTGATTCAACTATTAAGAACAAGGAAATTTTGCAAAATATTATTTTGAATATCCTAAATATAGAAACATACTTAATGCAATAAAGAAGCAGAGAAAAAATGTATATAAAGTGAAGACGCATCCTAAAAATGAGTTTAAGATACTAAGGTCTTAGATAGTCAAAGGAAATAAGGTAGTTGAGCACAAATATTGAGAAAGGTTCAAGAGAAAAAAGAGAAAAGAATGAGTCATTAAGTTCCTTTGATGACCTTTTACTATTCTGAAGTGGTCTAACAATCATGGTATGCCTTCTCTAGGATTTTAGAAGGAATTTGTCATTAGAAAGAAGATATGAATGTCTTTAAAAGTATACTCCCATAAATAGGTGATGAATAAGGTATGACCATTCAGTCCCAAATGAAGTTCTCATACATAATCAATTTGTATAAGGTGTTAGAATATATTTTTTTAATGTACAAGTAAAGATAAGTTTATTCATGTCCTTTTATAACCTATCAATTTTGATCCTATTCACTTCACCCAGATCCAGTCAAGTACGTCTCAGTAAAATGTGATGAAACTTATCTCAGACCTCAAAAACAAATTTATGAAGAGAGTTATTAGTGGAAAGTTTGTTATGAACTATATCCTTGTTGATTTGTAGTTTAATGTTGATCCCAACTATATTTGAGTATATGTACTTGTAAATGAAAAAATGTCAATGTGACATTTAAAATAAATGAGTCACTAAGTTTATCATAATAGGTAAGGTTTGTCAAAATTTTCAAGGTCTGTTCTAAATTCAATCTTACTCGGGTTTTTTTAAGACTCTATGATATTCGCTAAAGATTCAAAATATAAGATTTCTCTATGATTCCTCTGATACTCTCATCATGAATTATAATAATATTATAAACTTATATAGAGAGGTCTATTGGGTCCATACTCCTGTTCATCTTTTCAATCTATCACTCCCTTAGTCCACTCTATCAAGATCAATACATGAAGTAGATACCCTTCTAGAATATGTCAAAAAGACTCTGGTAAGTCTATAAGGTGTTGTACTATCATGAAATGAATTAAATTTCCTAATAATAACATTTAACATGATTAAAATTTGGATAATAATGTCATCATGAAAGTCAATCCATCAAAACCCATTGAGTCATAAAAGGAAATGTGGTGAGAGGTATGTAACAGATAAAGTAAAGATAAATCAGGTAATTTGTTGGTCTCTAAAGCTTCTGATGTAAAATAAAGTTTTGATGAAGTCAATGGTCTAATATCTAATGTTTATTGTGTTTGAAGACATTGAACTTAATTAGGAGATGAAAATAATATCTATCATGAGTCAATGAGGTAGACTTCAAGAGGAAATAAACCTGTCATTGTCAAAATATGGATTGGAAGCACATCCAAGGGATGTGGAATGACCCACACATGAAAAATATAACTAAGTGAAAAATTGAAGCCAGATGGCCATTCACGAGGATTATGTTGGGGTCATAAGAACTAGATCATCACTCTATCAATAATTTTAGTATATTAGGATTCATGAGGAAAGAATTATACATTCACAGTCACATATGAGATTATAAAACAAATGATCTGTAATTATGAGTTGAGAAGGGTCAAATAATATCTCATAATAATATAAACCTATCATAGTCAGAACTTACGTTGGAGACATCTCTCAGTCTTGCAAAAGAGTCCAAAATGAGTCAACATACACCAAAGGAGGGTTATTCTATGTGAAACACTAGATGCTCATGAACATGACTTAAGACTTGGGTTTAAGGAATGTCAAAGTTTTTTATGCTTCTCAAATTATACACATAGGTTGAGTTCAATAAGAACAAGGTTAGGATGTTTCATAATATAAAGGAGAATTATCAATCAGTGAGAATATCTACAAACTCTAATAAAATGGGTTTTGAGGTAATAAGTTGATAGGGAATCAAAACCTACAAATCTATGTTAACAGTTAAGCTCATGAATATTTAATAACCATCACGTGTGCCATTGATTGAATATACTAAGATTGTGTTCTCAAGACATTAAGGTAAGATAAAAATTAGTAATAAACCTTAAGAGGCTAAAACAGAGCACTAAGAGACAAATAATCTCTTACCATGCAAATCATTTTGATTTAGGGCTAGAATTCAAGAAAAGTATGGATAAATTTTAACCTAGTCTATGAAAGGTTGATACTAACTAAAAAATGAGGGAGATTAAGTTAATTTTCAAAGAGATTAAGATTATACTAGATGAAGACAAATGAATATTTATAAGATCAGACTAAGAATTAAAACCCAGACGATGTGTGTATAGTTGAAGACCTCATGGAGAATCATGTATAGAAAATACATGCTCAATACCAATAGAATCATTATAGGAAACTCCATGAAATTGTGAGAGGGATTAAAATAATGTGTTGGTTCCCAATTTTACACCCCCTTGGGCCTGACAACACTTGCAAAGGGTAGGAAGGATTTGAGGAGACATCAGATGGTGAGTTTTTAAAATCCCACATATAATAGGAAAATAAATTATAATAATAGCAGACTAGTCTCTATTTGTAAAATTTCAGATAATGTTTGTAAAGGTAGTCTTTCTTATCCTTATTTTGAGTAAAACGAGCCCCCAAAAATGGTGCCAGAAGCACGTTGATTCCTAATTTTACACACCCTTGAGAATAAAATTACTTCCAAACTCAAAGGGTAGGAAGGATTTGAGGAGATGTCAAAATGTGATTTTTATTTTTTTTTAAAATAGGGATATTTATTAAATTTTATTTTAGAACTAAGATCTAGGATGATTTAGAGGTACGTACAAAGGGGATGGCCTAATCCTGCTACTTTTGGTCCTACCTAGACCAGGGTGATATAACCCATGGGGTAAATTGAATAAAGAGGAGATGATTTTTACTCAACTCCTTATAAATAACAAGTCAATATGATATGGATATGGCCATGAATGTAAAAATCACTTGCAATATTTTTTAGAAGAGCATTACATATATTTAGTGCTTCAGACACAAGTTACTAAAGAAAATAAAATAGTTATTGTTGCATCGTTTTCTGGTGGAAATATGGGTCTGAAGAAATGTATTTAATGATGCTTAGAAATATAAAAACAAGGGTAGTGAATGGATTTATTATAATTGTGATGGTGTGAGGAAAGGTATAGTAGTTTTGATTAATTAAAAGAAGGGTAGTAAATGATGGTTAATTTCCTGTAACTAAGAAGTAATATTTACCATGAAAACATTGTATTATGGAAAGTAGAGAAAGTATGATTAAGTGGTGACAAATTCCTATAACAAAATATTTGCATTCATTGATACTCAACAATTGTAAATTTTTTGAGCACAAAATCTAAAATACTTAACAAACAATTTCATGCAAACATTCCAATGAAGTATCCATTTCTTCTATTACCACATGTGAAATATACATGCAAAGGCTGACAAAAATCACTCAACAAGATGGTTGGAGTAAGGATTTTAGAATTTCATCAATTATTTCAAATTGAGTTCTTACAAAAAAATACTGATTTAGAAACCCAAAGGAAACAACCAAGGACTGATCTAGTGTGTTACATACATAAACAATGAATAAAAAATTGCAGTAGAAATTATAACTCATCAATAAGATTTTAACATACAATATCCATAACATAATGTTGAAATCATAAGCAGGAAAATGTAAATTTTAATTCAAACTTTTAATTCCTTAAAAATGGGATATGAATCAAATTCCCTTAATGTTTTTCAATTGCTATTTAGTGTAACAACTTTGACACAAAACTTTAAAAAGCTTAAAGTTCACATGTATTTCATTTAAGAGAATGAAAATTTGTAGAATTACAGTAGTTCTCTTTCAACCTTTTTTTAATAAGAAAACTAACCCCCCTTTCATATGAGGATAAACCATCATATATATACAATATTAGCTATGAATTGTCCTTCATCCCCCCCCACCAAAAACATTAGTGAATAAGCCCAGGAGGGAAAAATGAACTTTATTTTTGGAAAATATCTTATAACTACAAAGATTATTTTGTTATTCCTTAACTTGATTCTGTTTTTGGTTTCCAACATGGATGCATGTAACATGTTTTGATTTTTTTTCTTCATATGTTTTTGTCATATTTACTCTATCGAAATAACTCATGCACCCACTCACAAACTATTTGTTCCCTTATGTTGTTATTATAACTGATTCGACACGTTCCTTTTTTAGGATATGTTTTGGGAAATGGATAATCATAGATATTTGATTGAATTTGATGCTTACCTTGGGAAAAGCCTCAAACCAAGCGAAAAGAAATAATTTTTTACAGACATCAATTTTCTTTCCCTTTGTCAAATTTGCACAAGTATCCAAATTTGACCTCACATTCAAGAATTATATGATAATTCACACAGTCCTTTCCAAGATCAATTCTTATATAAATTCTTGTTGATTTCTAATGATTTTGTAACTTACTTTGAGTGTTGTAAGTGAATTTTCTTGTGAAATAATTTGTATTAATTCTTCTCAATAAATGGCAGTTATGGAATTTGCAAATATTCTGAAGGAGCTTTCTCTAGAAACCCTGCACATAATTTTCAACCTTTCTAGCCGAAATGAATATTTTTTTAGGATGATATTCATGATTTAAGACTAGGCACAACCCACAGTGTTGGGGATAATAATGTCAAGTGGGATATAATTTTATATACCACTACTTATGATCCATTATTAAAAAAATTCATTAATTAAAATTATTCAATCTTCATAGATTTAAAGAGAGTGGAATGATATGGCTGACCACCCATCCTATCTATATATGTGTTTCACCTGATTCTTAGAGTGTTTCTCAAAGATGCGATGAAATAGATAATGGTAAAAGGGCTAGGAGGAATACCTATTAAAACTAGTTGAAGATTATTGTGCGCGTATGACTTCTTGATCCACAATTCATCGTTAGAGCTTCCTTTTGGATGGTAGGAACTACCTAAAATGCACAACAAGACCACCAAAAAAAATTAAATAGCATATGATAGTGGACTACCTAGCGTATGCTAGTTCTAGGAAGTGTGATACTCCATAAAAGGCTGTCAATCCACTATTTAAAACAATTCAATATTAACAATAAATGAAATCCTATTGTAGTTAAAATGATTTAGGTATCTCATTTGACTACAATAAGAAAAATAATTCACAAAAGGCTAAGCTATGATTGAATCTTAACGGCGAGGTCTTTGTCAGAGTACTGGTACTGGTCAAGGTCTTGTTTTGGGATTTTTTGGGTATTTGGTGGGGATTTTAGGCTTTGTTCTTGGTTTGAGGGTAAAACACAGAGACTGACATCGGTCTGGTATGACCGATGTTGGTTTAAGTGAAACTAGAAATGGTTATGAGTAACCAGCATCGGTATGTTCAAGATAAAGGAAAACTCAAAAGAAAATGATTAGAGCGCTTGATCTAGGATTTGATGTAGGTGGTGAGGTGGGTTTAAGGGTTACAGAGGTCTCAAATGTGGTCAGGGATGAACATAAAGTGAGGATGGGTAATCTAATGATGTAAATAATAGAAAAGGCCTAGTTATAAATTGATAAGAAATAAATAAAAGGATATGCAACAACTTAATCTCATAACAAAGATAATAAAAGCTATTATAGTGTATTAGACCAAGGTGGTGGAGGTATACCTACTATTATATGATCTTGATGGCTGGATGGAAATGGATGTTGATCAGATGGATGGATTTTGGTGTGGTAATGGAACTTCCCAAGATGCTCCTGTGGTCACTTCTGATGTTGGTTGTGGATGTTTGGATGTGAGTCTGAATGTTAGTTCTGCTTACATGTAGCTCTAGTCTCATTTCTTGCTATATGAATGTGCCAACCTAGAAATAAGGTTACAAAAGGGAATTAAAAGGTAACTAATGATAGTTATGAGTTGAATGGCATCAGTTTAGGGTGACCGACATCAGTTAGGGTGGGATTTTCTAGGTTTAATAAAATGGGTAGATCTGTTTGATTTCTTAGATATTGTTAGTTTCTTTTTACGAAATAGAATGGAAGCTTCTTTCCTAATGGGTGGGAATGTTGTTAGAGGGAATGTAGGCTTTGATTTTTAGGGTTTAGGTAGGTCTTAGTTAGTTATGGCAATATAATAAGAATAGATTTGGGGAGACGTGGCTAGGTGAGGTGTATAGGTGAGGTGGTAGCATGAGAATTATCTTAATTAGGATAATCAAATAATAAATAATGTGAGGACATGGATTAATTTAATTATATTAACATTAGATGGGGTGAAATGGGCCATGGTTAGGTGAGTGTGTTTGAAATTGTTATTTGTCGAGGGATCGAGGGGAGTGTGACCCAATTTTGGTGTCTACATTTTACGCCTTTTTATTGTGTAGCTTGTATTAGTAACTGAGGCTGAAAAAAATAAGATGTGGTTACCCCATGTGTGGGAAAAGGTGATCCCCCTCAAACCAAGAACTAATGAGGAAAAATGCAAAATTGGTGAGTGGTTTGATAAAAGGTGAATGTGATGAAGAGGAAGGTGGGCAACAAGGGAAAGGGGTAAAGGTCCAATCAGTTAATCCTGGTAATGGGTAAAGGTCAAAGGTAGTTACTGTCAAATTCACGTACACGTATAAACTGTAGCACAGTACCAAGTTGAAGAGCATACAAACTCTACATTCTCTAAGGTTGATAGGTTTATCCAAACAAGGTTGAGTTGATTCCGGTATCCAAGGTATATGATATGGTCAAGAAACACATTACAGGTTAGGTTCAGGAACATTTAGGTATGTTTTGGTACACCACAAGCTGGTTAAGAATAAATGGTCATGATAAGAGTCAAGGTAAGGTCATTAGGTCAAACAACATGGGTAACAGTTTCACAAGGTATAATGAGCACATGAGGTCACAGGTCACTACTAATGTTCCAAGTCCAAGTAGCATGGGTAGGGCCGATGTATGGGTAAAATAATGAGTCCACAGATGATGAAGAGGTTAGGTGGTAAATGATGTGGTCAGGAGGGTAAAGGGAAATGTCCAAGTCAGGTGTGGCTAAGGTAGAAAGGATTCGTGCCAAAAAATTAGGGGTAATGGGTAGTAGTAAGACTAAGCAGAATAACCGAAAACATTCATAATGAACCGATGTTGGTCGCCATAGACCGACCATGGTAGGCTAGGGCACATGACCGAATTTGATCAAGGTAAAATCATCACCGATCAAGTCAGGAAGGCTATAAAAATAAAAAGTTCCGCATTTTTTAAAATCATTTGTCATTTTCCACATAGGAGAAAACAATAAGAGAGAGATAAAGAGGTGGAGAGTGACCAAACTACATGAAGATCTAAGTTGGTGAGCTGCAAAGAGAGTGATCATTGGTTGATAGGCAGGTCTACAAGCACGGTGATTTGATTCGATTGAGCTAGTGGGAAATCGGTGATGGCAGAGGCTAGAGAGGTATCGGGTGGACCTGCATAGTGGCCTGAGGTTCCACCACGTAGACAGAAGTGTGATGAGGTAAGAGCCCATTCCTATTGTTGTTTTTTTTAGTAGGTGGAGGATAGAAATTGGATAGGAGGAAAGTGGGTTTTGGGGGGGAAATATTAAAATTTGAATGCAAGGGATGTGATGAGAAAAGGGGAATAAGGGAGGGTAGATTTAAGTAAATGAGGGGTGGGAATAAGTATTGAGTAGGCATTAGTGGGGGAAATGGGTAGAAAGGTGAAGTGTGGTTAGAAATAGGGTAGGGCATCATGAGTTTATTGTCATGACAGTGACTGACATCGGATCGCTCTTAGTTGATGTTGGTGGGTAAGGACCGATATCGGTCACAGATGCAGTGAACGATGCCAGTTATTGTTGGAACATGGTCGGTAGATGATGACCGATGCCAGTCAGAAGGATAGAGAGGCAAGCCCACACGAAGCTAAAATAGATGGGTTACGGATAGATAGGTAAGGGTATGGAGAGTTAGGTAGAGGGGGAAGATTTATGGGTATGGGAGGTGGTGAATAAGGAAGATTAATGAGAGGGGAAAAATAAAAAATAGGTGAGGATCTGAGGTGTGGGTAGATAGGTAGTGTTGATTTAGGGCATAGATATAGGTGAAAGGTTGAGTTAGTTAGGGTAAGTGGTATAGTGGGGGTGGCAAGGTTACATGCAAGTATGGTCAACTGCTAATAATATGATTGGTTGTATACAGGCCAGGGACCAACTATGGATGAGGGATAGGGTACCTCCCTTACTCGTGGAGATATGGGGGAGAATGACACATGAGGAGTGGATCTATGTGGTAGATGTGAGCCTAATTGGGGTCATATGCTACCATCACGTGTATGGGAGGTAATTTTGATGGTTTCACTCATCGATAGATGGGATTCGGCAACCAATACTTTCCATTTTCCGACGGGTGAGATCACAATCACCTTAAAGGATGTTTATAAGATACTGTGACTACCTATAATAAGTACAAAAGTATGCTCAATCTCCTCAAAGGCATCTGAATAGTTACTGTAACCTATGTTTGGAGAGGGGATGGAATTGTTAGGATTCCATAGTGCTAGTATGAGCTATGGGGTGATGTACCAAGCCTACCCTAAGGAGATGAGGTTGGTAGTACTTCTGATGGAGGTAGTAAACTATTTAACACTACTCGACGCAGAGGGTGGGAGGTTCCCACTGTCACTGATGGGGGTTCTACAGGACATGGTGGAGAGAAAGACTCGGTTTTCATGGGCACCTATGTTCTTGGTACAACTATACAAGGCGTTGTAGGCTTATGGGTGACTATCGATTCAACTTGTGCTGCACATTATTTTTACATTTTTGGAACTATGAGCACATTATGTGTGTGCACCCAGTTGGTATGCCCCAGGCTGATGAACTTGAGCCAGGTTTTGTTCGAGTGGGCTACAGGCAATGGGTGCTGGTTATGGGAGAGCACTGAGTGGTGAGAGCTACACATGATGTAGCCTATTACAGGTGATTACTGGAAGGATTTTCTAGTATTAACATCATTTGGAAGCCATATGTGGGATTACCTTCATACAATCAGATGGTGGCAAATTTTGGTGGGTTACAGATCTACAAATGGATAGAGGGGCGGTGGGCAGGGGATCCTGAGATAATACCCATAGACTGGGTCAGATGGCAATTTGGGTTACCACAGGATATACCCCCACCCTTCCCATAGTATAGGAGAGATGATGTGGAGAGGCCTATGTATCTGCCATGACCTACAGTGCTGACCAGGTAAGAGGAGGAGTCGATCAAATGACATATAGATGATGTTGGGGTGATAGACAGGTATAGATAGTGGTGGGCTACATAGCTACTAGAAGTACCGCAGAGGATGGGGCATCCATATTTGGCTACTATCATAGTTCAGAGAGATTCCCTATAGAGGTAGGTGGCTACCTTGGTGACTCAGTTACACATAGTATAGGGACATTTGATAAGGGCCAAGGCAAAGGTTATGACTCTGCAGGCACAGGTGGCTGCTTTTTAGGCATAGGGAGTACAGGGACCAGTAACCACACCGAGGGAGAGGGATAGGGTGGGGATGAAGATGGAGATAGGGTGTAGGTATCTACCCTATAGGTGTAGGTGACATGTTTACAGGGCCAGTTGGCCATGATGTAGGGATAGGTTATAGGTTTTCAGGGCTAGTTACTAGCTCCATAGACACAAATAGCGGCCCTTCAGGCCCAAGTATAGGTGTAGGCTCTAGTGCTGATGGCACTACTAAAGGGGTAGGGATAGGGTCCCATTATTTAGGTAGGAGCAAGGTAGGGTCAAAGGCCAATGGAACCACCGTAGACAGTACCTGCAGCTAGATTGAGAGACATTATGGGTGAGGTGAGATACTACCATGATCACTTGATGGTAGTGGGGATATATGTCTTATCATATGCTAAGCACATAGCACATAAGGCCTCAAGTGAGAGGATTAGATCCCACACACATAGTGTGGAGAGTACAGGGGACCAGCAAGCCTAGGGACTGGGTCAACGTCAGGCCACTAGTGCATGGAGACCAGCTCCAGAGGTAGGACCATCATGAGCTAGACCAAGGCAAGGTAGAGGGAGGTTAGTCAGACGTCGGGCTAGAGGAGTAGAGGAGGAGACAAATGAGATAGGCTTGGATATCAGGTGGGGAGATGATTGATCTCTATACATGATTATTTGATATTTGGCATCACATTTTTGACATATATACTAGTATGCGTGCTGAAGATAGTGAGGATGTACAAGAGATTTTTTGAGATTTTTTTATATACCCCAACATGCATGCCAAAGATATTTGAGATTCATGTATATGGATACACATGTTTAGATGATTGATTTATAGAGATGATGGTCATCATGGCATGATGTATACATGGTTGTGTTTAACTTACTATTTTGATTTGTATATGTGATGGAAACTAAGTAGTGTAGGCATGATAGAGATAGGTCATAGGCATGGATCAATTCAGGTCATAGGTATGGATTGAGTCAGGTTTGTTGGATTAGGAATGGAAGGAGTTAGGTTTGTGGTTTATTCATGGATGGAGTTAGGTCATAGGTATGGATTGAGTCAGGTCATAGGCATGGATGGAGTCAGATCATAGGTATGGATTGATTCAGGTCATAGGCATGGATCGAGTCAGGTCATAGGCATGGATTGCATCAGGTTGTTGGTTTATGCATGGATGCAGTCAGGTTTGTGGTTTAGGCATGGATGGATTTAGGTCATAGGTATGGATTGAGTCAGGTTGACTTGGGTATGATGAAGTTTAGGTTGGTTTAAGTATGGTTGAGTTGAGATTGGTTGAGTTTTTAAGTCATTAATTTGTGTAATTAATGATGGTATAGGTCATGTCAAGATGTTTTATAGTAAAATACATGATAACAGTAAAGAAATGGTAGATATAATGAATGTATGAGTGATGATGGTAAAGATGTGAAGCAATTTTCATTTGTTCCATTTAATTTCCAATTAATGATATAAAAAGGGAACTAACTAGGGTAGAATGTGACTAGGAAAGGGGGAGAGGGAATTAGTTAGGGTAGAGAGTGGCTGAGCTAACATCCAAGGGCCTCATGCCCTTGGAGTGCTACCTACATAGTCTTGGAAAATAGGAACCTCAGGCTGATGTAGTTATCCCATAAGTGAGGGAAATATGTGAGGAGGTATGAGAGTGGGTTAGTAGGTTATAGGGATGATTGAGTCTAGGTTTTTGGTTAGACATGGTTGAATTGTGGGAACATTGGTATGGGTGATTTTAAGTTGATTTTTGTGAAAGAGGAAAATTTCTCAGAGATAAGCATTGAGGGTCTAGTCCTGTATAGGATGTTCAATACCTAATGAATAATTTAAAATATAAGAGGAGGCAAGAGAGGCACTTGATTGGTGAGGATCATAACGGGTGGATCATACCTTAGATAGGCTGGTAAACATAAGACCCTAAAGACATTGGATGATTCATTATTCTAAAAGGTGGAGAATAGTCACATGATCACCAAATGTCATGGTTCCAATAGGTCCCTTGAGGCAGTAGTAAATGAAGGTAAGAATGGTGAGAAGGTGAAAAATGATTATGTTATATGTTATTAGGTAGCATGCCTTTTGGAAAGAGATCCAAGATCATAATGAGCAACTCCATGATGAAAAAGTTTTCTGTTTTGATTTGTATTTGATATAGACTGATCGATGTGGAAAGTCTATATGGGATGAGGAAATTAACTCCTTGAGGTCTTCACGAAGCTGATTGATGCAGGAAGCTTCGGTTTTTTTTGAAACAAGATTTACATAGCTGTCCTTCAAGGAAGAAGTCCATTTATAGAAGTCATGCAAAGAGAAAGATGTCATTTTTGAGGGAGTTGTCTTTTTATTGGAATTTTGACTCAAGGAGTTGGATCACATGTGAGGGATTTTAATTCATGGACAATACTCAGGTGAAGAAACAAGTTCTTTAATAAGAAAGAAAGGTGAAATGACTATGTGATCTCATATAAAAAAGGATGAAAAGTATCCATGAGAATCATGCCATGTACAGAGTCATGCTACACATTTTTAAGAGAGGGTAAAAAAAAGTGATGGGTACGCACATGATTCTTGTGTAATCATTTGGGATGGCATAGTGAAAGGAGGGAAGTGAATAGCACTCAAGGGATGAGCATGAAAAGAGGTAGAAGGTGAGCTAGGACTCAAAGTCAATAGTATAATGGTTGAAGATGCAAGGAATTAAGGGGCTTAGATTCAGGTTTACTATTGAGTGTAGATAAATGATAAGGACCTGATCTATAAGCATGAGTCACGATGTATGGTCCAAGCCAATTAGGAGTAAATTTTCTGCATTTACTTTTTTTTTGCTTTGGATACATGTTGATTTTCCTTCAAGATGAGATCACCAACTTAGAAGGTTCGTTCATGGACATGTTTGTCATAGGCATGTTTGATATAATTTTGGTAAACTTGGAGATGGTCAAGAGCATGAAGACAATGTTCGTCTAGTAAATCAAGTTGTGCCAAATAGTCCTGGTGAAAGTCATCATCATTGACCATGTCATGGAGATAAATATGAAGAGATGGAATTTGGACTTCAAGAGGTAAAACAACCTCTATACCATAGACCAGAGAAAAAGGAGTGACAACAGTGGAAGTATGAATACTAGTACGGTATGCCCACAGGGTGAAATGAATGTGCGTATGCCAGTCCTTCCTAGTATCGTTAACCATTTTCAGGAGAATTTTTTTTAGGGTTTTATTACTAGATTTGTCCTGGCCATTGGTTTGTGGGTAATAAGGTGATGAGAAACTTAGTTGAATACCGAAGGAGTCATAAAGTTTTCACAAGGTTTTATTTTTGAATTGTTTTCTATTATTAGTGACAAGGTGATGTGGAATTCCAAAGTGACATTTAATGTGATGATTGATGAACTCACATATTTTCTCATCTTTCATGGAGATGAGAGGTATGGCTTCCACCCATTTGGTGTAATATTCCATAACGGTGATTATCCATTGATGTCTCTAAGAAGAATGGAGATTGATCTCTGTGAAAAGATCCAAACCTCATTGAGAGAAAGGCCAAAGGTCACAGGAGACCTATAAGGCATGACTGGGTGTATGATGAAGGTTGGCATGTTGTTGGCATTTTACACAATTTTTAACATAGTCACAACAATCATGGTTAAGGGTTAGCCAGTAATAGCCAAGGCAAAGAATACACTTAACAACCATGAGACCAATGAAGTGACCCTTACATATGCCATCATGAACCTCCTGAATGGTATAGGGAATTTCATAACTCGTAAGGCATCATAAGAGAATACCATCAAATCCATGCTTATAGAGGAGGCCACCCATGATGATGTAATGAGAGATCCTTTTAAGAAAGGTGCGTTGTCTATTATAAGTGAGGTCAGGAGGCAAGATGGAGAGGAAAAGATAGTCTAAGTATTATTAATACCAAAGGTCACTTGAGGAAAGAGCAACAATTTCGATAGAGTAAAATTCACGAGGTAAATAAGAGGGTGATTGGAGTCTTTGTATGATGACAAATATTTTAGAGTCAGAGGGCAAAGCGAGTATCTAAGAAGCTAAGAAGGCCATGGTATCTACAAATTTTTTGGTAGAATGTGAGACAGTTTGAAGGGTGTAACGGTTGAAGGTGGTCAAAAGTATGTCCACATGATGCTTATACTTTTTAAGTATCTCATTATGATACTGGTATATACCATTGACTTGGTTTATGACCAATTGAGAATCACCAAAGATGTTGATTGACTTAACATCTAAGGTATAAAAAGCCTAGAGACCCAATACGAGTGCTTCATATTCAGCAATATTGTTTATATAATAAAAATCAAGTTTGAAAGACAAAGGCATGGGTTCACCATCAAGCAGAATGAGGATAACACCAGCCCCACCTCTATGATGATGCTTGGAACCATCGAAGAAAGTGTCATTTGGTAAGTTGGTTCATCCAGGGAAAGGCTAGCAATTGACTCATCTGTGAAGTCAACGTTAGAGGGTTGATCCTTGGAAATAGGTGCATCGGCCAATTGGTTAGTGATAGCTTGGCCCTTGATGAAATTTTGAAGGATGAATTCAAGGTCGAGGTCAGCTAGAAACATAAGCTAATGCGCAGCCCATTGATTTTGGTAAGGTTTGGCATACATGAAGTGTAAGGGGTCGGTGTTGGTCACGACATAGGTTTTGTGGTTGAGTAGGTAATGGTGGAGTTTGGTGGCAACAAAAACTAAGGCTAAGAAAAAATTTTCAGAATGGGTGTATTGGGTTTCATATTCTAGAAGAGTATGGATAATTTAATAAAGTGTCTGCTCCCTATGTTGTTCATCATGATGAGCAAGCATGGCCCCTAAGGAGTGATTGGTAGCAGAGATGTATAGGTAGAAGCGTTGATCATCTTTAGTTGGAATGAGTATGGGTGGTTGGAGAAGGTATCATTTTAGGACCTCAAAAGCTTTGTGGCAGTCATCATCCCATTTAAAGGAGACATCCTTTTTGAGAAGATGATGAAATGGCTGACATTGATTGGAAATTTATGAAATAAAACGACAAATAGACTGCAACTTAACTTGCAGGCTACGGAATTTCTGTAGGTTGTTGGGTAGAGGCATTTCTAGAATGGCCTTGAATTTATTAGGGTCAACATCTATACCATGCAAGGAAATGATAAATCTCAGGAGCTTTCCTGAAATAACCGTGAAGACACACTTCTTAGGATGAAGGTGAACATAATACTTAATGAGGTAGTCAAAGATGGTTTTTAGGATGACGAGGTGCTTGGAGAAGTGTTTAGAT
The DNA here is from genome assembly GCA_019776745.2 of Taxus chinensis. NCBI lineage: Eukaryota > Viridiplantae > Streptophyta > Pinopsida > Cupressales > Taxaceae > Taxus > Taxus chinensis. The sequence continues at coordinate 290,155,865 of CM034154.1, read as the reverse complement.
TTGGAAAGGATATTGTATATGTAATATTCCAATATATGGTGCATGATGTCGTGAAATATGTAAGTCATAGCTCATTGATATGTGGCACCTCCATTTTTAAAGCCAAAAGGCATGACACGATAGCATAAGGTCCCCTAAGGGGTGATGAATGTAGTTTTGTGTTGATCCTTTAGGGAAAGCAAGATATTTTTATAACCCAAGAAACCATCCATGAGTGATAGCATCTCATGACTAGCAGTAAGGTCAACCAACTAGTCAAAACCAGGTAGAGGAAAGTTATCTTTGGGGCAAGCTAGGTCGAGGTCACAAATTTTTTTACAAATGCGAAGTCCCCCTGTCTCCTTAGTGACAAGGACAATGTTATAAATCCATTGGGGATAATCAATGGGTAAGATGAAGGAAACAAAAAGAAGGCACTGAAGTTCTTCTTTGACCAAAAGAGCAATGTGAGGGTGCATTCTCCTCAACTTTTGTTTTACAGGTTTGGCATTGGGAATGGTTATGATATTTTGGACCACTATGGTAGGGTCAATACTGGGCATGTCAGTGTAAGACCGAGTGAAAGCATGGTTATTATTTTTGAGAAAAGAAGTGAGGGCTTCCTATTCAGTAGTATCTAAAGATTGGCCAATCTTTAGAATGTGTGGATCATCCTGAGTATTGATGTTGACTTTGACAGTCGATTCATTAAAAATGGTTTGCGTCTCAGATGGTAATGACTGATGAATATAAGACTTTTTTTCTCCAAGATAGGTGAGTATAGATTCATCATCCCGACATTGAATGACATTAATAAAAGGTGTATCGTCATCAATCATTTCAGGATAAAGGAAGGGAAGAGAAGAGGGAACCTCGCCCTCACGTTAATAAGCCAGAGGCCCCAAGGAAATGGTGATTATGAAAAAAATAAGGAATGGATTCTGGATCCATCGACTCTATCAGTGAAGGTGGTAAAGAAGGTGGAGTAGGTGAAGAAGGTGGAGAAGGGTTCATATCCTTAATGAGTTGAATGCGAGCCTTCTTGGTAAGTAGTTCAGCAAATCTGATACCACTATGGTCGTTATGTTTGTGGGTAGTACATGGAATATTAGTGTGATGACCTTTCTCGTAAAATCAAAAACCAAAATATTTTTACACACATCGATGCATGAAGGTGTGGGCGAAATGGTGATTGGTGAGTGACTGGAGGTCGGTAGAAAAGGGGTGGGTTTGTGATGGTGGTTTAGGTTTATAAGTGAAAGTATCAAGTCCCCCATAGGTGAGATTGGTACAAAGGTGGGGATGACCATAAAGGATATGTTGTCCTATGTGGTGATCATAGTGAGGGTGTTGGTGTAGGCTTCCATACTCTCGTGGAGTAAGGAATGTGTTGACATTATATAGGTGATACTCCCCCAGAGTGAGGCATTGAAAAACATCTTCCAAGGGATTGGTGGTCGATATGTGGGTAGCTAGGATAGACAATGTGTTAGAGGTTGGATTGGAGGTGGAGCCAGTTGATTGGGAGGATGACGGGTCAGCCATGGAGGTCATGGTAGCGATAGGGATGGAGGATAGGTGCAGTTGAGATAGCAATGGCACTGATGAGTGGAGGTGTAGGTGAAGAGGAATTTGTCATGGATGTAGATGCCTTAATGGGTACAAGCATGTCATTGGGTCCGTAAAGTATGTTGTAGGTTTTGAAAGGTGATGGGTCAGCTAGAATGGTATAGGTGTGTCCTTCAAGCTCAAACTTCACATAATGATGTAAAGTAGAAGGAATACAACCCATGACGTGAATCTAGGGTCTACCAAGCAACAAGCTATATTTAAATTCCCCCTCAAAGATGTAAAATAACTCTGAAATAGTATGGGGGCCCACACAAACATGGAGGATGATGGTGCCAAGTGTAGAAGTGATAACATCATTAAATGAACACAACATGACAGGATGTTTATGTATGTAATTTTTTGGTATGCGCATTTGGTTGAATTCATGGGAGGAGATGATGTTAATTCTAGTGTCCCCATCGATCATAACATGTCGTACACGTATATTATCAATATGGATGAAGATGAGAAGTGTTGGATTAGGTCATCAACTTAGTGTGGTGTGGTTTCTTCATTTAAGAAGCTGAGGGTGGTTTCTTGGTGAGTAGGTGGAGGTGTCGAAGGTGGTAATTTGGTGAGAAAGGATACATAATGAGGTGTAATAATGGAAGCTATGGGTGTGGGGTCATTAGGTAAAACCTCAATAGACTAAAGAACTTCCATAATCATTTGATGATGGGATTCAAAGGTTTGGATGAGGTCATATAGGGACATTTTAAGGGAGGATTGGTGTAATTGTTTGAGCATCACGCAATGTGTAACCCCATTAGAAATAGGATATAAGGGGTTGTGGATAATGACTTTTGGTGTGGGTATAGATGGTATGTTGGGTATAGGGTTTGTTGGTGGGTCAGTTTCCCTTTCCTTTCCTTTGTCCTTCTGAGTGTGGGTAGCAACCTGGATCATGTTGATTTGAGGCAGGGAGGTAGATGAAGTAGGTGAGCCATGAAAGGTGTACAACAATAAAGGTAGAAGCTAAGAGGTGGGAATGAACCTTGTGAAATGAGTTGGGCACACCGAAATTTGGGTGGATGTTTGGCGAGTTCTCTGATATGAACCATGTTAATTTCTAATCTTTAGGATGGTTCTAAGAGTTGTGGGGGTGGATATTTTTGTCTCTGAGTAGGAAATGATGGAAGAACTATGGAAATTGGTACTTGAACAATGGGTTTCTCATCAAAAAGATCATCACTGTCAATGTTTTGTTTAGGAGGACACAACTAGAAAAGAGTGGTTTTCAAAGCATTATAGTCCTCTACATCGTGTCTTGACACACGATGGTAGGCGTAAATTTTTCTTTTGTCAAACCCTTTTGGTTTGGGTTTGAGTGGATCATAAGGTCTAAGAGGCAGTAATGTGATGACAGAAGTTTTGAGGAGGTTGGTTAAGATTTTGGTATAGGATCCCACTACTGGATAACAATGAGAGGTGAATGTGGGTTTGGGTGCAGGTGCAGCTGATTGTATAGGAAGAGTCTTTGTAAGAGGGGGAGTGGGTTGAGCTATGGTCTTAGATTTTGGTCATGTCTACTTGGGTAGGGGCATGGTAGATGAACCTGTAATAGAGTGTGTGGTTGGTTTAACTACCTTATTGGAGGGTAGCAGATTTTTCCTTTAGGTTGCACCTTCTTGGGTAAAGGTGGTATAGGTATACGAGATGTAGAGGGAAAATTGGATGGTGGAAGAGGGTGGGTTACCCATGGAGGTAACCAAGGTGCTGTGGAGGTAGATGGTGTAGGTTGGGAAAGAGGTGTGAGGAAAAGGGAAGGAATTGTCATGGGTAGTGAAGAAGTTATTGATGGTATTAGAGGTATGGGTGGTAAAAATGTTACAAGTGTTGGCGGAGGTTGTGTCAGGCACTTGGGTATATTAGAGGTTTACAACGGGGTAATGGGTTGCTGCATTTTTGGTTTACCGGTGGATGGGGGTTTCTTAGCCAAGGTCGAGGGGTGAGGTCCTAGGATGGATGAAAGAGGTGAAGGTGATAAAGGTGTGGTTGGTGAGTTTGGGGTATGAGGTCTAGGAGATTGGTTCTTCTGTTTAGGGGTCAGGATGAGTTTAGTGTTAGTTTTGGAGGACATAGCTAAATCTAATTTGATGGGTGGATGGGTAAGGCTAGCCGTGGGGATGACCCCTAAAGTAGTGATATGTTTAGGAAAGGAAGATGATGTAGGTGTGGGTTTGGATGCAGATGCATGTTGGGTTATGGGTAGAGGTGTGAGTTAAGCCATGAGTGGTATCTTGGGAGAATTTATGATAGTCGTGGTTGTGTTTGGTTTGGTCAGATGAAATACTTTTGGATAGATAGTGGAGGTGTCAGCAAGTGACATCTACATTTTTGTTGAGACAGGAAGTAGAATAGGCCCCCAAAGTAAGGCTCTATCCACATAATTCAGGTGATTGGATAAGCTTGAGAATGGTACTAATGTGGGTGAGGATGATGTGGATCCAATGAAAATTCCCATAAAATGTGTTTTAGAAATGGGAAAATTGCTAGCTTCAGCCTCTATGGGTAAGAGAGTTGAATGTAAGTCAGCAAGATCGAGGGTAGTTGATGGAAAATGGTCACCTAGAGGAAATGACATTTCTACTAGATCTTTGATAGGTGGAGGATATGATGGGTGCTCCTCTATGGGTGAAGGAGATGAAAAAGTGTCTCCTATGGGTCTAAGAGGTACTACTGGTGATGATTCTCTAGGTGGAGAAGCCAAAGGTGAAGTGGTCTTGATGTTAACAGAAGGCTCCATCAAAGTTGAGGGAGGAGATGAAGGGTGTTTCTCTATGGGTGGAGGAATAGGTGAAGTGGGTTCATGTGTAGGTGGAAGACTTCAGGCTAGGATTTCATCTATGGAAGGAATATGAGGCAATTGGGAAACAACTGGTGCGTCACTGAAAATAGAATGGTCCTCACGGATGTTGCTATCATTAGTTGAGGTCTCCTCAGTTTGGTCAGAAGAGGGGGCATGATTAGGAAATGGTTTCTTTAAAATGTGTAGGTTTTGGTTGGTAGGTGCATTAGGATTATCCAAGACAAAATTTGCATTATCAAGTATTTCCTGGACATTTTTCTTGAAAGTGATGCAATTTTCATCATTATGACCTTTTACCTGATGATAGTTATAGAAGTCATGCTCTTTGTACCATGTAGGTGTAGGGTGAGCAAGATCAAAACCAGTGTGTAGTTCTATCGGAGGAAGGGTGATGGCCCCAACTTTATTGAGATTTTCTAAAACAGAAGAATAAGGCTCCCGAATTGGGGTGTATTTCTGTTGTTATCATCTGAATTGGAAATTCTAGATAGGGGAAAGATTAGATGAGGGCTTAGATTGATTTGATGGATGAGCTGGTTTTTCCTTGAGTATCACTGTGTTAGTAGTTCCCTTGGCTTTTGAATAATTATTTTGTGGTTTCAAATAAGAAGAGTTATCATTTTACTTAAATGTCATGTTCTTATTTCATAGTTGGATTTTATTTTCTTCAATGGCGCGAATCTCTAGTTTTCATGCCATGGTGAATGCTTGATCGAAGGTTTAGAAAGTTTGTACCTACAGGGTCGGTGAGATATGTCTAGCACAAGCCCAAGTGAAGAGCTCTATGAGTTTGTTTTGTGGTAATAGGAATGTTAGTTGATTGATAAGGCTATGCCAATGAGTGAAAAAATATGCGATAGACTCGTCTTCATATTGACACGTAGAGTAGATATCAGTCATGGTGACCTTCTTAACAACATTGATGGAGAAATGATCCAAGAAGGCTTAGGATACCTAATTAAATGAGTAGATGGAATGTCTAGGTAATCCACTATAACAATCTAATGTGGGCCCGGTCAAAGACATGTGAAAGGTCCTCAGAAGCAAAGTGTCATCATGGGCGATCAGATAACACCCATGTTTGAAATAAAGTAAATGATGTTGCGGGTCCTCTTTGCTATTGAAGTGGTTAAATTTAGGCATTTCCCAATGTATGGGATATGGAAGAATAGGAATGGATGGGTGTATGGGCTCATTACAAATTTTGTCATAGGTGAGAGAGTTACGTGAGAAGGAAACTGATGCCTCTAGTGTCTGCATCTTGTCCATCATTAACTTGATGAGGTCATTGGTAGGTGGTGACTGATGGGTACCTTCTGTAGTGTAAGAGGGTTGATGTTGGACATATGATGGAGGTGACATTCCAGTATATGGTGATGCCGCATAGGTAGGTTGAGAATGAGGGAGTGAAATAGGGGGTACATACCTAGAATGAATGATATATGAAATGGGAGGCTACTAACAGTATGCATATGGGGGAGGAAGGGTCGAGGTGACTCTAATAGCGATGGGGTCTAACGGATGTGGAATAGAAAGGACAATGTTTTGAAATGGGGTAGGGGTCATTAACACCAGGGGTGGTTGTGTTGGTATGGGTATACGTGAGATAATAGGCATGGATGAGGTTACATTCTGGGTGGTTGAAGAAGGTATAGTGGATGTAGTGGGTGAAATAGATGTGGCAGATACAATGGTCATAACAGGTATAGGGCCTAGCTAGGAAATGACTTGGGACAAGGTAGGTGTGGGTAGTACAGAGCTAGAAGGGGCTAACATAGAAGTAGGAATGAGTGTCAGGGTGATAGATATAGACATGTTGTATATCAACTGACCTAAGGCATCTCAAGTTGATGAGTGGGAAAGGTAGAACTGTAAGGAAGCAAGGTTCTGATCAAGGAGTCGTGCGAACTCCTCGTCACCTATGGTGATGGTGATAGGTTGGGTAGGATCCATGGGTGATAGAATAGAAGGTGGTGAAGGACTAGGTGGGAGTGGTTGACAACTAGTGTGGAAAATGATGGCATTTGATTGATTACGACTCAGCACCATGTCAAAAGTGCTGATTTGGTAGGACTACTCTCTATAAATGATAGAGAAATACAAAAAAAAATGGGAAAAATAGGTAGTGGTAGGTGGATTGGGTAAAAATGTCAGCTGGAAAATTGCATAGGATAACTGATGTTGGTTAGGGTAAACTGATGTCTGTGAAAGGTAACCATGGTTGGTCACTTTGAAAAAAGAACAGTTTACCAAACAAGGCAAAAGATTGATAATCTAGCAGGTAGATAAAATGTAAATGGATTTTATCATAATAGAGAAGATGTCAAGAGTTACAGAGACTCTGAAAAAAAAAATATGAAATAGGTGTCCTTTTGGGTAGGTTAACCAAAAGAATAGTAAAGTGACGCTAGTTGGGTAAAACTAGTGATGGTCAGAGGGTAACCAATGACGGTCACCGGACCGACACTGGTTACTGTGAAATTGAAACAAAGATGAAGAAAAAGGTGGTTGTGATTTAAAATCAAGTGTGGAATCAAACCCATAACTCTGAGAATGATAAGAATGGATTCTAGGCACACTCAAACAAAGTTTGAATACACCAACTATGATGAGGAGCATGCAAGGAGAAATAAAAAGATGAAGAATGTGTCCTATCAGCTCAAAACACAAACCAAACAAAAACATTAAGAAAAATATGATCCTAAGAGTGCTCTTTCCTTTATGTTTGTTCAGCTTATGCTATTTTGAATAATGACTCATGAACTTTAGAATAAATTTTTTGGTGAGGAAGGATTCCTACGAATAAGGAGATCTACAAGGAGAGGTTTCAGGTTATGTTATGGTGGGGGCGGGCCGTCCTCTAAGATAATGACTCGATAGAAGTAACGAGTAGGGTGCCAACTATACCATGATCATGTGATCACCTAAAGATTCTTCCAGGTGAGATGTTGTTTAACAATGTGTGTATTTTTCAATTTTTTAATGTTTGGTAAAACTCAAAGAGAGAGAAAGAGAAAGATAATGCTTTTCTATGATTTTTTTGTCAACCATCAGCTGGGCATGACTTCCAACATATAGGTTTCTCTCGTTTAATATGAGCTAATGCAGTAAAGAAAAATGAAATGCAATTGATTTTAAGCCCAAATCAAAATATTGAATTCAATGACACAAAAAGATGAACATGAGAGAGTATGATCTTTCATTAATGTAGTACAAATGAAAGAGAAGAAGAGTTCTTTTTATAACACCAAAACATGATTTCTTTGAGACAATAAAAAGAAGAGAAGATTCTAGGGGAGAAATTTGATGTAAGAACCTTTCAGATTGGAAAAAAACATACAATGTTTCACCTAGAAATGAAAAAATAAAACGAACCCCGAATGAGTCCCACTGAGCCTGCCAAAATGTTTCACCTGATTCTTAGAGAATTTCTCAGAATGTGATGAAATAGATAAGGGTAAAAGGGATAGGAGGAATACTTGTTAAAGCTAGTTGAAGGTTGTTCTGTGTGTATGAATTCTTGATCCACATTTGATTGTGAGAGCTTCCTTTTGGTTGGGAGGAACTACTTGAAATGAACAACAAGACCACCAAAAGAGATTAAATAACATATGACAATAGACTTCCTAGCATATGCTAGTTTTGGGAAGTGTGATAATCCCTATAAGGCTGTCAATCCACTGTTTAAAACAATTCAATATTAACAATAAATGAAATCCTACTATAGTTAAAATGATTTAGGTATCTCATTTGACTATAATAAGAAAATACATTCACAACAGGCTAAGCTATGATTGAATCTGAAGGTCAAGGTATCTGTTAGAGTACTGGTACTGGTCAGGGTCTGGTTTTGGGTTTTTTTAGGTATTTGGTGTGGAATTTAGGCTATTTTCTTGGTATAAGGGTAAAACATAGGGACTGATGTCGGTTTAATTTAAACCAGTGATGATTATGGGTAATCAGCATCTATATGGTTGAGGTAAAGGAAAACTCAAAAGAAAATTATTAGAGGGCTTGATCCGGTATTTGATGTAGGTGCTGGGGTAGGTTTGAGGATTCCAAAGGTCTCAAATGTGGTTAGGGATGAACAAAAAGCAAGGATGGGTAATCTAATGATGTAAATAATGGAAAAGGCTCAATTACAAACTGATAAAAAATGAAGAAATGAAGATGCAACAGCTTAATCTAATAACAGAGGTAATAAAAGCTATTATAGTTTATTAGACCAAGTTGGTGGAGGTATACATACTATTATATGAGCTTGATGGCCGGATGGAAATTGTATTTGATCAGATGGATGGAGTTTGGTGTTGTAATGGCACTTCCTAGGATGCTCCCATGAATGCAAAATGGATCTGTGTTCGCTTCTGATGCTAGCTTTGGATGTTCAGATGTATGTGTGAATTCCGGTTCTTCTTACATACAGAGCTAGTATCGTTTCTTGCTCTCTAAAGGTGTCAACCTCTAAATAAGGTTACCAAAGGGAATTAAAAGGTAACCGACGATGGTTCTAGATTGACCGGCGTCAGTTTAGGGTGACCAACATCGGTTACGGTGGGTTTCTCTAGGTTTAATAAAATGGGCAGATCTACTTGATTTCATGGATCTTGTTAGTTTCTTTTTACTGATTAGAATAGAAGCTTATTTTCTAACAGACAAGAATGTGATTAGAGGGAATGTAGGCTTTGATTTTTAGGGTTTAGGTAGGTCTTATTTAGTTATGGCAACATACTAAGAATAGATTTTTGGTGAGGTGGCTAGGTGAGGTGGTGGTGTGGGATTTATCTTAATTAGGCTAATTAAATAATAAATATTGTGAGGACATGGATAAATTTAATTAAATTAATATTAGAGTGGGGTGAAAGGGGCCATGGTTATTTGAGTGCATTCAAGTTGGTTATTTGTCAAGGGATCAAGGGGAGTGTGATCCAATTTTAGTGTCTATAATAGGATGATCCTTCATGGGATTGGTAATTTGTTGATCATAACATATGCTAAATTGGCCTACTATTGTTCTCTGTGAGACCGAGGAGTGAAGTGGAATTGTGGGGCTAAATAAATAAAATTATTAATATAGATAGTTCTTTATTAGTGTGGTTTTTCTCCTTCTAGATTCCCCACTTAAATCTGGTGTTAGCTGTCTCTTTTCCTTTTGTGTCATTTGATTTCAGCTCATGTTTATTAAACTCTTTATCTTGCTATCTATATTAAGGTAAATCAATGTTTAATTTAATTACACATCATAATCTATAATCTTCATAATTTGAAGTTTTGGATCTATAATTTGTTAATTATATCTTCCCTCATAAATCCTAACAAGGTATCAGAGATGGATAAATCTAGATATTTTTATTTGAAATAATAAATAACTTAAAGATCTTTCAATTTGTGAAACCCTAATAGTTGTTCCATCGACATTAACTTAATCAAGAGAAAACTTCAGATTTCTACCCAAATATTCTTGAAATATTGGTCAATTGGATGTTTAGATCTTGTTTTTTCATTTGAGTACATAGATCTTTGCTTTTGTGACCTGGGTTCTTTGTTATTACTCTTTGCAATTTTTTGTAGATATTTCAAATATTTCACACCTTTTTATATAGCCATTATAGCTTTGTGACTTATTTAAAATAATTAATTTAATTTTTCAGGATTATTTTCTTTTTTGAGGTAGATATTAAATTTTCATTAATTTTTTTCTTTTTCTAGAGGTTTTAAGTCTGTAGCTATATTTTCCTTTGAAGGTTGGTGGAATTGTGACACGTGTCCATGCTAACTTGTAATGACTATGCTCCACGTGTTTACCCTATATTTTAATGTGAAGGGAGCTCAACCATGAAATTCATTAAATTTTGGCTTATTCTTTGGACTTCATGTCCACCTAGAGCTATCTCTCAAAAACTTGGTAGAAATCTTTCAAGTGTCCTCCTTCAATTAATAGATCTTCACCAAGTGGAGTTTTCTTCTCACCTGTCTCTATCTTCCGTTGTCTCTCCTAAATTGGACCTGAAATTATATCATCTCCATCTTATTCTATAGGCTTTAGGTTTGTAGAGTACCTCTCTTCTTGAGAGTCCCATAATTTTAAAAAGTGTCCCCTTTCCTCGATCAATTGTTTTCCGCGTGGTCCTTTGTTTATTTTTCGTGTGCTTTGTTGACTTGTTAAACCCTATTGCGGACCTGATAAAATATTTATCTTAGTTTATTTCATGGAATTAACGTCCACTCAACTCATATGTGAGGGAAAAATATAGAAAAGTGACACATGAACGCTCTTGATATTATTAATATGTGCCACATGTTAGCACTTGCTTTAGCCAAGTGTCCCTTTGTTCTACTGCATTGAAAACCTAGACCCGATAAGTTATTATTATTTTTTTAATTATGGGAACTTTTTGTTTGACAGAGGGATCTATAATTAAATTATCTAGAAAGATGAGATGTATGTTAGTGCTTGATTTGACCGTGCCCTATTTTCCCCTGAAATTTTTTTAATTTGCGGGCTCTGTCATATTTTCTATTTCTCTGAATAGATGTGTGAAAGGTTTTCTTAATTTTTATGTTGTTTGAAGATCCTTCTCTATGGTCATGGATCACATTTGGGCCTTGTATCATTTCAAAATTATTTTTCCTTAAATAAAAATTCAATTCTGGGCACAAATGGTGATTTCCCTACATTTTACAGTTTGACAGGCATGTTTTCCCCATCAAATTATATCCCAACATCTTCAGCTACATGGTTTCTTTTGATTGGATGAGGCACGTCAGGTTTTTTATATAGCTTATAAATTTTTGTTATGTTTTCAAAAAGATCAATTTGGCCCCACGGCCCCTTTGAGTTCTAATTGGCCAGTCAAATTTATAAAGGCAGAGTGAATTTCTCATTTTTACCCCGAAGGTGTATACGTGTTCATTTTTAATTGGTTGCAGCCCGATAGGTATTTTTGGTGAAATTTTCCACTTTTGTCACATTTGTGAAAAATACCAAATTGGCCCCATGGACCCGATAGTCTCTAATTAGTTATTCAAAAAATATGAAGTGGCAGGGAAAAATTCTTACTTTGACCCCGAAGATGGACACGTGGCATTTTTTCATGTTACAAGCGGGAAGGCGGTTTAGAGGAGAATTTTGAAGGTTTTTTCCTCTTTATATGAAGGAGAAAAGTTATTAAATAACCCGCAACTATGCTGAGGCCCACATCAAAAGATACAAGTGGGAAGGTGGGTCGGCGGAGGAAAATTGGAAATTTTTCCTTTTTGTTAAAAAGGGTAAAATTGTAGAAATAATCCGTGACTCCATCAAAGGCCTAGATTAAGCCATGTGTCGAGCCTGTATTTCAAAGGCGGAGGGGCATGGCCAAATGTGAAACTTGTGCATTTTCTCCAAAAGTCATAAAATGCAAAAGGAAACCCTAGGCCCACTTCGAATCAGAATTTTCCATGTGGATGACTCTAATCTAAACTTGAGAAAGGGAAGAATCAACAATTGTTGTGCATTGCATCAGGGTTTTCCACCATTATTTCTCTAAGACTCCTTGAGATGTGAATACACATTGTTTTGCATCATTTTTTTAATGAAATTCTATGTCGTTTTTGTCTGCAAAGTGCAATTGAATGGATATAGAGTTTAATTTGAGAGTCTAAGGAATGTAAAGGTTGATATTTTGAAGTTGTAATTTCTCTGACACTTGTAAAAATGTGAATTACCAGAGAAGCTGGATGCAGAGAAAATTTGTAGAGGAAAGAATGGGAAAAGGATGAAATGATGAAGGTTTTATGCATGAAGGATGAAGACGTGTTCCTAGTTAAAACAATGATGGAGATATTTGCAATGATTCATGTTTTTGAACAACCGAAAACTTTTTGTTCCAAACCTATTAAATGTCATTTTTTAGAAATCATGATCAAACATGTAACAATAAAAGGTTCCTTGAATATTCTTTTCTTGGGGGGAAATCTTGGATTTAAATTAAGTGTTATAAAAAGCATGCTTTAGTCATGCAAAAGGTCGGGGGTTGAATTCTTCCATGAAAATTTGAGAAAACCCATCTTCCTGACAAACCATCTGACAAACTTGTTAATGTCTTATGTTTTATATTTTATCATGTCAAGTTTGTTGCAAGTGTACAACCATTAACAAGCTTTGAGATTGTTTAAGAAACCTTCCCCTGCTGATGAATCTAATTAATGTCAAATTAATCTGTGTTAATCTTGGGAAAATTTGTGTTTTCTTTATTTCAGAATGTCTGTAAATAAAATTTCTTGTTTCTTTTGCAATCTTATGTTAAAATCCCACTGAATCACAAAATATCTTGTCCCTATGATAGTTTAGTGGCATTTGTAATTTCATTACGAGAAGAGCCTTCATCATGTAATGCGATAAACAATTTAAAATCACTTTACTGTCATTTTGTTGATAAAGATTGTCTGTAAGTCTTTGAGTGTATCTTAGGCATGAGGAACCAGGGGTCTTTAATATTTAATTAGGTATTTAGCTCAAGAATTCATGTTAAATTCTTGGAGATTGTGTGAAAGCGTGAAAATTTGGGCCTCTATTGATGCACACCTTCTGGTTGAAGAAATATTTTAGCTGTTCTGAAGCATTCTGTCGTTTATTTTTCCAATTGTTGTGAAGTTTCTCAAAGATCTAGAAAAATCAAGTTTATCCTACTTAATCTCCAACCAAATATTATTCAAAAACAATTAATCCTACCTGAACTACCCCTGTTTGCCCTGTATGTCCACAAACGAATAAATTCTACTGCCAAAATATGAAAAAGCAATCAAGATTCCACAACGTCTTTAGTAGCCTTAACCTTGTTTAGAAAATATCACCATTCTTTCGAAGTGACAACTTGTGAGAATTAAATTGTGGTGCATTGATCATATTTTCTCAAGGTTTCCTTTCAAATTTGTGCAAATAATGATATCTTCATTCTCCTTCACCAACAAAGGTTACAAAATGGGTCCTCTCACCCTAGTTGAAAGGCACAACCTAAAGTAGTGAGGATATATCAAATCCTTTTGAAGGTGTTATCCATTTATCCAACATCTGAGTGACAAAGAACCAGCTAAATCACCTCCCCAGCTACAAAACAACATACATGATGATTTATCTATCTCTAGGCTTCTTGTTAAATTTGTGATGATGCTCAACTTGTAAAGGAGAATCTATTTGGTTACCAACACCAGATTGACGTCGTTTTTGGGGACATAAAGGTGTGTGAAAAGTTTTAACACCATCAACAATGCATATAGACCCTAGTAAATGCTTCTTACAAATTTTAAAGTACAAATACGTTGTTGAAATGTCATCCTATGTCCAGATTTGTAAGAATCGAGCAAAGTTACAAGTTATATGTGTAATATTTCAAGTTTCTATTGGTTTTTACATTAATTTTACATCATAAATGTTAAATATGGGTAAAGGAAGGTTAGATATATGAAGTTTTTCATGAATTTAGTGTTGACAGACATTTGACAGATCAATTTTAGTGCATTTCCATAACTAAGGTGAAAATACTTAGTGGCGACTCTGTGTTGAATTAATTTTTGATAAATTCTAGTGTCTTAACATTTGTCAATTGAAATTTATCACTAATCTTTGCAAAGATGGAAGGAAGAAGATCTTTCTTCTTTAAAGACCCTGTTAGAAGGTTGTTTCCAAAATTGGGAAAGACAAATTCTAAAAGAAGAATAATCTGAAAATTTATTAGAGATCAAAAATCAACAAAAGAGTTATCAATTGTGGAAATTGATCAGTCTTTCATTGAATATTTCCATAGTTCCTCAAGTGCTTATAAATTGGGTAGTCTTATTGTAGATTGGAATTCTCCATTTGGAGAGGGACCTTCATTTTTAGTTGAAAAGTTTGTGTCTCATTATGTCCCTATGTTTTCCAAAGATGGTAGGATCTTCTAAGAAATAGAGTCTTTAGAGAACATTCATTTTGAAAATTGTACTCATGTGTTCCTAAGACATTATGTCCCTCATCATTTTGTATCTCCTATAAGGTCACCTCCTTAAAAAAATATGGCCTAGCCCCCACCCAGACCTCCTTTTGTTGTGAATACTTTTGGTCCTATATATTTTAGAGGTATGGCTGGATATCCAAATGTAGTGCCACAAGATGTTAGAAATGGACTGCCTAAATTTCAAGGAAATAATGCTATCACTAGTGATCGGCATTTAAAACTTTTTGTCAATATGATGGAAGACTTTGAGATTGAATTTGAGGATGTGTATATAAAACTATTTATTCATACTCTTGAAGAGGATGTACGTGACTGGTATAATTATTTTCCACATAACTCAATAGATTCATGGACATAAATGAAAAATGATTTTAGATTGAAATATGGGGATAAGACAGATCCTAGGATTCTTTTTTTTAAATTTGAAAATATTAAGAATAATCCTAATGATTTTTTTCATGAATTCAATACTCGGTTTAATTAGACCTTGAATGGGCTACCTGTAATCATGAGGCCAAGTTTTGTTTCTTCTTTAATAAAATACTTTGATGCTTTTGATAGGAAGGTTGCCTATTATTTGAGGGATAAGAACCCAACAACTTTGAGGCAGGCCTTCACCATGGCTTTGTAGATTCAAAACAATATTAAATTAGTTGGTAAGCCTCCTAAGAGGGAAGGTATCAAGTTGATAAATCGAGAGAAGACTCAATCAAGTAATTCTATGGATCTAGAAGAGGTTGTAAAAACTTTGGTCGGAGCTGTTAAATAAATATATTACAAACTGGCCAGAGCAGAGAAGGGGATTGGATAAGGTTCCCAAGGTCAGCACAAGTTAAAAGGCCAAAAAATATTTGTAAATCATCCCATAGGTGATCATAGATTGGATGATAGGGGTAAAGGACCCATGAGATCAAGAAATAGACAACCCCAACCACGAGAAAATAGATTGGTGCCCGATCCTTTAGCTATCAGAGTTGCTACTGTGGAAGAGGTCCATGATATGGAGTGGTGTGATAGATTTTTCATGTCCCATTCCCCATGTGATGAAGACAAATAAGTTGAGGAATTTGATGATGATGAGATAGATGATGATGCATGCATGATGGATTTCTCTACAAGTTTGCATTAGGGGAAAAATTCAATTGAGCTAATAAGTTCTAGAACTACTACTGAATTCTAGGATTGCATTCACCAGGTATTACCTCTTCCTCCCACTCATAATTTTTTAAATTTATATGGTATAATATTTTTAATTGCCTAATAATGATTTTAAATACTTAAGGGCATTAATGATTAAAAAGTATGATGGAGGAATCCCCTCTAAGGAGGATATTCAGTTGTTAATGAATGTTTTGGTTGCCCAAGATAAATAATATAACACTGGGAGTAAATTTGTCACAGGGATAGGGCCTCAGGCTAAACCAAAAACTCTAGTTCTCGCCAATATCCCAAAATAAACTCCTAAGAAAGATACATCTGGAAAAGGCCTTGTTTCCCCAAACATAACTGGTATCCCTGCCCATGCTCATACCCTGAAAAATCCTTTGTTTTCAGATGAGTTTGTCAGTATTCCTCCAAATGTTGCCTTACCCAAATACATTCCTTATGACATTGCCCAAGTCTTGAGTCAGATCAAGATTTATGTTCCAATTGTTGAGCTGCTTAGGATTCCTGAGCACAAGAAAAGGGCCTTTGAGTATTTGGGATTGAAAGAAGAAAATATTACCCAAGGTAGAAACTTAAACAATGTTGATACTCCTCCTACCATTGCAGAGTTGGAAAAACCCCAAGTACTGGAAGAACTAGGTGAGCCACCTGAAGTATATTTGGGAACATCTTTGGTTGAGTCCCAGCTGAATGTAGATCCATTTTTTACTACTCTGATTATTAGGGATAGGCTGTTACACAACTGTATGTTTGATTCTGGAGCATCATGCAATGTTATGCCTCTTGAGGTCATGAATGAATTAGATATCAAAGTGATAGCAGCTTATGGGAAGTGCACTGCCATGGATTCCAGAGAGGTTCCAGTGGTTGGATGTGTCAAGGGTTTGATAGTTTAACTTGCAGCCTACCCAGGTAAGAACTTAAAACTAGATGTTGTTATTGTTGATTGCCCTGCCAAATGGGGAATGTTGTTATCAAGAAAATGGGTTGCTAGTGTGGGTGGGAGTGTGCAAATGGATATGTCTTTTTCCACTATACCTATTGAGGGCAGCCTTGTAAAGTTGTATGGTGAAAAGAAGATGCTACATCTCATTGAGGATCCCAATAATGCTTCCTATGAAGTGTTATACATTGACATTGATGCTGATAACTTTGTTGGATTTTCTGATGGTAAAGAGCAAAAAATTGATCAATGCAAGTCTCTTGAAAAAGTAGGTTCTCCTTGGACTTTTTTGTTTGATGGGGCTTGCTCTAAATTTGGAAATGGTGTTGGTATTGTTATGATATCTCCAGGCTAGGAAGAGTATGTTTTTTCTTTTAAACTCAACTTTGAGTGCACTAACAATATTGTAGAATATGAAGCACTGTTATTGGGTTTAAGAATTTCTTGGAAATATGGTGTTAGAGACATCATTGTTAAAGGAGATTCAGAGCTAATTGTCAAGCAGGTTAGAAAACTGTATGCAACAAAAAATTAGAGAATGAAGTAGTATAAGAATGCAGTCTAGGATTTCATTGAAATGTTTGACTCCTTCAACATAATACATCATGATAGGAAGTACAATACTCTAGTAGAAAAATTGGCCGTATTGGGGTCTAGATTTGAAAATTGTACTGTATCCCCCTATTGTGAGTATAATATTGAGATATTAAATAGATCATCTATTCCTGACAATGTTAAACATTGGAAAGTGTTTGAAGACGATGCCTAGGTGTAAAGGTTTTTTTAGAACCAAGGATAATTTTTCAATCAACATATAGATTGGGAGCCAATGGTTTGTGCGGCTGATGGAAAGGAGACTTTATTTGGCAAAGAAATCATTCAGTTGAAGACTAATACTATTCCCAGAGGTTTGGTAGCACTTGAATCAAACTTTGATAATGCTTATTGCATTGTCAACAAACACATGTCATCCTCGAGGGATGTTAAAGAGCATGACCTAGGCATGAAGGATAAACCACGTAAGATCTAGCTAGGTAGCAATCTGAGCAAGGAAGAAAATCAGTCGTATGTCCAATTGTTGAAGAAATACTAGGACTACTTAGCATGGTCTTATTTTGAACTGAAAGCATACAGAGAGGATCTTTTCCAGCATGAAATTCCCTTAGAAGCTTCTGCCAAGACATTTAGGTAGAAACAGAGGCCGATCAATCCACTCCTTTCCTTGAAGATGCAAGAAGAATTGAAAAATTTGAGGGATGGAGGAATCATACAACCCACAAGGTACTCATCATGGGTTGCAAACTTGGTACCTATCAGAAAGAAGAATGGAGATATAAGGTTGTGTGTGGAATTTAGAAAATTGAATAAAGCATCAATGAAGGATAACTACCCTCTGCAAAATATAGACAATATGTTATAATTGGTTACTAGTTCGGAACTATTATCCACTTTATATGGTTTTTCTGGATATAACTAGGTAGTTGTGAAGGACTCAGAGTGAATCAAGACTTCCTTTACCACTCCTTGGGGAACATATGTATATTTTAGAATTCCTTTTGGTCTAATGAATACTGGAGACACTTTCCAAAGAGAAATGGATGTAGCTTTCTCTGGCTTTATTAATGAATTCATTGTTGTATATCAAGATGATGTGACTGTTTTCTCTAGAAAAAGGAGTGACCACCTACAACAATTAGAAAAAATGTTGTTAAGATGCAGGGAGTATGGTATTTCACTAAATCCCAAGAAGTGTCATTTTGGAGTTCAGAAAGAAAAGCTGCTTGGACACATTGTGTCAAAGGAAGGGGTCATGATTGATCCTAAAAGGGTAGAAGCCATCAGCAAAGTCCCTATTCCAAGAACCAAGAAGGGAATTCAATCCTTTTTTGGGTAGATTAATTTTATTAGGAGATTTATCTCCAACTTTACTGAACTAACTATCCCAATCACTAGCATGTTGAAGAAAGATCAAAGTATCAAATGGGAAGAAGAAGCTATTCAATATTTTGTTGGGATCAAAGAAGCATTAAAGAATGCCCTTGTTTTAGCAGCTCCAGATTATAAGAAGGCTTTCCAAATGTTTTCTTTTTCTTCAGAAAGTACTATTGCATCTGTGTTGTTGCAAAAGGATGATGAGGGAGCTGAAAGACCAATTTACCTTTTTCAGTAAGGCATTACAAGGAGCTGAGCTAAAGTATACTATCATGGAGAAGCAGGAATTTTCTCTGGTAAAAGCAACAAAGGTCTTCAATCCATGTATTATGAGTTCCAAAGTCATTGCTTATGTTCCCCACACCATTGGTGAAAGATATCCTATCAGAAATGGAGGTTTTAAGCAAGCGATGTAGATGGGTAAACAAATTGCAAGAGTATGATATGGACATCCAAACAACAAAATTGGTCAGAGGTTTGGGCCTAGAAAAACTTATGGTAGAGAGAAATCTACAGACAATTGAGGTAAATGAAGTTGAAGAAGAAAGGTTGAATGTCCTTGAAAAATTAATAAATTATGAATGGTACAAGGACATCATTTTTTATCTCAAACATCTACAATGCCCTGAACATTTGAGCAAGAATAATAAAAGAGATCTTAAGTTAGCTTCCTAAAAATATATCATTACTGATTTTGGGTTAGCTTGGAAGAACCCTGAGGGAGTTATCTTAAGATGCATTACTGAAGATGAAGCCCCTAAAATAATTGTTGATCTCCATGGAGGAGTTTGTGGGGGGAATTTTGATGGAAGAGTCACAGCTCATAAGATCTTAAGGGATGGTTATTGGTGGCCAAATATTTTCAAAGATACAAATCTGTTGGTAAGAAAATTTGAAAGTTTCCAACTATTTTCTGGAAGACTGAAAGCTTCAGGATCACTTCCTTTGAATCTTGTATCAATTGAAGCTCCATTTAGGTAATGGGGAATGGAATTCATTGGTGATATTTCAGATCCTTCAAGTACTGGCCATAAGTGGATTTTAGTAGCCACTTATTACTTCACCAAGTGGGTGGAGGAAATCCCCACCAAGAAATCAACTCACCAAATTGTCATGGATTTCATTATGAATCATACCATTTGAAGGTTTGGAGTTCTTGCTAAGATAGTTGTTGATAATGCCATGAGATTTCAGGATAAACCTTTAGTGGCCATGTGCCACGAATATGGGATCAAGTTTACATATGCTTCCAATTATAATCCCCAAGGAAATGGACAAGAAGAGTCCAACAATAAATATCTATTGAAGATAATTATAACAACTTTGGGGTTGAACAAAAAGAAGTGGGGTGAGTAGTCACAGTTTTCTGTTTGGGCTGATAGAATCACTGTTAAATGAGCTACTAGAAAAACCCATTTGAGTTGGTGTATGGAACTCAAGCTCTGCTGCCCTTGCATATGCAATTATATTCATTTCAATTTCTTCAAAAACTGGAAGATCAAGAGGATAGTCCCTATGATGCTCACATCAATAAGATTATTGAGTTAGATGAAGAAATAAGGGCATCCCATTAGAGGCATGTAAAATTTAGAGAGAAATTGAAGAATTTGTTTGATAATAAGGTGACTCCAAGAGATTTCAGTGTTGGAGATCTTGTGCTATTATGGGATATCCGGCACGATGATAAGGGAAAACGTGGAAAGTTTGATGCATTGTGGATGGGACCTTATTCAATTGACATTCAAATTGGTGAACATACCTTCTTATTAAAAGACCTAGATGGGAAATTTCTTGAATTACCTGTTAATGGAAATCATTTGAAACATTTCCTTGATTGATTTCTCAAAATTGAGGTATACACCATTGTATAGTGTAAAGTATTGGGTTTTTTTTGTTATGTTTTTGTGTTTTGTCATTTTTGGTTTGCACTGGTCCTTGGTGGCCATTTTTGTTGGTTTCTCAGTTTGTTCCTGGAGGGTTGGCTTGTGACTCTGTTACCCAATGGTTTATTTTTGGAACTTGGTCTACTCTTTTGTTCTTGTGGCACTTACTGGGAGTGCCCATCCCCGAGTCAGAGCTAATGTTGGTGCTTGATTTGATCATACCCTAGTTTGCCTTTAAAATTCTTCAATCTGTGGGCTTTGTCATATTTTCTATTTCCCCAAATGGATGCGTGAAAGGTTTTCTTCATTTGTATGTTTTTGAAGATCCTTCTCTATGGTCGTGGATCACATTTAGGCCTTGTATCATTTCCAAATTCTTTTTCCTTAAAGAAAAATTCAATTATGGGCACAAATGGTGATTTCCCTGCATTTTATGGTTTGACATGTATGTTTTCCCCATCAAATTATATCTCAACATCTTCAGCTACGTGGTCTCTTTTGATTGGATGAGGCATGTTGGGTCTATTTTATAACTTGTAATGTTTTTCTATGTTTGCAAAAAGATCAATTTGGCTTTTCCGTGGCCCCGTTGAGTTCTGATTGGCCAGTCAAATTTATAAAGGTGGAGCGAATTTCTCTTTTTTTCCCCAAAGGTGTATATGTGCTCATTTTAATTAGTTGCAGCCTGAAAGGTATTTTTAGTGAAATTTTCCACTTTTGTCACATTTGTAACAATACCAAATTGGCCCCACAGCCTCGATAGTCTCTGATTTCCTATTCAACAAATATGAAGCGGTACAAAAAAAAGTCTTACTTTAACCCCAAAGAAGGACACGTGGTAGTTTTTCATGTTATAAGTAGGAAGGCAGGTCATTGGAACATTTTAAAGTTTTTCTCCTCTTTGTATGAGGGAGAAAAGTTATGAAATAACCCGTAACTCTGTTGGGGCCCACATCAAAATCCACAAGCAGGAAGGCGTGTCGACAGAGGAAAATTGGAAATTTTGCCTTTTTTTAAAAAGGGTAAAATTGCATAAAAAAGCTACGAATCCATCAAAGGCCCATATTAAGCCACGTGTCGAGCCTGTATTTCAAAGGCGGAGGGGTGGGGAAAAATGTGAAAATTGCTCATTTTCTCCAAAAGTCATAAAATGCAAAAGACAAGCCTAGGACCGCTTCAAATTAGACTTTTCCACGTGGATGGCTCTAATCTAAAGTTGAGAAAGGGAAGAATCGATGGTTGTTGTGCATTGCATCTGATTTTGCCACCATTTTTTCTCCAAGACTCCTAGAGATGTGAATACACATTGTTTTTCATCATTTTTTTAATGAAATTCCTTTTCATTTTTGTCTACAAAGTGTAATTGAATGGATATAGAGCTTAATTTGTGAGTCCAAGGAATTTAAAGATTGATATTTTAAAGTTGGAATTTCTTGGGCACATGTAAAACGGTGAATTACTAGCGAAGATGGATGCAGAGAAAAGTTACAGAGGAAATAATGGGAAAAGGATGAAATGATGGAGGTTGCATGCATGAAGGATGAAGACGTGCTCTCAGTTAAAAAAATGATGGAGATATTTGCATTGATTCACCTATTTGAAAAAATCACAAATATTAGTTACAAACCTATGAAATGTCATTTTTTGGAAATCATGATCAAACATGTAACAAACAAAGGTTCCTCGAATATTCTTTTCTTGGGGGTAAAGCTTGGATGTAAATTGAGTGTTATAAAAAGCATGCTTTAGTCATGCAAAAGGTTGGGGGTTGAATTCTTCCGAGAAAATTTGAGAAAGCCCATCTTCTTGAGAGACCATCTGAGAAACCTGTTAATCTCTTATGTTTTAGATTGTATCATGTCAAGTTGGTTGTAAGTGTACAACCATTGATAAGCTCTGAGATTGTCCAAGAAACCTTCCCCTGCTAATGAATATAATCAACTTGAAATTAATTTGTGTTAATCTTGGGAAAATTTGTGTCTGCTTTATTTCAGAATTTTCATAAATAGTATTTCTTGTTTTTGTTGCAATCTTATGTTAAAATCCCTCTGAATCACACATGACCTCATCCCTATGATAGTTTAGTGGAATTTACATTTTCATTATAAGAAGAGCCTTCATCTTGTAATGAGATAAACAATTTAAAATCACTTTACTTTCATTTTGTTGATAAATATTGTTTGTAAGTCTTTGAGGTGTATCTTAGGCATGAGGAACCATGGATCTTTAATGTTTAATTGAGTCTTTATCTCGAGACTTCATGTTAAATTCTTGGAGATTGTGTGAAACCATGCAAATCTGGTCCTCCATTGATGCACACCTTCTGGTTAAAGGAATGTTGTAGCTATTCTAAAGCATTTTGTCATTTAGTTTTCCTATTATTGTGAAGGTTCTTAAAGATCTGGCAAAATCAAGTTTATCCTGCTTAAGCTCCCACCAAAAATTATTCAAAAACAATGAATCCTACCTGAACTACCCCTATTACATTCCCTATATGTCCACAAATGAATAAATTTTATTGCCCAAAATATGCAGAAGCAATGAGGATTCCATAATGTCTTTAGTAACCTTTATCCTTTTTTAGAAAATATCACCATTCCTTAGAAGTGAAAACTCGTGAGAGTTAAATTGTGGGTACATTGATCATATTTTCTCAATGTTTCCATTTCAAATTTGTGCAGATAAGGATAGTCTTCGTTCTCCTTCACCAACATGAGGTTACAAAATGGTTCCTCTACCCTGGTTGAAAGACACAACCTAAAGTAGTGTGATATGATCAAATCCTTCACTTGAAGGTGGAGTTATCCATTTCTTCAACATCTGAGTGACAAAAAGCCAGCTGAATCACCTCCCCGAATACAAAACCAGATACATGATGAATTATTTTTCTCTAGGATTCTTGGTAAATCTGTGATGATGCTCATCTTGCAAAGTAGAATCAATTTGGATACTAACAACATAAATTTATTGATTTCCTTGATCTTCAACACGTGTCACTTCCTACTTCGGTAAATTTTCTAAAGCATTTTGTCATTTAGTTTTCCTATTATTGTGAAGGTTCTTAAAGATCTGGCAAAATCAAGTTTATCCTGCTTAAGCTCCCACCAAAAATTATTCAAAAACAATGAATCCTACCTAAACTACCCCTATTTTCCCTATATATCCACAAATGAATAAATTTTACTGCCAAAATATGCAGAAGCAATGAGGATTCCATAATGTCTTTACTAACCTTTATCCTTTTTTAGAAAATATGAGCATTCTTTAGAAGTGAAAACTCGTGAGAGTTAAATTGTGGTACATTGATCATATTTTCTCAATGTTTCCTTTCAAATTTGTGCAGATAAGGATATATTAATTCTCCAAAAGTCATAAAATGCAAAAGAAAAGCCTAGGACCGCTTCAAATTAGACTTTTCCACGTGGATGGCTCTAATCTAAGGTTGAGAAAGGGAAGAATCGATGGTTGTTGTGCATTGCATCTGATTTTGCCACCATTTTTTCTCCAAGACTCCTAGAGATGTGAATACACATTGTTTTTCATCATTTTTTTAATGAAATTCCTTTTCATTTTTGTCTACAAAGTGTAATTGAATGGATATAGAGCTTAATTTGTGAGTCCAAGGAATTTAAAGATTGATATTTTAAAGTTGGAATTTCTTGGGCACATGTAAAATGGTGAATTACTAGCGAAGATGGATGCAGAGAAAAGTTACAGAGGAAATAATGGGAAAAGGATGAAATGATGGGGGTTGCATGCATGAAGGATGAAGACGTGCTCTCAGTTAAAAAAATGATGGAGATATTTGCATTGATTCACCTATTTGAAAAAATCACAAATATTAGTTACAAACCTATGAAATGTCATTTTTTTGGAAATCATGATCAAACATGTAACAAACAAAGGTTCCTCGAATATTCTTTTCTTGGGGGTAAAGCTTGGATGTAAATTGAGTGTTATAAAAAGCATGCTTTAGTCATGCAAAAGGTTGGGAGTTGAATTCTTACAAGAAAATTTGAGAAAGCCCATCTTCTTGAGAGACCATCTGAGAAACCTGTTAATCTCTTATGTTTTAGATTGTATCATGTCAAGTTGGTTGCAAGTGTACAACCATTGATAAGCTCTGAGATTGTTCAAGAAACCTTCCCCTGCTAATGAATCTAATCAACTTCGAATTAATTTGTGTTAATCTTGGGAAAATTTGTGTCTGCTTTATTTCAGAATGTTTCATAAATAGTATTTCTTGTTCCTATTGCAATCTTATGTTAAAATCCCTCTGAATCACACATGACCTCATCCCTATGATAGTTTAGTGGAATTTACATTTTCATTATAAGAAGAGCCTTCATCTTGTAATGAGATAAACAATTTAAAATCACTTTACTTTCATTTTGTTGATAAATATTGTTTGTAAGTCTTTGAGTGTATCTTAGGCATGAGGAACCATGGATCTTTAATGTTTAATTGAGTCTTTATCTCGAGACTTCATGTTAAATTCTTGGAGATTGTGTGAAACCATGCAAATCTGGTCCTCCATTGATGCACACCTTCTGGTTAAAGGAATATTTTAGCTATTCTAAAGCATTTTGTCATTTAGTTTTCCTATTATTGTGAAGGTTCTTAAAGATCTGGCAAAATCAAGTTTATCCTGCTTAAGCTCCCACCAAAAATTATTCAAAAACAATGAATCCTACCTGAACTACCCCTATTTTCCCTATATGTCCACAAATGAATAAATTTTATTGCCAAAATATGCAGAAGCAATGAGGATTCCATAATGTCTTTAGTAACCTTTATCCTTTTTTAGAAAATATCACCATTCCTTAGAAGTGAAAACTCGTGAGAGTTAAATTGTGGTACATTGATCATATTTTCTCAATGTTTCCTTTCAAATTTGTGCAGATAAGGATATCTTCGTTCTCCTTCACCAACAGAGGTTACAAAATGGTTCCTCTCACCCTGGTTGAAAGACACAACCTAAAGTAGTGTGATAGATCAAATCCTTTTGAAGGTGTTATCCATTTCTTCAACATCTGAGTGACAAAAAGCCAGCTGAATCACCTCCCCGAATACAAAACGACATACATGATGAATTATTTTTCTCTAGGATTCTTGGTAAATCTGTGATGATGCTCATCTTGCAAAGTAGAATCAATTTGGATACTAACAACATAAATTTATTGATTTCCTTGATCTTCAACACGTGTCACTTCCTACTTCGGTAAATTTTCTTTTCTTTTGTTTGGTTGTTTTCAAGTAACCCGCTCGAGATCGGTTATCTCGCTTGTAAGCCCATCCTTGTGAATTGTTTACACCGAGTTACTAAATATCTCACCAATATAATCCATTGTCACTCAACATGACCCCCGCATGGGATCTTTAAGTTTATCAAATATGGTTTATTTCGGGTATTTCAAGTCCATCAGGCAAATCTAGTTGGGATAACACTAGAATTTTGACGTATGTCTCTCTTAAGCAAGTGGATTTATGCCAAGTTGTTGTTGGTTATTTCTTTTCTTGTTTTATTTAGTTAATTTGGTTCTTATTTATTTTATTAATTAATCATTTAACTAATTAATATGAGAGTTATTTTGTAGCTCAACCCCAACTATGCTCTATTAAAATGATCTTAATCTTGATCAAAGCTAGTCATTTTTTATTAATTTCAAGTTTTTTGTATTCATATAATTAATTAAAATAATTGTATCTAGTTTTTTGCCTCCATTTGGCTTCCTTGATTCATTTTTTAGCTGAATTTTTCCATTACCATTTGAGCATTAAAAATGGTTAGTTCTACTAGTTTTTCATTAGATAAGTCTCAGCTATTAAATGAAACAAATTATAACATATGAAGAATTCAATTAAAAGCATAGTTTATGGATGGAAAATTATGGGATCTTGTGACTGGTGTGAAAAAATGTCCCACATGTAGACAAGCCACCCTTAAAAATCTTAGCTCCATCTCTCAAAGATCACATGAAGCTTTGTGCATCCTTATGTAAACAATAAAAAATGAATTTATAATGCATATAGGTCAAATGGATTCTCTTTTTGATGCATGGAAACAATTAGAGACTATGCATGAAGGTAGTCATTTTAAAAAAATAATTAAGCTAGTTTTAGAGCTATTTACAACTCCTATGAAAGGGGATGAGAAAATACTAAATTATTTAGCTAAAATTAAGAACATTAAAGCTCAATTAGATGGCTATAACAGTGAATTGTTTCAATATAAGCTTATGTAATTTTTAATTCAAATAAAGTTTCATGAAAACTTCAGAAATTATATCTCTATTCTTAACTCTAGGTATCAAAATGAGAATGATCTTCCTAATTTAGAAAATTTGTCTTCTTTGTTAATTCAAGAAGAGCTTGTAATGGAGAACTTTGATTCAAAAGAGAATTCTTGTCAATAATTGTTATTTCAAAATCATAACTTTTCTCATAATAGGAATAGTAAAAATCCTAATCAGAAGTATAATATCATATCAAGATTCAAAGCAAATACTAATTCTAACTCTATTAAGAACTATCAAAACTTTAAATTCAAATTTAATTGAACTTGTAATAAGTCTGCTAGATTTGGGCATAAATAGTCTGATTGTAGAGTAAAGACTAACAAATCAGCTAAGAATGCTAAGAACAACAATCCTAATAATCATAAGAAAGATAGGGAAAAAAAATCAAGCAAATGTGGTTGAGCAGTCTATTTCCCTGTATAATGCCCTCTCAACCTCAAATGATAATGAATGGATTCTTGATAGTGGTGCCTCTAGTCACATGAATTCTACTTCTAGTATTCTCTTATATGTTTTCAATTGTGTGGGGATCATATATCTAGGAGATAACTCCATCATTAGATCTAAAATTTGTGGTAATGTTAATCTATCAAATGGAGTAATTAGGAGGGTTTTGTATGTTCCTCAACTGAAAAGAATATTTTTTCTTTCTCTCAGCTAACTACAAAAATGTAAAGTTTTTTTATTGCAAGATAAGTGGTATGTATAAGATAATTTTAGTAATATTATTGCTATTGGTATTGAAAAAAAATGGCCTATATATATTTTATGGTTTTGTGTCTGAGTCTTGTTCTTCTTCCTCTTCTAGGAATGATATTCATATTTGGTATGAAAGGCTTGGGAATGTTAATTCCAAAATCTTGTATGATATTTCTAGACTTATTCTTTTTGTTGGTCTTCCAAAAATAAATTCAGATCATGAAACTTGTGAAATTTACTGACATGGAAAACAACATGCTCAACTATTTCACAAGAATCATGATACAAATTCTTCTCAGTTATTAGAACCAATTCATAATGATATGAGTGGTCCATTTGAGGTTCCTTATCTCAGTGAAGCTTTTTATGTGGTTTTCCTTATTGATGAATTCTCTAGGATGACTTGGTCTTATTTCATTAAGAAGAATTTTGATGTCTTATCTATGTTTTAGGAATTTAATGCTTTAGTTGAAAATGCTTCGAATCTGAAAATTAAGAGAATTAGGACTGATAATGGAGGTGAATATGTTAGAAAAGAGTTTGATAAGTTTTATGTGTCATGTGAGATTCAAAAATAATTGACTACTCCCTATTCCCCTCAACAAAATTATATTGCAAAAAGAAATAATAAGATTGTTTTAGAAAAGTATAGGAATATGATTCATGCTTCCAATGTGCCTAAGTTCTTATAAACTGAAGCTATGAATACTACTATCTATATTATTAATAGAGTTCCTACCAAATATCTTCATCAAGGTACTCCTCATGAAGTATGGACAAAGAAAAAACCAGATATTTCTAACTTACATATATTTAGCATTCATGTGTCTATCTTTATTGCTTAAGTAAATAGGAAGAATCTTGATCCAACATGCTTTTCTTGTATTGTTTTTCCACATGAGGTCTATTTCTCTCTAGAAAGACAAAGTCATGCATAGAAAAGGCCTCTTCTGGGAAGGTCACATTTTTGGGAAAGAAATGTTTTAAGCTACAATGAGATTTTTGGTAGCAGCAGGCAAGTGGGAGTTTTGTAGTTGCTTGGCAGGGTGGTTTTTCCCATGGAAGTGAAGCCACTTAAGTCATAATGGGAAAATTAGAGGTAGCAGGAAGGCAGGAATTTCTTACTTGCCTTACAGGGTGAAAATTTCCATTGTGAAATAAAAGAAAATCACTTAAGGCATTGATGGGAATTTCTTACCTGCCTTACAGGGTAAAAATCCCATTATGAAAGTCAGACAACTTAAGTGGATCATGGGATTTTTGGAGCTGAGGTGCAGGGTGAATAATCCCATTGGAAATAGACTTTTTAAAATAGAAATCAGCCATGTCAAAAAGTGTGACCCCTTTTGGAATAGAAGGATAGCTTTAATTGCATTTATTAATAATTTATATTCCTAATTTTGGCACCCAAGCATGTGTAAAAGTCAACATAGGATGAGAGGATAAAGGAAACTGGAAATAGAATTCTAAATTTAAATAAATTTTATTTATTTAATGCAGCCCTCTCTCATGCAAAAAGTGCAACCCACCTAGAGGAGAAATAATACTTTTTAAAGTATTTATTGATGGAATTAATTCCTTTTTTTTGCACATGAGGTTAAAGCATAGTGTGAAGTCAAAGTAGACTGAAATTAGAAAGATAAAATTAAATAAATTTAATTTATTTAATGAAAGCCATGAGCATGCACAAAATAGGTGCCCAAATTGAAGAGAAAAACATGTTTATTAATAAATTAATTTCCAGGAATAGGAAAGGAAATAATTAATTATAGAATGATGAAGGTTATATAAGCACGGGTTGCCATATTAATGAAGTAATTAATTCTTCTAGCAAAGGAGTGCCTCCCACGCAATTTTATTTCCCAATTAACGAGGAATTTTTCTCAAAAGAAGGTGTTTTCACTGTCAGAAAGTTTCAAAGTTTTGTGCCTAGGTTTGAAGGATCTTGATTTAAGTCTAATTAATTGTTTGAATAGTGGTACAGGTGCTCAGGTGAATTTGAAAATATTCATGCTTTATTTGCATGCAAACAAAGCCTTGAACTTTAGGGTAGTGGGATTTATATATGTAAATTTTTATGCTTAAAATCAAGTGTTCATGTTCTAGTTGCCTTCTTTGTCTGAATTAATTACAGGTATTCATCACATGTGCTTATATAATTGAAAGGGAGCTTAAATTAATGGCAGATAGATTGTATATCCTCTAAATCTGAAGAAATCCTTAGATCTGCAACATTTGTAAAGAATTCTTTCCGAATAAAGAGAAAAAGAGTTGCTCAGACAAAGACAGATCTAGCCATGGCAAAGCAGGATGAAAGAGAAAGCTCAGTAGAATAATGCATTATCTAACATCGAAGATACAAATATAGGTCCATAACCTATTTCTGAATTGATTGATAGATCTAGAGCTAGAAAGATTTCTCTCATGTGTGCAGTCAAAAGAAGTGGAATCATTCGAGCTTCAATATTCCCATTCATAGCCCAGTTACCATAATTCATCATGGAGTGTGCTCGATCTTACCACCCACTATCTATATAAGTTTAATATGTTGCGGGGAAGACAATAACACACAGTTCATTAATTATTATCTAAAGATTCTAGCATGACAGGTGGTGACTACTATTAGCATAGTAGATGCCAGCAATAGATGGGAAAATCAAAAAGTTGACTATGTGGGCATAATGAATAGTAGGTACATGAAGAAGCCCAAATATCCATCCAAGTTCCCGAGAACTCTTCCATGATTCAATCTGGTATAGGAGGTGGATGACATTACCAAGTTATTATGCAGGATAAATGGCAAAGTTAACGCTCACAACTTCCACTCATGGATGTATGCCTTCATTAGGACCATTGAAATCAAAAGAGTAGATTCTGTAATCAATTGGTTGGAAATCATTCGTGAAAACATCGGTGAGAAGCTTTGGAATGTGACACGTACTTACAGCTTCAAAATGACTTCATATTGTGTATATGCAGCAGCTTCATAGGATATTTTCTCTAAGTTGGATAGACGTGGTGTGCTCTCCAAAGATCCTATTTTTGAGTGCTATCTGTAGCTTACTGTGGCCACATGTAATAAATATTATAAGGTGGTCAATGATGGATTCTTTTATGGATTCATTTGTAGGATGAATGGTGATCTAAAGGCCAATAGGGAAAGCAAGGAAGTTTGGGAAGTTGTGTCCTAGATTGGTAGTATCTTCATCCAATCTGTGGAATTTACATACCTCAGGGTCATCGAATTTTTGGGAGAACCAGTCAAGTTACCTAGATATCTGAGTGACAGATTGGTCATCATGGAGTTGAGCAGAAAACTCATGGAGATGCATGACCTACAGTCAAAACAAAACAAGTCTAAAGGATTCTTCCCAATCACAGTGGGCTATTATAGCTACCAGAGCATTCATAAATCCTGAGGAATTGAAGTGAAAATGTTCTATGAGTATAAACAATATTTCTTCCCAACATGGCTGAAATTCAATCCATATGGAGTGGTAAGAAAGACAATCTCCCAGGAGTACGCACATGTTCCTTTGTTAGAAGATTTTTGGATGAAGTTCAGAAGTGAGTACGAAGTTAGAAAGAAATATTTCAGTAGGTTATCAGCATGGAAAGTGTTTTGCTTTGGATTAGCACAGATACCTATGGATCTTAAAGATGATGAGCCAGTTTTACTTGATGCATATCATCAAATGGGAGGAGATAGATTTATACTTCAAGAGAGCATAGATGGCTAGCACATGATCGAGTAAAGGTATACCATCATTCTGGTCAATACTTCAAACTGGTTACTGACAAAGGGATATTGCATTAATGAAGGTTTGATGAATTAGATCACAGGAAACATCAGCACATGAGTTTCCCTTAAAAGGAAGCACAAGGGAGAAAGTAGTAGAAGGCCTGAAAAGATTAAAGTGCACAAAAAGTCTGATTTAAGGGAGAAGATGATTTCTACTGCTATGGTGTTAGTTATGACTTCTCCAGCATCAAGAACTTCACCGATTATCACACCTCAGCAAGATATTGTCATTCCTCCATCAAATCTAGAAACATTCATCTTTTCTCCTCAACCACTTCATTCAGTACCTCTTCCTGAAAAAATTTTGAAGTTGTAGATGGTAGAATTTGAAAGAGCTATGTCTTTGGACAATACATAGGATGGTAGCCATGAAAATTTAGTAGTTTTAGATGGAGAGGAATTAGAGCGCGAGATGGTGGTACACTAGGTAAATTATCATTATCCAAGAATTAATTTCTCTGAATGGTTGGCTTCACAGGTGGTCCCAAAGGCTAGAGAGGAGATCAACTTGGAAGAACATGACTTATAGTTGCTCCTGAGTTTGGGTGGAAAAGAAAGAAAACCTAAAGTTGTTAAGGTGACTTCAAGGTTTATTATTGAGGAGTCAAGGAAGAAGTTCACTGAGATGTCAGTTCCAGTAGAAGGGAAGAAGAAGGATGAGCTCATGACAGAGGATATAACAGTGACTAGAGTACCCATAGGTCAAGTCACCACAGAAGGATTGAAGCAAGACACACACACATTGATAGATGCTTTATTACTTAGGCTTGAAAAAGAAAATGTGGAGAAAGTTGAACTTAAGAAGAAGGTGTCTCAGTTGTGTGAGATTATTGCCAAAGTTGCTAAATCTTCTTCTCAGCCCATTTCAGCACATAAGCAGGTGAGTGATCATCTGATGCAGGAACTAGAAGATGTAGGTAACTAGGTTAAAGCTATCAATGAATGGAAGAATATAATCATTTGCCAAGCTTTTATACAACTCATAGAGGTACCAGCCAATCTAAAGGTTATGAAGGATGCATCGGTTCAGCTAAAGAAACTGGTGAGGAGCATGATAGACATGAGCATAGTAGCTAAAAGTAACCTAAGTACTTTGGTCAAAATAAATAAGATGCTGAGGGAGGTGTTAATTATGAAACGAATTGTGCCCGATGGATCTGTTGAGAAGGGGAAGCATCTTGAGTTTGCAGTATCTTTCCGCTTGGAGATCTTCAGAATCATGTTGAAAAGGATGTGGGAACTTGAGAGTATGGCATCATCTTTACCAGAAAATGTCATTGTTTTTACCAATGAGGAAGTGATTGGGAACATTTCTTCATACAAAAGGATCATTCCTAGAAAAGTTCCTAATTCCCTAGAGGGATCTCTTCTGATGGTGCAAGAGAGAATTGAAAGAGTTGTTAGGCCTTTCATGATGGATTCCATCAGTAAGATGGTAATGCTACAGTCAGATATTGAGAATTTTGGGCCTAGCTTGAAGGATGTGGAAGCGTGCATTGGGGTTTTGAACGAAGGCTTACTACAATTCAAGACAGAAAAATAAGTTGTGGCTAAAACAAATGGGAATTTGGTAAATTACATGTTTGAAAAGTATATTTAGTATATAAAAAAAGAAAATGTAGATGTTACAGCTTGCAAACCTTTCTTCTTCTACTCTTTCTTCTTCTATTTTCCATGATCCCAGATGTAATTGTAAAACTTTAAAGTTGTTGGTTTTAAAACCATTTATTTAAGTTATGTGGAACGATTCTATAAGTTAACTGAAAGATGTGTATAAGTTTTACTATGGATCCGGATGCATGTTACTTGGAGAGGAATTAGAGGAAGATGACTGCCAGATGTTATCTTTATTTCTTGTTTATGTTCTAGTTCAGTTAAGTTTCCCATTTGTAATTTCCCTTCTAAATTCTATAAGTAGAGGAAGAACATTTGGATTAAAGGATCAGAATTTGTAAGTTGCATTCTTGTGTTCCATACTTTGTGCTGAAACCCCTGATAGCTATTTAAAGAAAAGGAATAGAAAGGATCAGATTTCTAGAGAACTTTGTGTAATGGTGCATTTTTTTTCTAACTTTTTGTCTTAGATCTACTTATAAACTTTGTGTTATTCTAGATCTAGATCTGAAAGATTCCTTTGCTTATAATTATGTGTGTTAATATCTATTGGTTCAGTCTATTTTCATGCAATCAACTATGTAATCTATTGATTGGGTTGCACATCTTCTCTCTTTCTTTCCTGTGTTTTTATTATTTCCTTCTTCATTAGATATTTCCTTTCTTTAACAGTTGCTTACTTACTAAAAAACTATATAGCTATGGTTCATGAGATGCATGGTTAAAGTAAACCCCCTAAGTAGATACTAGCATATTTGAATGACAACTATTACATGGGATCCTCATCGTTAAATGAGGGAGATTTATCTCATGACTGCCTAGGTTTTCAGCTATGCAGAAAATCTAGCCAACAACACCAAACAAATGTGCTAGGAATTCATCTAAAGGGATCCATCAAGTCACACAAGGAACTGAAAGAATCATACAAATGCTGCACCCTATGGTCATCATTATGTTCTTTAGCTAGTGGGACTCAGTCAATTCAAACATGATTACAAGTCACCCCTCTTGCAGCACATTTTTCCTATGGGCTCAATTATATGTTTTTTCCTTTCACATTGGTTGGTTATCAAACCTGACTAAAGAGAATCGGAATTGTTGTACTCTTATGGATGACCAACTTAGTGCTACCACTATCTAATATTTATGGATTCCACATGGTCTAGAACCTCATTCTAATGTCAGTCCAATGAGGTTTTCTCGGAAGGACTTGCTCTCTCAAACTAATCAAAAACCCTAGACTATTTCAAAGGAAATCATGTAAATCAAACTATTTACAGGGTACACTGGGAAATCTTCTGCAAAAATCTACCTATGGTTCTCAACAATGGGGGCTCAAAAGGAGTACTAACAGAATGAATCAATTTTCTATTTGCCAATGAAATGAACAAAACTAAAGGAACAGTGCTAAGAAGTAATGACAGTCTCGCAACACTATGAGAAAGGGATTCTATCGTAACCCTGGTGGATGGGAGTACCCAACCACTCAGCCTCATAGACATTCTTACGCCGTGGCAGAGCCTAAAGAGATCCAGATATAGTTAGCAACTGAAGATTTTAAAGTTTCATCTGAAGCTTCTTAAGGATGGTGGGAGAGACCAAGGATAAGATCTATCTATTACATTGTAAGAACTCGATGATTTCCATATCATAGTAATGTATA
The DNA here is from genome assembly GCA_019776745.2 of Taxus chinensis. Taxonomy (NCBI): domain Eukaryota; kingdom Viridiplantae; phylum Streptophyta; class Pinopsida; order Cupressales; family Taxaceae; genus Taxus; species Taxus chinensis. The sequence goes on along the minus strand of CM034154.1, from coordinate 290,121,490 downwards.
GACCAATAGATTGAGGACTTAAAACAGTGTATTGAAATGGTCAATAGAAAGAGTTAAACATTTTTCAATGAGTGCGAAAGTCCTTCCAAAGTGTACTCTTCCTGGAATATTGAATGACTATCTTCCACCCTAAATACAGTCACGGAACCTAGAGAACATAGGAATAGGAAAACTAAGACATGTAACTCACCAATGCCTAGGATAAGTGGAATCTCTTTTATTGTGTCTCATCCAAACTTTCAGAACATTGTGGTTAGTGGATTTGGTCCTTTGAATGACAAGCTTCACCTGGAAGATATCAACTAGGAAAGAGTCCAAAATTCAGATTTTTTCTCTCTCCATCTTGCCTCAACAACCCTCCTCTTCCTCCCTTAAGGATCCTTCCCTGATACATCATACCACAATAACGCATTTGATTGATTGAGTACAGTATTGATTATTCCTTCCACCTAAAAACCTAACTTATATGGGGAGCTGAGGTATACTCTCCGTTGTAGTTTGAGGTGAATGAGTTTTTATCCCAAAATCAGCATCTTGGTGAGGTAGCAAGAAACCCTGAGCTCATATCCCTGTGCAGTTCATGATTCTAAATCTTCCCGTCCCCATTGGCTCTTGTCCTAATTGTACTCCTTGGTATGTAAAGAAATAAATCTATTGATCTAGAGACACTATTTCTCCCTAGCCCATCTAGACCCACCTTCCATACTTTTCCATAGGTTTTTTGACTATGAATCTTCCGATGAATAAACATGATTTGTGACAAATAAACGTGATTTCCCTGCATCTGAGGCTACATGAGTTCCTTAATGCCCCCTTCCATTCTCCAAATACAATTTATGGCGTACCCTACTCTTGAGTTACAACATGAACTTTAGGCATGATTCCCCCAATGCACCAAATGGGTATCATATGCTAGTTTTACTTTATGCCATATTTTGAATCAGCATGCCATTGTAAGATTTATGTCTTCACCTCTTCTTTGTCTCATAATTACAAGGCTATCAAGTGAGGTCTATAAAGATAAGTACTACAAATGTGATGTGTAGTAGCAAAGCTAATTTTATGATTGTGAGTGGCTTTTTTAATGCAGAATTGCTCAAACATTTCTAATGTGGATTCTCTTGCCTTTTGTTCATGGTACAGTCTATTTAATGAAGTCCTGTTTGCTCAAGTATTCCCCTCCTCTTGGTCAAAAAATACAATCTATGTCATTCCTAATGATGGGGCATAGTTCTAACTCAAGTGACTTCTACATCCTACGATTGGTATCAGATGAGGGCATGGATGCAGGTCAGAAGAATCTGATATGTAGATGGTATTGATGCATGAAAAATTATGAGCACTGGCATAGGTGGGAGTCTTGATTTTGTAAGATCATTGAAACGTTACCATATCACACAATACGGGGCATGGTATCTACACTCAAGAACAACTCACATGTATGAGGTGAAAATGGATTTGAAATTCTTATAGATGCCATAAGTATCAAGGCATGATGTCTACTTATGAGCATTTAGCAAGGTAGAAAATGGTAGTATGATTGTTGGGGGAGTTATACCATTGCACAGCATACATAGGGAAAAAGGTGTAGATATATGGATTGCAGCAACTGAATACTTGACCAAAGGGCACTAAAAGCTATGGTTCAAGCAACCTGCTGGTCCAAATATCTATCAACTGCATAGATCTATGGATAGAAGAGCCAACAGTGTGTAGGGCATAGCCCTTATATTGATGTCCATGCAATGACCAAAAGTAGGTTAATAGCTATTCTACCGGCAGGAATACTATGTCAAGTCTACAATAGAAAGTACCTTAGGGGGTAAAAGGGATCTCATCCCAGTAGGGGTCGTTTCTGACTAACTAAATAGAAAGGAACAGGAAGAGGGACTGAAAACAAACACAAGGTAAACCCAAAGTAGTAAATTCCCCTACCCATATGGTTAGGGTACCTATACAAATAGTCGTGTGGGTGTGGAGCAACAACCCCAAAAGAGCATAAGTTGCATGAACATTTGGAAGCAGATACTGGATGAATAAATCCCATCAAGGTAGTATGTGACCATGCCCATAGAATAAGGACATCATTTGTGCCATCTATTTTACATATGAAAGGGTCAATGCATGCATCTAATACATGCTCATTCAGCACAAAGTTTCAATATTTGCTATTAGGGGGCTAGGTCAGGTAATCCAAGGAGAAAGCTCAAAGTGTATACACCTTACTTCTTCACTCTTATTGACTTTTTCATCTTCGCAAGATATTCATCCATCCCACAAGTTAAACTCCCCTAAGTGATTGGAGCCTACATGTTGTCACCGGGAGCAAGGTGTGCAAATTAATGGTGGTAATTGTGAGAGAGATTTGATATGTTCAATAATACCTTAGATACCCTATCCTTTACATCTCTCAGTCATCCTATTACAAACTCTTATGATATCACTTTATTATCCCCTTGCAATCACCTACATATCCACTTACAGCATCCTTGTACCTTTATCAAATCACTGTTTATCAGCTCCAAAGTCTTCTTCCATCTCCTAAGACTTCCTTCTAGGACACCATGATTCACTATTACCTAGAGCCGATGGCATTAACCATGGTTGATACCATCTAGATTGTTAGGAAATATTAGTGCGTACATCGAATAAAATGTGAATAGAAATGTATATATGTTTGTATCTATGTGAGGTTGTTTACAACTCACTAAAATAGTTAGATGTGAGTGAATATTGTGTGTGTGAATACAAAGATAAAAAGATTGTTGGAGTGTTTATAGGGATGAGAGAGATTGTAGGGATTGACTAAGTGATAAGGCTGATTCATTGGAAAAGAAATATCTTATAAAGATCCGGGTGGTTTCATCAGCTTTCCTTGAATAATTAACGAAGGAGTTTCTTATACAAAATATTTTGACATATTTTGTACCAAATCGTATCCATTTGGTGCATCAGCAGCGAGGGCTTAATTCTCTTGACTTTGATGGATATTTTCTAGTATAAATTCTAGCTGATCCACCCAGTAGTCCAGATGTGTGACATGATTATTGCCCCAACTTGATGGAATTCTCTTGGATGGCAATCATGAAGAACTTATTGTAGGTATCCTGAGCATTAATCTAAGGTTGACTGTTTAGAGTTGATCTTATTATCATCCGTTCTAGTATTCTATTTGTGTATATTTTGCCAGTCTTAGAGCAATGTTCTAACTGTGCCAATATAGTTTGTGCATTACTAGCTCAGATCCAAGGAGCTGCATTAAATCTCCGTATTAGATTAATTACAAAAGCAAAATGTCGGAGGACTCAACGATCACTTTTTCAAACTCGTAGAAGAAGAAAGCATTTGTGGGTCCTCTCAAGCGGAAACGGCCATCTAGCCTGCTTGACCCTCCATCAAACTTTGTCACACCTCATGTGCTCTCTTTTCCAGATCAGAGATTTTTATGAAGTGTCGGCAGCTGCTGCATGAGGCGCACTACCGCAGTCTTCTGTGACATTAGCTCCTGGATCAGATATTTGTTTTTCTCTTTTAGTTGCCTTTTCTCTTCCTTGATTTCCTGAAGATTTTTGCAGAGGGCGTCAACTGTAGAAAGAGCCTCCCCCTGAAGACTTTCGGAAGATGTCCCCATTGTGACTTGGGTCACAGTAAAATCTGTAGGAGACAGATCCTTTTTCTCTTTGAGGGGATTGGGGTATGCGATTTCCATAACTCTCTCCCCTACAGCACTTTGAGAGAAGTGCGTGACAGGCTTCTGCTTCTTCACCCCCTTAGATGGGATCACGGAAAAGTCCATCGGAGCGATGGGAAATTTGCTCTTTTGCTGACTTATCTGCTGAGAGATCCAAGCTAGACCTAAGGTAGAAGGACCGGAAATAGAGGAGGGGGCAGCTATAGTAGAAGAGGGGAAAAACGTGGAGACACGTGGCAGCGGCATTGAGAGAATAGCCGAAGAAGTGCCCACGGAAGGAAGGGAAACTGTAGCTGCGGAAGACATAGGAGGGGAAGGGAGCTCGGAGATGAGGAAAGAAATGGAGGAGGACAAATCAACGAGGGAAGAAAAGATAGATGAAGAGGCGGGGGAAGCAGTAGAAGAAGGGGAAGAGGACATGACCAAAGGGATGGTCACTTGAGTCACTCGAGGAGGGGAAGGAAGAGAAGAAGAAGGGATGGAAGGGACCTCAGTTGTTGTTACCATGCTGACATCCTGAGTGGATGGGCCTATTGGAACATCCTCTGTTATTTCTTCCTCCAAAGTTATGACTTGTTCTGGTGTTGTGGAAGGAGGACTTTCAGGAGCTTCTTCTTGGGTGGTGCTGGAATCACCCTCTACGCCTTTACCTTTCCCTTTAGGCTACTTTTTGGATCATGGAGGTGCGTTTCCCAATGGGGATGTTGTGAAATCAACCCCGAGGTATATTAGGCTGTTCATTTGGCACCAATGTTCTGTCCTACGCGCAAAGTCTCCTTGACCCTCTCCTCAATTTTCTGAGGAGCCTTAGTTCTATCAATGGCTGGAAAGGGCCAATCGTCCCCATATGTGTCAGTATATACCTTGTCTACTTCATCTTCCATAGTTTGGAAGCCTTTGGGGACAATGGCTACCCCATATTGGATGATTTCTTCCAATGCTAGGCGAGAATGATCCTTTCTTCTGAGCTCCACCTCATGGATGACGTCAATGTAAATGTCCTCAATCTGAGGGACGTGGATTGGATCATGTTTCGCCCTCGGTAGACAGCTCCTTGGGTCGAAGGTAGGCCTGGCTGGGAAGTCATGTTTCAAATTGAGTAACTCCAGCTCTGCGAACATTTCCTTCACCTTGTGGTGGGTAGAGCATGTATATCAACCCACAGTGAGGGGGAAAGGAGTTCCACCCTTCTTTCTTTTCAGGCATTTCTCGTGGTATGTGAACAACTACCTTGACAGCTCCAGCAGAATCAGTTTAGGCCCAGCATACCTTGGTAGCCTGGTTGGCTCTCCCAAAAAGTTGGCAGCCCTTAGATAGGTGAATGTGGGAAACTGGGTGAACAAAGCCCCCCATTTCTCATTGGTTGCTACTATGCTTTTGGTCGTGTGACCATAAGTCATGTTCATCCTTAGTAGGTAGATGATGTGATAGAAAAACACATCGTTAACTTTTGTGAATTGGGAGATGCTATTCTCCAGCCTCAATTCCGAGTAGTACTCGTATATCTTGACCTGAGGCCAAACCCCACTCCGCGTTAGGCCTGGATAGTCCCTCGCTGATGCTGTAGCATATACCACGTAGGAGTTCATGTGGAATGTCCCCGTTGTGCTAAATTGTTGTAGCTATTCGGAGATTGTGCTGCTTATAATTTCTCCCCAACAAAAGCGCTGATCAAGCATATTCTTGTTCATGGTTTCTAAGTACCACAACATCCATTTATGGAAATAATGGGCATAAGAAAGCCTGAAGACCCTACTCAGGAATGTAATGGTGTACCTGAGCTCTTCTGAGAAGTCGCTGCGGTGGATGATTTGGGGCCACCGGGTTATTACCTTCTTGTTCTTCAGATAGACTTCATTCATTAGTTGCATACATTAATCCTCATTGTCATCCCATGCCTTAATGCAATCTGCTTGAATGACGGCGACAAAGTGCCGATGGTTAGGTATGCCGAGTATTCCCTCAAAGTGACGGGTAGTGAGGTTAATGATTACCTCACCCTTATTGTTTATGACACACCTTGTGTCTTTGTTGTAACACTGGGTAATCACCATCAAGAATTCATTATTGACGGTGCTGACTGGGATTCCTCCGGTGAAGTGCAGGGCACTGCCTATTAGTTTGTCCATCCATGGACTCCTTGTGACTTTCTGAGTCCTGGCCTAGAATTCCTCCATATCAATATGCCCTAATTCTGAATCTTTGACGTCCATGCTGCACTCGGCCTGAGACTCGGGCATTCTGACCCTCTGATACTTATACTTCATCTCTTCTTCTATAAGCTTGGCCTTTCCTATGAATTTGGTGGGTCTCTTGCTGGATGTAGACATATGTTCTTTCGAACTCAGTTGCTGATCTGCATGAAGAAGAAGTGAGACCCAATCCGAAAAGGTTGTATTAGCCATTTGATCTTCCATTGAAATGTTAGCAGAAGAAAGAGTTAGAGATTTTGAGGCTTAGGGCGCATGGCGCATGAAAGCTGCAGCTTACAGGGATAAATAGGTAAGGTGCACGGGGAAAGTGTGTTGTAAGGGTTAAACTGGCACCAAAGGAGCATGGCGCATAGGGACTGCAGGATACGTTTTACAAAAGGGTGCATAAAAACATCGTGTTGCATAGAGATAGGATGCGCCGAAGGCACATGGATTTTTCATGTTACATGGGGATTTGGTGCACCCAAGGTAGTTTGGCGCGGCGCACAAAGGGTTTACACAACGTAATGCTTTTGCAACGAAGAATGCGCCTGCGCTTTGAAAGTCTTGCACTTGGTGCAGATTAAGCCGGTGTTGCGTGGATGCAAGGTGCACCAAGGGGGCGCATAGATATGTGATGCAACAAGGAAGGTTGATGCACCAATGAGGGTGCAAGGCTAGTGTTTGCAGCATATGGAGGAGGCGTGCCTTGAGGGCGCATAAGTTTATGATGCAACAGGCATGATGGGTGTGCCATTGATGCGGGTTTTATTCATGTTGCAGGGGTGACAGATGCGCCAAAGAGGCACAACTATTTTTGATGTTGCAAGACGCACAGGTGCGCCATAGGGAAAAACAATCCTTTTCTCCATTTCTCTCTTGTTTTGTTTAGTAGGGTATTTGGGCAGTGAAATGGCTCATAGATGAGGAAAATAAAACTATGTTTTTAGACAAGTTCCCCTATAGCACTTCTGGACAGAGGGGGAGGGATATGGGAAGATAGCAGAAGGACTGGCTAGATTGACATTTTGATACTTCAGTACTTCCAAACCACAACCAGACCACAAGCACACCAAGAAACAAAAACGTAAAAAGCACGAGAGGGAGAAGAACCTCTTACCTGGATAAATAGCAAAAACTTGCAACGGGTCCACAAGGTGATGAAAACGACGAGGCAGGGGCTGACAGGCTCAGAAAAATCACGTGCTATGTGACTGGTGAAAATGACATTTTGGGCGCGTAAAAACATATATATAGGCGAACAGGTCATAAATGCGCCACCAACTTTGGAAAGGACGCACCAAAGTTACTGTCGACATGGGAAGGCATGCGCCCTTTGACACATGAAAGCATCCTCCAGCATGAAACTAAGTGTGCCTTTTGCGCCCCAAAAGTTGTGTTGTCATTAGATTATGTGCGCCCTTTGGCACACCAAAAAGTGGCGCAACAAAAGTTGTGTTAACATGAAGGCGCATGCGCCTTGGTGCACGCAGAGAAGACTCAACATACAAGGTGCACCGAAAGGCGTGTTGACACTAAAAAATATGCGCCAAAGGCTTTAAAGGGGGTGCACCAAAAGTTGGTGTTACATAGTAATTCCATGCGCCCAGCCAAAAAAGACCAAAAAGACTAAGTTTAGAAAACCAGATTTCCCGAAAAGGGATTTTGCAACGCTCCGAACGCACGGGATCCCTAACAAAGGATCAAAACAAAATTTTCGGTAAGGTATCAGTAAAATTGCCCTTGTCAATTTTACGGGATAACAAAACCTAAGACCAAAATGAGAAGCAACTTGCATATGGAAGACATAAGATAGTTTTTGAGCATCCTGAATTGAGATAGACATATTTGTGTGCTAGGAGGCTATTTTCACTCAAATGTTAGATTGTTTTCATGTGTATATGGTTTGAATGCATCTTCTCAGGGGGAGCAACAGTGAGTTCAATGAATGGTGAAGGACAATATTAGAGTTAAAACAAGAGAGATATTGAATGATGAGTTTGGTTTATGTTTCCAACCAAGATGAGGGCAAAGTGAGTTGATGAAGGAGAAGACCATGAATATAGACATGTAATTTGTCATTAATGTAAAAAGGGGGAGAAGAATCAACAGTTTTTTTCCATCAATGACAAAGGGGGAGATTGTTTCCTTGTGGATGATGAGTTTTCATTGATTTTGTACAAACCTATAATTTAACCCAAGAAATTTAAATACTTAAATTGCACTATTATTTTGTTTCCCGCAAATTGGTGACATATCATCAATATAGCACACTACCTCTTCTATCACCGTTAATTAGATACATTACATTAGTTAATTAACCCTTCTATCCAACAATGACACCAATTAACGACCTTCCATTAATCAGCTCCCCTTTCTATCTAGATCAATTAATTATTTGTAATTAATTAAATCCCCTTTCTATCTATATTAATTAGATATTTCTAATTAATTAATCCCCCTTTCCGTCTATACTAATTAATTATTATTAATTAATTATCTTCCTCTTCCCTTATATCAATAGATCATCATTGATTTGATTAAATCCCTCTCATAGTCTAAATCATGCTGATTATTCCTCTATAAAAAGCTTCTATAAGCTTGCACACCTATTAATTAATAAATTTAATTAATTAATAAAGCCCCTCAATCCCCATGTGTCACTAAAGGAAAAACTAAACTCTCCTAAGGTTGACTCAACCCTTTCTAAACCTTCCTTATCCATAAATAACCCAACCTCTCCATTTATCCCACATGAATAGGGATGTAGAGATTCTTCTATATATTGGGCTATATAAAGAGCCCTCCTCCTACCTTTACACTTACACCTACACTCTTAAATGAGCATAGAGCCTAAGATATATCCATTTTACCATCTTAGAGAATTATTCATTGGAGAAGCTAGCTACTTTCATTTCTTGTATTCATCCATCCAAGTTTTGAATTCATATGGGGATATGTCAAATGGTCTTGTAGCCATGGATTGACAAGACTCCATTCTTGAAAACCTTGGGATTCAAACTTACAATCAAAATTTTGATTGCTAAGGATCTAAATAGGTTTGTTTCATTTGATTAACATTAAATAGAGATAGAGATTAATGGATTAACATGTTAGTTTGAATTTTTGTTCATGTTATAATGTAAGAATGTTGGTAGGTTAGTCTTGCTTCAGCTCTAAGCATGATGGTGCATTGATTTTGATTTAGCTTTGTTGTAGGACTACTAGGTATTAGTTCTAATTATTTTTGCATTGATAAAAAATTAATGTACACAGTATGGCACGCCAATGGTTCCTTAAACTCTTAACATTTTACGATCAAATGTTATGCTCTTCTCTTGCAAGTATAAGGGTGATCCTTGAGATACACATGGAAACATAAGTTCTAATTCGTCTTATGGATTTTTCTAGTAATCCATTGTGAAGAATAAAATTTAGATGCTTGTCAATTCTAATGGGTGGAGGTGAATTTTGAGCAAACATACTAATATAGTTTCCATGTAGGATTCCAAAATGTGTTCAAGCAAACCTTTACCAATATTAAACAAGATGAAATAAGGACACCACATTTAAAACTTATGATATTTGCTAAGTTTACGGATAAGGGTTGACGTCTCATCCGCTTAAAACTAAGAAATTAACCCCTTTGATAAGCCTTAAGCTAAAACAATGGTGGTAGTCCTAGGAACCCCAAATTATTCCACACAAGAGGGAACCTTGTAGAGGAAATGGGAAGTGCTCCGCATAACCTACTTGACTACGTTGTTCCTTGCGAAAGTTAGAACGTTACACGGTTATTCTGTGTGCACAAGCATAACTCTCACTATGATATTTTTACATAGTGGTGGCACTAGTTTCCCAAATCCTATGATTGAAGGGGGTAAAGTAAAGCCAAGATACTCCCAAATTATTCAGTAGAAACTTTTTGGGTAAATTGAGCTCGCTTAAGATGGTCTTGGTAACACCTAGTTGATTGAACCACCTAGGAAGGTATCTTTGACCAAGAGCCCACTTGGACCACATAAAAGCCAAATTTGAGTTGAGAGCTATTGTTCATCACGAAACATGTGAAGCGTTACTTTTGCTTAGTTTTTCACCTACCCTAAGGCGAGGTGAAACTTTGCCGAAGTGAGGCCAACATTTTGTCAACCCTAATTGATCCACTTCCTTCACTTTATTTTGACACTTTGTTGATCAAAAAAAGAGTGACTACCTTTGCATTATCAGTTGATTGTTTTCCCACATTTTTGTCCATTTACGCCCATCCATGTGTTGTGGCTAGGTTGTTAAATGTCTAAAGTCTGTGGAGACATTTTTATATCATTGGTAGCCTTTTTGATCTTAATACCTAAGTCAATATCATCATCGTAGTTAGGCTTGGTTCATCACTTTGATTATCCTTTGAACGATTATCTTTTTTATACCATATCACTATAATTTTGGTATTTGCATCTTGTTTCTTGTAAACTTGGCCTAAATATCTATATTGTAAGGTTACGATGTATACACTTTAACAATTCCTAGGTATATTATCATCTTTAGTTTGATTTCAATTATTACCTCAATTCTGAAGAGTGTTAAGTGTTGCCACTTATGCGTGTTATATCAATATCATCTTGATATCAATACCTTACTTTCTCGCAAAGTTTGGTTAACATATCTTGGTGAAATTGTTGTGTCACTCGCAATCATAATTGAAACCCTTTGGAATATAGGTCTTGATTGAATTTGGGCATGCTTCTAGTATACATTATGTTTGGAGGTCACATTAACTTCTTGTTGTTACTTACGCCTTGTTCATTTCTTTGAACTCGAACATAAGCAGGGAAATTTTGTTAATCATCATATGACACAAACTACCTTTTTGAAAAAAAAATTAAGAAGTACTCCATTTGACTAATTGGTTTACCAAAAAGCTTTGTGTGATTGTGTCTCATTTGTCACATTGACATATTCATTTCAAACAATCACTTTGATCCATTGATTCTTTATCATTCATTATTCTTTGGTCATCAATTTGGCTTTATGTTTTGAACTTGCATGATTTTTCCTTGTGTTTATCCATCTTATAAATTCATTTTTTAGGACAATATTTTGGGTCCTTGATCCTCTTTATCTTCTTGTTTTTTCCTAAGTTCATGATCATTTTTGAACACATATTTCAAACCTTGGCAAAAACATTTCCTATCAAGAAAAATTTGTATCAATCAAAAATTGGAAATATTTCCTTTGTATCCTTTATGTTGCTAAAATTTTGATCAGTCCTTTGAAATTTACACCTCCATCCCTTGTTGGATTATCAATATTGATATCCTCATGATGTATGTTTTCCTTAGCTTCCCTTTTGGAAAATCACACAAGCATCACCATATTTATGAAATGTCTAGTTGGTTATCGTTATGCTGACCAAATCAATCATGAAACCTTCTTCACTTTGACAGAAGTTCATCATTACACTATTTAGGTCTAGGACTTTTGAACCCAATACATGCCAATAATGAGTGACTATTGCAAGGTCCCTTATACATATGGCAATAATGAATCAAATTTTTTGTGTACAAATCAAAATATGCCCATCATGACCAAACCACGTTTGGTTCTTCACGCTAGAGAACCCATTTAGGTAACCCATTCCCCACATTCATCTCATAGTTGGTGGTATGGTTTGGACACTTCTGATCTAAATTATTATTTGAGTTCCCCCCACCCTTCTTCTGATTATAACCCAAACATTTCCTCTTCTTTTAAGGATTCCAAGCCAAATATTTCCTCTGACTCTTATAATGATTCAAATCCAAACTACTATTCGGATCCAAACTACTATTTAGATTCATCTAATTTGACTCCTAAGTCATGGTCCTCCCCTTCTTCGCATGACCTCTATTATCAGTCACCGAAAAAAAATTCTCCCCCTCTAAATATTTTTGTCTCCATAAATCATATTCATCATTCATCTAATGCGACTCCTACATCATGGTCCTCCCTATCTTCACAAGACCCTCTTCATCATAAATTTAATGTGACTCCTACTTTTTGGTCCTCCCTATCTTTGCATGACCCTCTTCATCTTACATTTAATACGAATCCTATGTCATGGTCCTTCATTTTTTTGTAGGATCCCTTTTATCAGTCACCTTAATGATGTCTTATTCCTTTAAAGATACGTGCGACTCCAAATCCCTCTAATCAAACATCTAATACAATTCTTGAATCACGGTCCTCTCTTTATTTGCATTACCCTTATTATTATTCATCCAATGTGATTCTTAAATCATGGTCCTCCCCTTCTTCGTAGGACGTTCTTCATCAATCACCCCCACAAAGTCTTCCTTCTTTGAAAATTCATGTGACTCAAAGTCCTTCTAGTGAAACATCTGAATTGACCCATACATCACAATGTGTAGACTTTGGACTTAATCCTACTAGTTTATAGATGATATACCATCATATAGGTAGGTCTACACCACCTTTTTCTACTCCTAATACATCTAGCTACACATCTTCTTTGTCCCCCACATCATCTTCTTTTATCAATTATCATCAAACATTTTTTAAGTCTTCCACACCAAGTGAACCTCTTTCTTCCAATCAACCCCTAGTTGGTTGACCAACAACTCATACTGATTGATCTCTTTCAGAATGAAGAAACAATAATCAGGTCATTTATAGGGGCACATGAAGATATATCCTTTAGCAAATGCAAGGATTCTCTTTAGAATTCGATGCGTCCACATATTGTGAGGAAAAGGTTGATTCCTTTTATCAAGAAATAGAGGAAGAGCCTCAAATCATGCAACTTGATACTCTTATTCTTCCATATTCACATTCTTCATTATGTGATGGAACTCCTTGGTCTCGCATTGATCTGTGGCCTATCTTCCCATCACCCAATCACTCTTTTTCTATCATAATTCCTCAATCACAATCTCTTATGGGCTCAACGCCAAGTAGCCCTTCATCTTTTTCCAGGTGTGGGTCACATTATAGTAGCCCTCCCTTTGCTATTTGTGGGACTTTTTTGAGTAGTCCACTATCTTATATTCTTGGGGCACGCCTAACTAGCCCCTTGTCTTCTATGTATGGATCACCCCCAAGTAGTCCATCATCTTCTATTCTTGGGCCACATACTAGTAGCCCATCATCTTACATCTATGGGTCACGTCCTAGTAGCCCTTCTTCTTCTATTCTTGGGCCACATCCTAGTATCCCTTCATCTTATGTCTATGACTCACCTCCCAGTAGCCCATCTTATTCAATCATTGGACCGTATCCTTTTCATCCATCACATTATTCTTCTACCAAAGATTGTGGCAAGCCCACCGCATTTCCTCTCATTAATTCTAAACATCCACGTTCTTCTCTCAGTTCTAGGGATAAGAAAAGTCAAGCATTAGCTTATAAGAAATCTAGACATGTTCTTTAGAAAGCTAAGATCAAAACTCCGAAGAGCTTAAAAGCTCCCAACAAATCAAACGATTATAAAATTCAAAATCAAATGCGATTCCAGAATGTACACAAATGTACCCATCAAGTATGGCACAAAATGCAAAAACCTATGGATAGGGAACTCAAACTCCCACATATGAAACCTATGTTTTTAAAACAAATCACATTCATTTTTTGAGTGTGAACTTGCCATAATCATCAAGATCATGGATAATATACCTCTTGATAAACAAACGTGCTTAGTATACCTTATCAAGGAAGTCACACACATCATTGTGTGATCCTATCATGTAGGTTGACATTGCTGGTCCCAAATTTCAAAAAATAATAGAAATCATAAAACAATTCAAAAAATAAAAAATCATAAAACAGTTCAAAAATACAAAAAAATGAGAAAACATTACAAAAATAAATTCAAAGGTACAAAGGTTAAACATTGCAATCAGGTATTGCATACACATGGATGTTATTTCTTCCCTTTCTTTCATAGTCATCTACAAGTCATCCACCATTTTCATCCCTTTGATGTTATTTTTGTTATCCTATTTGCATGCATTTTGTGACATGTATCTCTATGGTATCCATTTGACCTTGGTCTTTCATAACCTTGGTAAATTAAAGAACGGTTGATATCTTAGAGATTCCTATCACTATTCTCATCCAATAAACTTGTTGGGAATAACTTTTGGATGTATTTTTTGAAACTAGCCAATGTCATCATTGCAATCACCTCCACATCCTTCCATCAAGCCATTAGTGGTTCTTAACCCGTTGTTAAACAAGAAAGCTGAAATAAGTTTTTAGGAAGGAAAAGAATCAAAATCAATCAATCAAAAAGCAAAAGAAAATTGATATATAACTCTCTCTTGGGGTATTTCCAATAATCTCTACCAGGGTTATGGATGCCTGACTAAAAATAGAGAAATGTTTTGATTAGAATAAACTTCTTCTCCTTCTGGGCTATAGACGCCTAGCTGGCAGTGGAGCAATGTACAAATTTCCTTCCATAATCCATTCATAAATCACCTTTCAAACTAAATCATTCCTACACATTGACTAGTGTTTTCACTTGTTGTCTATTAACTCTTTCCTTCAAGAGGTAATTCATTTCCATGGGTACACACGAGATCTCAATGAGTAAACACGATTAGTATGTTATTAAGTTTTAACTTTTAGACCTTGTTCAAAATCTTTCTTTAACGTGTGTCTTGTCTCATGATTTGTGCCTTGGGCTAATCACTTTTTCATCGAACACCTTCTAAATATTTTCATATCATCCTTTATTCTTCAAAAATTGTTTAGAACATCCATGCATATCGGATTTCCTCTTTGCCATGTTTGCAGGAACCTTTGTCCCCCTTTAATAAGACAATTTCCTACTTCCTTTCTCTCATGTTTTCCTTAGCCATCTTACACCGGGGGCATCCTTTATCCCTCATGATTGAACCTACTTTATATTGGCCTTGATCCCCCTTATATCTGTGAAGAGTGTGTCTTTTAATAATCTCACTAAATCATTGGGGCATATTGCATCTTCACTTTCTCATATGCATGGCATTCTTCCCTTGTACATCCCATCTATTGCTAAGGACATCCACACTTATTTGTCTTCCTGTACATAGCTTTGGAAAAATTATAAAAAATCACAAAAACATTTGAATATTTTTTGAGAAAAATAAAAAATAATATAAATCATCTTACAAAACATCTCTCTTTGGTTCTCGCCTGAGATTTTGTGCGACTCACGGATCATCTTGATCTACCTCCATCAACAAAGTTGGTTTTCTTACTATGTCTATACTCTAGGGCACAATGACTTTCCTGGTACTATTTTATAGTGCACGATTTCTTTTCATAAGACCCAAGTGTCCTCTATTATTCCCCTTGCATGTTTCCTTGCTTGGGGAACCATATTTTAACCCTTTTCATTAATTCGCATAGGTCAGAATCAAATCTTGATAACAAAAACATTACATTATGTTTCTCTATTAGGTTAGCTTGTTTACTTTCTTGTATTGCATTGCATTTTGTATGCTGCATGGAGTTGGTGTTTTCAGAAATGGACAATTGTTCATAGTATGGCTTTTCATGTCATTCTAGTTTTTTTGTATGCTTATATTTTTAATAAGGACTGATGATGTAGATATTTGGTAATATGATGACAATAAATTTGTTTCAATACACTGGATGAAATATTTCTCTTTTTCTTCCCATATTCATTCCTCCTCTACATCATTCTCCTATCAACACTATTCTTCTTATTCACCTGGGGCATCCTTCTCCTTCCCATTATTCCATTTCCTTTCTCTCAAATTTTTCAATTGTTGATCGCATTTTCTCATCACCCCGTTGAAACTCGAGGGGGCATCTCTCACTTCTACTAATTTTTATTCTACATCTTCAAAATTTTATCTGTCTACTATCTCTGAAGTGGCGTCACTTATGCCACCTCAAAGAGGGGAAAATGTAGACACCTATAATTTAACCTAAGTAGTTTAAATACTTAAATTGTGCTATTATCCTCTTTCCCACAAATTTACGACATATCATCAATATAACACACTTTGTTTTCTATCACCATTAATTAGCTACATTACGCTAGTTAATTAACCCTTCTATCAAACAATGACACCAATTAATGACCTTCTATTAATCAGCTCCACTTTCTATCTAGATTAATTAATTATTTATAATTAATTAAGATCCCCTTTCTATCTATATTAATTAATTATTTCTAATTAATTAATACCCCTTTCTATATAGACTAATTAATTATTATTAATTAATTAGATTCCTCTTCCATTATATCAATAGATCATCATTTATTTGATTAAATACCTCTCATAGTATAAATCATGTTGATTATTCCTCTAAAATGATTCTATATGCTTTCACACCTATTAGTTAATCACTTGGATTAATTAATAAATCCCCTCAAACCCTATGGTTCACTAAAGGACAAACTAAACTCTCCTAAGGTTGACTTAACCATTTCTAAACCTCCCTTATCCAAAACTAACCCAACATTTCCATTTATCCCACATGAAGGAGGATGTAGAGATTACTCTATCCATTGGGTTGTATAAATATCCCTCCTCCTACCTTTACACTTACACCCTTACATTCCTAGATGAGCATAGAGCCTAAGATATAGCCATTTTTTCATCTTGGATAATTATTCATTAGAGGAGCTAGCTATTTTAATTTATTTTATTCATCCATCCAAGTTTTGAATTCATATGGGAATATGTCATATGGGCTTGTATCCATGGATTGACAGGACTCCATTCTTGAAAACCTTGGGATTCAAACATACAATCAAACTTTTGATTGCTAAGGATCTAAATAGGCTCATTTAATTTTATTAGAATTCAATAGAGATAGATATTAGTGGATTAACATGTTAGTTTTAATATATATTTTTATGTTCTAATGCAAGGATGTTAGTAGATTAGTCTTTCTCAAGCTCTAAGCATGATGGTGCATTGAATTTGATTTAGTTTTGTTTTAGGACTACTAGGTGTTAGTTCTAACTCATTTTACATTGCTAAAAAATACATGTAAACATATTTCAAAGGCATATTAATGAAAAATAATAATTCAAGAGAGATAGAGAGAGCTTGGAATGAGCTTGAAAAGGAAGTCTAGGACCAAGGTCCTGAGAACACATGATCAAGCACTAACTTCTTGAGCAACTAGTACATGCAAGGTGATTATGTAAGAGCATAATAGGATTAAGTCACATAGATTATAGTATGTATATGATGTATAAACAAGGTCATAATTATGGATACACATGTGTATGAGTAGAATTGGAGAGACTATCCTAGTTTAGTAGGCCTAACCCCTAGGCCCAATTAACAAAGTTACCTAGAAAGGTGGAGTGAAGGCATGAGGAATCTAGTGAATCATGTTATTAGAATTAAATGCATGATATAAAATGTTTAAGGGGCCACATGGTGAATAACAATTTATAAGTGATGATTTATGATGCAAACTAGCTCAATTTTGCATATTTCAAGGACCTACCATGAGGGTATGAACGAAAAAAAGCCATAACAAGATAATGCATGCATGGGAAATGTGTAGGGACATTAGAAACATTCCTCATGTGAAGACACAAGTCATAATCCAACATCTGGATGCATGTTTAAGGTAACTGGTATGACTGCCCTTTAGGAAAAACAAGGTTAATGCACACAAATGAGATTGGTCAAGAAGGTACAAGTGAATTTATGAAAAATTATCCATTAGAGATCATGGAGGAGGTAGGATTAAGGTGTGGACAAATTTTTATGATCAAAGAATGATTTTGTGCAAGATATTGAAATTTTACAAAAAATGGGTTAAGTAAAGTATGCTAAAATAGTGCCCTGACTTCTTAGCATTCAATAAAAATTGAAAAACATTATTTAGATAAATCACAAGAGAAATTTTTGAAGAGAATAGAGATACAAAGATTATGCAAAAAGTATGAAATCAAAAGGATGTAGTATAAGAAATTTCTATTAATTATTCTGGCACTGTCTGAAACCTTCCTAAACCCGAATTGAAATCAGTATGGAGAAAAATTATTTCTTAAGCCTCCAAATGGATTTTTTTTACTTTTTTATGAACTTGATCATTCATAAAATTCATCAGATCATATTTTCATGGTGTTTTGGGCATATGACTCATGATGAACCCTACAAAAAATAACTATTTTGTGAAAATTCAGTATACAAACAAACCTTGCAAATAAAACCATCCTTAAATTTTTGGTGAAGGATGCACCAGATGTTCCATTGATACTAATTAATTCATATGGGTTGGTACTTTGTAAAAATTTTATGATACAAGTGCATTTTCATTCCTACTACTTGAGAATTCTATGAAGGAAAAAAAAGTCTTTGTGGTTGTAAGGTAATTGTGTTTTTATCCATATAATCATTGCAAGTTATGTTTAGAAAGTGTAGTACTGGTCATTTGATAATTTTTTTCATGCATTATTTTAGCATGAAAGTGTAATTTAAGTGTTTGAAGACATGCAAATCAAGACTAGTCTTTGGGTATTTTCAAATAAGTCAAATATGTCTTTGAAAAGCATGCATATTCATGATGAAAACATTGAACTGAAGATTTTTGGTATGATTAAAATATGCACAATATCAATACCTTTCTAGAAAATCATGGTAGGATCCATGAATGGTGTTTAAGTAAAGTTATACCTCATTGTGTGAAGATTATTTTTCTATGTTTTAAGGTTTGTGAGTTGCATGTTCAAATCAACATGTTATTTCTTGTTTGAAGAGTGATGAAGCTTCCCTTTATATTTGAAGGTTTTATACACATTATATTATATCATCTCCATGTTTTATAATTATTTGGAGTTGCATACATCATTTTTGGATGAAACATTTCTCTTGACTGTAATGTTTTTGACCTCCATGACTGTATATGGAGGGTTGTGAAGGATGAAGATGAAATGAAGAGTTGTAAAGTGTATAATGGAGTTGAAGAGAAAGAGGGAGAGTCTTGAAACATCCACAAATCATCATGATATTATTTAAAAGTTCTTGAATAGTTATAAGACAAAAGGATCTCATCAGGAGGAAGAGGAAAAAATTGACATGGTAGTAACAGAAATGAATGTTAGATGCCATCCTGTAAGAAGAGTATATTTAAATAGTTTAGGTACTAAGAAAGTTTAGGAGGTTATTGTGGTCCCTTGCAGGTATTATAATATTTATGATAACTCAAATAAAGTATGAATAAGTAACTGACATGTTTGAACTTGTAATAATTACAAAATAATCAGTTATGTATGATGTTATTCATCCTTTCTTATTCAAGTTAAAACTAGAATTTGGAGAGTTTATTTGTAAGGTGAAGTGCAAGAGACATTTGAGAAGGTTTACCTTGTTTATGTAAGAATCAATGTGTGCATGTATAACTATTTTTGAAACTATGAGAGAATAATGTATGATGAATAGATTTTTGAAGTGAAGGTGAATGTAAGAAGCCTTTTGTAACAACATGAACTCACAAGAGCATGATTGCTTGAGGGGGAGGTTTAAGGAGTATATAATCAAGATAATGAGAGTTTAAAACTAGCCTTGCATTATAATGAGAGTTATATTTGTGTTTATATCTGATTTGAAACATCATTTAATGAATAATATACTATTTAGTTGTTATATTATCAACTACCAATTGAATAAATTCAATTACATTTTGGTGAAACCACTTTGAATGAATCCTCAAACTAATATAGGATCTTTCCAAATTTCCCATAGGTTAGTCCTGGTCATTTTAAAACCTTATTGTAGTCTTATGATACATAAGTGTTTGGTTTATGTGTAATTCTTGTTTTTATGTGATCATTACTTGTTTTCAAGATTTGTAAAGGCATAATAGTTACTATCCATTTAACCAGGCCCATACCACTTTTGAGGATGCAAATCATGCTACCCTATTTTCACACTCCTGTAGGGATTTTGTAGTATTTGATGCTGATTTAGATATTTTTTATCAACGATTCATTGATCATCCTCCCTATTTCCATACATCACAGCCTATAGAAACTCCTCAAGACACCTTTTCAGATGACCTCACTAACTTATCACCTCTTACCACTCATGAAAAAACTATGGATAGTCTTTCAGGTCAGAGAAATTACCATGATAAATCTCATCCTTGGGTATATCATGACACCAATGTTATGGATGACCTATATTTTGGTGATTATGCTAGTATTTCTAGTGCACATACAAATGATTTTACTTCTATTTGCACATTGATTGATGGTGTCCCTTATATTTTTGTTAATGAATATGAAGCAATGCACCATACTTATATCCATGATGATGATATTTGTGACATTTATTATTCCAATGAATTAGATGACAATTATTGTGTTTCTACTCCTTCTCTTGAATGCATAAGTATTGAACTTAGCATCTCTAGTTTTCTTACACATAATAACTCATGCACTTCTATTGTTCCATTTCAATATAAAAAGAATGATGTTGGTTATAAAAATTATTTATATTTCACATGAATGTGAATATATCGATATGAATCATGTTATGGATGATGAACCTTGTGTTTCTCTTTCTCTTCCTATAAGAAACTATGATTTTTTTAGTAGTACTTATTCTCTTCCATTTGTAAATTGTAATGGGCATAGTGATATTCTTAGCAAAAATGTGAATTTTTATTTTCTTTTAAAACTTGAGGATGCATTATTATCTCACTTTATTTTTAATATAGGCCATAGGGCTACATATGAGTGATTTCCTTCTTTACATTAACGTGAAGTTGAATTTATCTCTAGTTATATCTTACGCTTCAAGGAAAACATGAACATTCTTATGTATTAACCTAGTGATTTAGAAATGAAATTCATATTTTTTAGGGACTTATACAGTCCCTCAAAGAGAAATTATACTATGGAAATAATGATTTTATCTTTGATATTTTATCACATGGTCCTGATTTTGAACAACATTTTATGCTAGCAAATAAGCCTAATCCTTAAGATGTGAATGTCACAACCCCTTTTGTTTCATATGATCATGGTTTAACATAATGGTAATATTTTCTATCATCCTAATCCTAATCAATGAGTAAAAAAACCATCTCCTCATAAGACAAATTCCATTTATTTTAATAAGGCTTGTTATAGGCCCCATGAAATATTACTTATATTAATGTTTATGGTGAATTTTGGTTAGTTGTTATTATGATGAAATACCAAAATATATAATAAAATAAGGTTTACCAATACTAGTGCGGATACAAACAAGCTCAGGATGAGTGGATTCTTGAACAATGTATGTGTATTTGATTAAACCAAGCTAAGTTAATCAATAGAAACTAACACCAAGTAGTCTCAGTAACAAAACTTATCTACCAAAGAACCATGATAAAGACATAGAAAAGGAAAAGACAACTAATGCATCTAATTAACATGAAATACTAAGCCATCATTTGATGTTTTTGATAGGATTTTAAATTGTAGTTACTTATTTTGTTGAGCTAAATGTGACTACATGTGATTAAAATATGCTATCTGAATGAAGAGGAAGATATATCACCAATATGGCTGAATTACAATCCATGGTTCTTCTCTTACTACTCTTTACGAGTAGAAGATAGAAGGGTATTCTTGATCAATAAACTTTTAAAAGTTGAATTTCTCTTATCATATGCATATAGTAGTATTAGTATGAATAGCGTAAATGGTGTAAGATTGTAAGTAAGGTACTAGGCTTTATATATAGCTTTCTATTTTGGGAGAAGCTTGCAACCTAGTGAATCTGGGATAAAGGTAAAGTAGAGTTAGAAATGGATAAGTATGATTACAAGAGAGTAATTAGTGATTAGAAACTCATGGGATTTAGAGATGATTTAATTAATCAACTATGATTAATTAGGAGTTAAAAATCCATTTAGAGGTGATTTAGAAGGAAAATGGTAGAATTTGGAGGGTTTGAAGGGGGTATTGTACTAATAAGATGGTTTATTGGTTAAATAGAATATTGAAAGGATTAATTAATTAATAAATTTAAATATGATTATGACTAATAAATTGTCCTTAATTGATATCTAGGGTGAAGGGAAGGCTAGTTAATTAACAAAGTGTAATTAATTGACCGAAATTAAGGGGAATGTTAGATAATTAGCAGGGAATAATTAATTATAATGAAATGATATAAAATAGGATAAGAAGTCTTATTTTAGTATTAAAAATGTGTAGTCGTATTTAGGTGCCTATATTTTTCCCTCTTTGATGTGGTGTAGCACAAGTGATGCGAATTCAAATATAATAGACAATGACAGAAAATTAAATTTGGTAAGGGTAGAAGAAAAATTAGTACAATGGATGATGCTACCCCATCAAGTGTTGATGGGGTGATACAATAGTTCGATGGATGCTAAAAAAGAAGGAAATTATTATAGTAGAAGAAGAGGAAATTGAAGCATCAGAGATTCAAAATAATCCTAGTAGGCCATTATTCAAAGTGATTGATTGGAAAATAAATCCTAGGATTCTATGTGTGGGAGAAACAAGGGAGGGAGGGGGGCTGAAAATTATCTCTATTACCCTAGATCTTGTGGAAGAAAAAATCATAGAAATGAATGGGATTCAAATTGGGCCTGGTTGGCCATTTTTTGAATCGATAAAAAGAGTAGGATCCCTTGCCTCAAGTGGAAGAAGAAAGGGAGGGGGGAAGAATTGGAAAATGATATGTAGAAAGTTAGTTAGAATGGAAATAGGAAGATAAATGGAGAATTTGAAGATTGTGATGTAGTTAACATACCATCAGGCTCAAAAGTAACTATTTATTTGATATAAGCATAAAAAAAGTGTAAAATGACATGAAGATCCATAATATTAATTTTTGTTCATTACTAAAGGAAAAACCCAAATAAAAATACAAGAAGCAATGCAATACGAAAAATTAAACAAATACACCAAAAATAAACAGGCATAAACAAACATACTCAAATAAATAACGCTCAAGAAAGTTGCACCAATGTGTTTATTATCGAGCTTCAGTTCCCAAATGTTTGAGTTATACAACAAAGGTTAAAATGGATCCACAAGAAAGGATACATGTAAGGGGAATATACAAAGGACATAAAAGTCCCATAAAAAAGAAACATTCACTAAGAAACTACCTCAAGAAACAATATATACAAGGGAAGACATACATAACAGGAAAATAGAATTTGTTAATGAAGGAAGATTAAAATGATCCACATATAGAGCACTAGAACAAGAAAGCACTAAAATAATATGTTTTGTAGTATAGTTTTCAATGTTTAAGGATGTTGTGTTGTGTGAATGTATAGGATATTTTGATGCTTTACCAATTTTTTGGATTTTTGAAGTTTTACCAATGTTTTCGATTTTTAAGGTTTTACCAATGTTTTGGATTTTTTAATGTTTTACTAATTTTTTTGGATTTTTGATTTTTTTACTAATTTTTAGATATTTGAATGTTTTACCAATATTTTTATATTTTCTAGGATTTTGTGAAATTGTTATGGTTTTTAAAAGTTTCCTAAATCTATGTATAGGAAAATGAAGATGCAAATATGCCCCCAGCAAGAGGTGAGAATATATAAGGGAAAATACTGTGCATATATATAAGAAGAAGATATCTAGATCAAGGCCAAGATAGATATGTTTAAAATTATGTTGAACTCAAACCAGTGAAGTGCTAGGAAGGATTGAACATGCCCCCAGTACAATCTGGCCAAGAAATATATGATAGAAAGAAGTATAAGATTCTTTATTCAAAGAAGGGAAACAATTTCTTGAAAACATGGTAAAAGGAAATATTATACACTTGGATTTTATGAAAAAAGATACAGTATAGTTTTGATGCTATGGAAGGATATGAAAAATGTATCTAGAAGACTCATGATGAAAAGGTTATGAGACAAAGACACATATCATGAGACAAAATAAAGGACTAAATTAAGAGGCTGAACAAGGTCTAAAAAACACTTGGTAACATACTAATCTTGTTGCTCATAGAGATCATGTGTGTGCATGTGAAAATTAATTACCTCGTACAATGAAGATTTAATAAGCACCAAGTGAGGAAGAACTAGCCAATGTGTAGGAATGATTTATTTTGATAGGTGATTTACGATTGGAGGGTAGAAGGAGAGTCATACATTTCTCTGCTTCCAACCTAACATCCATATCCCCAAAAGAGATGTATTTGATTCTACTCGTAACATTTCTCTACTTCCAACCAAGTGTCCATATCCCAGTAGAGATATTGTAAATACCCCAAGAGAGATTTATATATTTCTTTACTTTTGATTTTTGATTTTTTTTACTTTTTGAAAACTTATTTCATCTATCTCAATTATTTTGATAAGGGTTTATGAACCAAAAATGGCTTGATGGAAAGATGTGGAAGTAATTTTGATGACAACATTATCTAGTGTCAATAAATACAACCAAATGTATTCACAAATTTTTTATTAAATATATAACAATGATAAGATCTCTATTATGTCTGTTGTTATTTAATTTACCAAGGAAATGAAAGACCAAGGTCAAGAAAATACCATAGAGATAAATGCCGCAAAATTAACACAAATGGACAAGCCCAAATATCAAAAAAAGGATGAACATGGGGGGTGAATTAGAGAGTAATATGGAGAAATGAATGAACATCCATGAGTATGCAATATCTAATTGCAATGTTTAACATTTGAACCTTTTCTTTTTACAAAAAAATCATTTTTTATGAATTTTTGAATTTTTTTAAAAAAAGTAGACGGTTTTGCAAAGGGAAAACCATGAAGGGATAAGATGATGAAGATGAATGATTGAGAAGTTGGGACCAATAATGGCACTCCTTGTGATAGGATCTAACAAAAATGTTTGTAATTTCTTTGATGAGGTAGAATGGGAGTTTTTTCTTATCAAGAGTGATATTATCTCTAATCTTGATGATAATGGTGAGATCATACTCAATAAGTGATTGTGAATTATCTTGAAACATGAATTTTATATGCGAGAGATTGAGTTACCTATAAATATGTTTTTGAACTTTATGCCATATTTGATGGCTATGTTGGTGTGCATTCTTGAAACACATTTGATTTTTAGCTTTTTGGTTGTTTGACATGTTGTGATATTTATATCTCTTTAGATTTTTGAACTTATCTTGATGAAGAAACTATTTTGGTTTCATATAAGCTAATGTGTAATTTTATTAATCCCAAGAAATGGGAGAAGAAAGTGGATGTTGGGGATTGATGATATGAATGTTATGAATGATGGTGGGATTTACAAAAATGTCAATAGAAGGATGATATGATGGAAAAAGAGGATATGATCCAAGGATTGAAGAAATGAGCTATTAGAAGGAGGCCCAAGAATTGATGGTAAGGAGCTAGGAGGTGGCCATAAAATAGAAGATGAAGTGTTACTTGAAGGCATTCCATAATTAGAAGATGATGAGCTACTCAAATGTATCCCATAAATAAAATATTAAGGGATACTAGGATATGGCCTAAGAATTTAAGTGGATGGGATACCAGGAGGTGACCCAAGAATTGAAGATGATGGGATACTTGGAGGTGGCCCATATATAGAAGAATATGAAGGGCTACCCAGAGGTGACCCAAAGAGATATTTTTATTGAGGATTTATGACATGTAAGGAATGATTGGGTGATGAAAAGATAAGAGGGGAATCAAGGATAGATCACGTAATTTTTCTATGTAATGGGAAATGAAAAGATGGAGGAACAATAGGAGGGTAAATTTTGATGATTTTAGGATCTTCCTCTATTTTCTTACCAAAGGAATCAACCTCTTCCCCACCATACATGGATGCATCGAGGTCTAAAAATAATATTTTCTTGTGCTCCTTTAGAGGAATATCATCATGAATCCTCATGGATTCTCTAATTAATTATTAATTCTGAAATAAATATATCAGTATGTGTCATTGTTAGTCAATGATAGAAGGTTGATTTGATGGAATAGGACCAAAAAGTGTTGAAGATTGAGAATAATTTTTATGATGGATACAATGGGAAGGTTTGACCTTGTTACTCCCACAAATAAATTTTATAGTGCTTCAAAAATATATCTTAGCACCTCATTTCTTGTAAATTATTTTAAGTGGATGTAAACCTCAATTTTTAGAAGAATGATGAATATAGAATAAGGAATGATAAAAATTACCCAAGGGAAAAAGAGGGATTGGATTTTAATTGATAAAATAAGATGACCTAAGTGACAAAGTAGATTTGTATTTAGATGTCTCAAGAGTTGAAGAAGATGTGGATTTAGAATAGGTTGGTATAGGTTTTCCTAGAAGAGATTATAGTTCAAGAAGAAAAATAGGATCATGTCGAAAGTTATTCAATTTCAATGTCAGGGTCGACTTGGATGATTGATTAGAGGAATTATGAGTCACATGGAAATTCAAGGAATAAAACATTGTTGATGTGACTGATAGAGGTGGTTTTGTGGATAAAGGGATGACCACAACCTAGGATTTGAATTAGATAAATGATGGGGAGAATTTTTGGTGACATAAATCCCTAGAAGAGGAAAACATTGTTGAGTTAATTGATTATTCCTTAGAAGAGTGTTTATTAGATGAGGCTCTAGAGACTGAGGGGAATCAGAAGAATAAAATATATTAGAATAATCAGGATAATATGGTTGATAAAGAGTATTATAAGGATATAAATGATTAGGAGAATAAGAATCATATCATGTACTAGAAGAATCAGAATTATACCACTAACTTTGACATGAAGGTGGGAAAAGGGGTAACAGAATGGGTTCCCTCACATGAAGAACCAATCGAGGTTTAATCATGATATGTTTTTATGTGAATGGAAAAACCTAGGTTCCTTATTGTCGTAAGTGTGAGGAACCATGTGATAGTTAGTCATGGTGTGAATTTTTAGGACTAAATGCCTAGACCTAGATTATATGATTGAAGTCCTTCAAATAAAAGGAATTTCCATGTCAATTTGGAAAATTTAACGATGAAAAACTAGACATTTTGCAAATATGGAAATGCTCATGTGATTTTACAAAGGGCATCTATGGAAAACAAACATTGTAATGACACAATTTTGAAAAATCCAAAAATAATTGCACATAAAGTTGCAAGTGTAAATGTCAAAATGGTTGATAAAAACTTGACATCGTAATGGTTGTAAAGGAAAATTTTCCTAGATGTGAAGTTATGATTAAGGTCACCAAGGAAAATCTATAAGTCCTGGACCAAGGAACGATGCAAAGGAAACTATTTCCTATTGTTTGAATTATCTCAAAATTTGTTTGATAATGTCACAACACAATTTAAATATTTAAATCAAGTTTAGAGAAAACAATATTTGTAGTGCCCACTTTCCTTTGACACCTTTTGATACTAATATGATACTATTGATTACATTATGGACATTATTATGGTTTTAATTTAGTATGATGTTAGATGTTGGACCATGGATTATTGTTGATCTTGATTTAGTGATGATGCATGATGATTATTAGAGACACTTCATATGTGGATGATGATATACTATTTGACATGGATATATTATGAATGTTGTTCAAACATGTGATTTTGGAAATTGTGAGTAGACCTAGAAAATGGACATTATATGATGATGATATGGTTGTTGATATAAATTGTAAGTGATATTGTTGATTGCCTTGATGTTGTTGTGATTCATATGTATAGATGATTTTGTGATTATATTTATATCATGTTGGATGTTCTGATATGGCCATGAGTCCAAAAGAGGTATTTGTGTTTTGTAGGTTAAAAATATCACAAAAAACATCGAGGGATTAGAGACCATCCACATTGGAATTCTAGATGAATTCAACAAGGTCACCATGGAAATATGTTTTATGTGCGTGTGTGTGTTGTTTTTGTTAGGTATTCCCATGGGGGGATTACCTTTGAATGTGACCAATGGGATTTGTGTATTTATTAATGTGGTTCCTTTTTATTATTGTTTGCATGTGTTTATTTTGTATTGCATTTACCCCTTTCATTATTCTTTTAATTGTGGAGATTTAATGTGAGTAATCATATTGTTAAAATAAATAAATTAATAAAATTTTGGATATAAGAAAGTAATTATAGAATTTATTGGCCCTTTTATTAAATGTGGTAAGTGATGTGTAAGTATGTGTAAGAGTTGTGTAAGTCAGATTTTGGAGTATGAAACACTCCACCTCCTTAGAAATTCGAATTTGTCCTTGGAGGTTGTTTATGAAGGCTTGTGGGACAAGTAAAACTTGTCCCATACCTCTTAATTATAATTACCAACCATACATATGGTTGGAGGGTTAAATTTAGACTTTTATAATGTATTTATGGAAGAAACATTGTAGGTTTTAATTGCACTCTTCTTAAATTTTATTAAATTCAGTCCTTTGGGGTGTGGACCTTTTAGAGTGTGTAAGTTTATTGTCATATTATTCACCCACCTCTTTATTATGCTTGGGGGAATGAAGTTAAATTTTTGTGTTGGAGTTGAAGATGTGTGATGTGGCATCCTACATGGATCCACCTCATCCTCTTCTTTTCCCTCTTCCTTAAATTTGAATTTTCTTGGCTTGTTGTGGGTTACTTGGTTACTGAATTTCACTTTGTGGCATATACTTAATTTAGGGGTGAATTTTACTTGTCTGTTTTGTAGCTCTTGTTGATTTTGGAGGAGATTGGAGAGAATTTCATACTTGTGCATTGATGATTTGGGACTGTATTTTGACATTGAAAGTTTTTTGTATTGGAAAAAAATCTACCATGGAGAGGTAGGATCTTAGCTCTTCATATATGCTTTTATTTATTTTTTATGTTAATGTGAATGGTGAATGTTCTATGTGTTTGTTGGCTAGTTGGGTAGACTACCTAGGAATGGTGTAGGAGAAGGTTATGGGGAATCACTGGGGGGGCATAATTCTAGTGGCATCATATTTATTGTGGAGGGAGTTTGGATTGGGATCCACCATGGAAAATAAATAGCTTGCATTTCTTACTTTTTGGGGGGCATAAGGAGGGATTGTGGGGGACATAAGGATATGTGAGATGATTTATATTGGAAAATTGTTACAGGTGGACACCCATTTCCCATTGGGAGGCATAAGTAACTTCCCTCATAGTTCTTTCTCCTTTGGCTTGCATGGTGAAGCCTGAGTCTTGTGTGATGTCTTTCATGTGGTTGCAAAACTACTATTTTATTTTGGAATGTGTTTTTAATTTGAAATGTGCATGTTAAAATATTTCTTTGTGATGTGGAAGCATGTTATTACTGTGATTTGAAGTAGATTTCTTATTGCATTGTGGTTGGGGCTCAGGGGCCAATGAAGAAGGATGGCTTATCCTCTTCATTAGATGTATTGGTTTGGTGGAGAGTGTTTACTTTCCCCTGCCTTTGTTGTGATCCAAAAGGAGAAATTTATGTTGTTATTCTAAAGCAGAGGAGAAAGACTGTTTGAAAGTTCCATGTGAAATAAAATCTCATTGTAACCTTTCCCACTTTGAAGTGGATGAATTTGTAAATGTTTTGAAATGGAAAGATGTTGTATGGATTATGAGATTTGTAAAGTGAAATTAAAAAGAGATGGACTCTAGTTTTGCTTTGAAATAATGTGAAGGAAATGTAATCTTTTATTTGCATTCAAGGAACTAATAGGTGTAAAGTTGTGTTTGAAATCAATAAAGTATTGCAATATGTTTCTACATTTACATTATTGCATTGAAATATGATCATTAAATGTTATTGAAATCTTTGTATGAAAGAAAGGAATACATATGAAGGAATGGTAATACTTTGTTCTTTTGAAAATATGAAAAAATTGGAAATTAGAATTCACATTTTAGCCATTAAAGGTTTTTTTTAAAACAAATAAATGTATTAGACTAGAATAGAAAGGAATTTCCATATTGGAAGATGAAAAATGATAAATAGCCCTTTCAAATCTGATCTCTATTTTAAATTTTACTGGCAAATACTTCCTCTAAAATGAACAGTTTGAACCCGTAAGAAAGAAATAGCAATGAAACATTAAAATTGAACATGTCAGGGTATAAATGAGTTCAATTTGACAAAAAAACACTTAAGGAAATATTTTTAAAAATTCCAAAATCAGGCCCAAACCTTTCACAATCTTTTGGTTGTCAAAAGTTGTAAAAATTCAAATTGGAAATCCATCAAGAAAAATTACCTTCCAAATGCATCCTAAATTCTTCTTAGAGAAAACCTCCATGTTTTTTGGCATGTTGAGTGAAGGAGAAGATCAAATTGAAAAAAAATTATAAGTTAAAATTTACCAGTTTTATTTTAAAAATCCTGTAGGCTGTTTTCTTAAAATTTACTCCTTAAAATTTATCAAATTATAAAATTAATGATCCCTATGCAAAGAGGACATCGAGATATTTCTAGAAAGTCCTTGTTTTCCCAAACTTGAGCTCTCTATCAAAAGTTATGGTCCCCTAAATTTTTCCTTCCTTGGCAGAATTTTTTTGGAAAAGTTTCCTTGGCGGGCCTTTAGCCCAAATTTTTCCTTAAAACACTTAGGAAATTTTTTGGTAAAATTTTTAAAATTTTCCCCACTACCCTACTAGCCCACATCCAATCAGAGGCTGCCATGTGGCACCATGAGGTGACAGTGGAGGAGTGGAACCCTTACAACTTAATCATTTCGAGAAAATAGTTTTTGGAAATAAATTATAATCTTCCCCGCGGCCCTGCCAACTCGTAGCCAATAGGGTGCTGCCACGTGACTCGGTAGAGGCACGAGATTATTTTCAAACTTAACCTTTTTACCCTCCCCCTCTAGAAAATTTTCTTAAATCTATCAGCTGACCCACTAGCCGAAGCCAATGAAAGGCTAACATGTGGCAGCATTAGGAGTTAGTGGAGGCACGCATAAAATTTAACCCCTTGCACCTTTTGAAACAAAAGTATAAAAATTATATGTTTCCACACAAGTCTGGTTTTTCCTGTGCCAATTTGAGCTTGACACGTGTCCTCTTCAGACCCATAGGAGCATGGGAAAAAAATTGGTTTTTACCCCTGCGTAGGAATTTTTTTTTTCAAAAGTCTCCCCACGGTCTACAAACCTGCCCTTTTGGGCAAATTTTCACCCCTAGGCTAGCAGGCCTGCTCTTGGGGGAAAATTTTCACCCCAAGGCCCACCAGCCCATAACTTGAGTTTTATGAGGAGTTAGGATGAATTCTTTATATAAATATAAAGGTGAGAAAATTTCCTATCCAATAGGAATGATTTAGGTAAATTTTGAATGCATTAAGTATGAGAAAAATCAAGTTGAAACTTTAAGCCTATTAGAGAATGGATATGGTGGGGAATTTACCCTCTGAACCTTCTAACCCTAAATTTTGGACCTTGTGATCTCTAATAATTATTAATAAAATAAAATTATATTCTAGTGGATTAAAGTTGTTATGGAACTCGTTAGTGATAGTTTTTTCCTTGTAACCTAGTAGTAGACTCTTTTAAACAAAAATAAATTATTCCAAAACTTTTCCTAACTAATGCTAGGTTGTTTCTTGGGTCTCAAGTGCGTTATTTTAGCGGATGTTACACTTGGTATTAGAGCAGTGGTTCAAAAATTTGGACCATTGGGCACACTAGAAAACTTAGGACATGAAACTTAAACCTAGCACATTTTTAAATCTAGAAAAACAACTTATTTTAGAAATTGCATATTTTTAGTAAACATGGAAATTGAATAAAATTTATAAAATTTAACTAACTCTCGCCTTGGTCTATGCAGGAGGTGTAGATGGGACGAGGGGAATTTTCACATAGAACCAAACTTACCACCACTAGATTAGGCTGTAGCATCCATCCTACCCAATATTTTACAAAATCTTCAGGATGTTAATGTCGCTCTACGCAGAGGATGAATAGGAGGATGTGTAGCCATATATGATAGGGAAATTTCCATTGAGGGTTAGTTATCTCCTTGACCCAACAAGGAGAATAGAGGAGAGAACTCTCATGAGAGTTAGCCAGGGTAGAGTCACCATAGAGGGGACAGGGTGACCAAGTTTCAGAGTATAGAGAGAGGTGTTAGAGCCCTGGGATTAGGGATGAGCATGCAGAGAGACCTAGAGGCTGTCAAACCATAGATGCAAATCACATCAGGGAGATCTAGAAGCTTTGGCCATCACATTACTCAGGTGAAATAGGTGGATTTCAGGTAGAGGCCTGGCTAGTGAGCTTGAATGGTTGCTTCAAGTTTTGTCCTTGTTCTAGCAACATGAAATCTTGTGTTACGATCCATATACTGAGGGATGGAGTAGGAGTATGGTGGAGGATAGAGGAGTAAAAGCTCCATGTTGATTCTGAGATAGTTACCTAGGAAATCTTTAAGGAGCATTTTCGAAGTAGATATTTTTCACAGAGGTTCATACAGCAGTGGATAGATGAGTTTCATGACCTTCAACAAGAATCTCTTTCAGTAGCAGAGTATGAGAGTAGATTTCTACATCTACTCTAGTATGTTAAGTACATGTAGGATGAGTAGGTGTAGATCCATAGGTTCATCTAAGGCCTAAATCTAGACATTAGAGGTGTAGTGCAGATCCATTGTCCACATAAATTAGCTAAGGCCATCGAGAATGCCTATATCGTAGAGGAGACTCAGGGAAAGACCCAGTAGGATAGAGACCGAGTTTGAAGCCGCATACAATAGATGCATGATAGCAGATCAAGGGGGTTAGTACCTCCTCCTCATGGTGGCCAGAGTTCTTCACAGTCATCATTTAAACCCCAGTAGTAGCAGTAGCAGTAGCAGTCCCACCCATCTTATAGATCTCCACAGAGAGTTGATGCATAGAGAGGTCAGAGTATTGGGCCTCCTCCTAGGAGTCCCATCAAGACATAGGGTGGAACTAGAGCTTAGTCAATGGGAGGTTATCAATAGAGGCCACAGTAGACCACTACTAGATCATTAGGATCCACAACATAGACTTCCAGAGCACCTACTAGAGGTGTTACTCATTAGGGAGGATCAAGTGGTTGTTTTGGTTGAGTTGTGGGACATTTTTAGAGATACTACCCATAGAACCCTAACAACAAGGGTAAAACATAGATCTCAGAGCCTATTGTTGGTGACATCAGATGTAGCCACAAGATTTATGCAGTGGTTGAGAACCACTAGGCCGAGCATTAGAGTACATTTATTAAAACTGTAGGTAGCATTGGTGGTATTCCTACCTCCATCTTGTTTGATTCTGGTTCTTCTGAGTCTTTCATTGAACCATCTTTAGTAGAGCGATGCAGGCTAGTGGCAGTTAGGTAGGGTCATAGTTGGGATGTTGAGATGGATTTTAGAGCCCTAATCTTTGTAGACTCCTTAGTTAAGGAGTGTGTAGTAGATTTGGGACCTTTCACCACTACCTCAGATCTCTATATCCTTCCTTTAGGCTCGTATGGAGTCATTTTGGTTATGGATTGGTTATCTACACACAGGGATAGGATGGATTGTTACCACAAGAATTTATCTTGTCTAGATGATCTAGGAGTGGAGTTAGTGATTTCAGGGGTCAGGAGACCCGTTTCTATTCACACCATCTTCGCTATGCAACTTAAGTGGTGTGTGTGATGGGGTTTCCAGATGTATGTTGTTACAGTTAGTGATAGATCAGAGATTAGGTCTAGTGGACCATCATTAGATGATCACCCAATTTTGAGAGAGTTTGCAGATGTCTTTCCATGGGAGCTACTGGGGTTACCACCCCCACGTGAGATTGATTTTCATATAGACCTAGTTCCGAGAGTAGATCCTATCTCACAAGCACCTTATCAGATGACCATCCCAGAGCTCTATGAGCTCAAGTTATAGCTTGAGGGCCTTTTGGAGAAAGGCCTTATCCATCCTAGTGTATCCCCTTGGGCTGCACTGGTGATATTTGTGAAGAAGAAGGATGAATCCTTGTGGTTTTGTATCGATTACCACCAGTTGAATAAGGTAACAATCAAGAATCGTTATCCCCTTCCACGTATTGATGATTTGTTTGATCAGATGAAGGGAGCCACAATTTTCTCTAAGATTGATCTTAAGTCAGGTTACCATCAGTTGAGGATTACGGAGGTGGATATTCATAAGACCGCTTTTTCATACGAGATATGGGCACTATGAGTTCACAGTGGTGCCTTTTGGTTTGACTAATGCCCCTGTAGTATTTATGAGTTTGATGAATGGGGTATTTAGGACCTTCTTAGATAACTTCGTGCTAATTTTCCTTGATGACATTTTGATTTACTCAAGTACACGTGAGGAGCATGAGGGGCACCTTCGCTAGGTTCTTCAGTGTCTTTGTGAGCAACAACTTTACAAGAACTTGGAGAAGTGTGCTTTCTTTCAGAAAGAGGTATAGTACTTGGGTCATATCATTTCTAGGGAAGGTATCTCCATCAATCCTTCCAAGATTAGAGCAATTATGGATTGGCCAGCACCCACTATTGTGACTGAGGTGTGCAGCTTCATGGGATTAGCAGGTTACTACCAGAGATTCATTCAGGACTTCTCTCGGATTACGCACCCCATCACTTCCCTTCAGAGGAAAGGGAAGAAGTTTTTTTGATCCAACAGATGTGAGCAGGCCTTTAATACACGAAAGGAATACCTCACTACAACACCTATTCTTGTAGTGTCAGATCCTTAGGGTGAGTTTTTTGTTTGCACAGATGCTTCCTTAGTGGGGCTTGGAGGTGTGTTGATGCAAGAGGGTAAAGTAGTGACTTTTGAGTCTCGCAAACTCAAAGATTACAAGATTAATTATCTGACTCATGATCTTGAGATTTTGGCAGCTGTGCATGCTTTGGTTTAATGGAGACATTTTATTCTTGGTCAGAGATTCACACTCAAGATAGATCACTTGAGTCTTCGCTAACTCTTCATACAACCCAATCTCAATGCTTGTCAGCGGCATTGGATGGAGTTGTTTTGTGAGTATGATATGGAGATAGAGCATGTGAAGGGGAAGGAGAATGTGGTAGTAGAAACTCTCAATAGACAAAGACATGTGGCTATGGCCACCTTAGTGAGAACAAATTTGTGGAGAAGGATTCTTTAGTAGCTTCCTCTTGACAGCTTCTACATTGCAGTTCGAGTAGAGATCGAGTCTCAAAGACCCCTTGAGGGGAATTTTGATGGTTTTTCCTTAGACATAGATGGTCTTCTCAAGCACAAAGGCCATATTTATGTTCCTAGAGATGGAGGCTTGAGGTAAGAAATCTTAGAAGAGGCACATCATGCACCCTATTCATCCCATCCCTAGGTGAAGAAGATGCACGCCTACCTTGAGATAGTTAGTACCACTAGAGAGAGACTTCCGTAGAGATGTGGCTCAGTTTGTGTCATGATGTTTAGAGTGCTAGAGAGTTAAGGACCTAAGCATCAACATCGTAGGCTCACCTTCCTTTTCCTCATGATTACATTGGAATGGAAGTGGGACACCTATTTATATGGACTTTCATTATTGGGCTACCTATGTTGAGATATCACCACGACGCCGTTATGGTCATGGTTGATAAATTGACAAAAGTGGACTAAATTTTCTCTAGGTGAGGACCACTTATACAGCTAGAGTAGTGGCACTGTGTATATTTGGATGAGATTGTTAGGTTGCATGGGATTCTGTGGAAGATCATTAGTGACTGCCATCCCTTGTACACTTCCCATTTCTGGACTACCATGCAGTATGCCCTCAGGATGAGAATCAACTTCAACATAGCATATCACTCAGAGATAGATGGACATATGGAGAGGGTGAATCAGATTTTAGAGGACATGCTCAATATGTATGTGATGGATCAATAGTCTAGATGGGAGGAGTACCTATACTTAGTGGATTTTTCCTACAATAATAGTTTTTAGAGTTTCCATAGGCATGCTCTCCTATCCTTTCAGGACTTTGTATGGTAGAGAGTGCAGGAAACCCCTTAGTTGGAGCATGTTAGAGGACAGAAGTATCTCTTGGACCTAGCTCTTCTACAGGACATGGAGCTAGTAGGTAGTGTTGATCAAGGAAGAGATTGTAGGAGGCACTAGGACTAGATAGAAGAAGTATGTAGATCTAGCATAGGACCTG
Source organism: Taxus chinensis (assembly GCA_019776745.2). NCBI lineage: Eukaryota > Viridiplantae > Streptophyta > Pinopsida > Cupressales > Taxaceae > Taxus > Taxus chinensis. The sequence goes on along the minus strand of CM034154.1, from coordinate 290,085,536 downwards.
ATCCGTAGTTTTGATGTGGGCATGAAGGAGTTCCTTCATGTCAAGACACATAAGATCCCTATCCATTATGGAAAAGGTTCTAAGTTAGCTCCTTGAGTTTTTTGTCCTTTTAAGATACTGGAGCGTATTGGCCCTTTGGCCTACTGTCTAGCATTGCCACCTAGCTTGTCTCACATACATGATGTGCTTCATGTTTCAGTTCTTAGGAGATATATTACAGATCCTTCTCATGTAATGGATTGGACATCATTGCAGGTGCATGATTAGGGGTAGGTGATGGTGGATCCCATTCACATCCTAGATCATAGGACCTTGGGCCTTTGAGGCAGAGAGGTTGATTAGGTTTGGGTGTATTGGGATAGATACGATGAAACTACAACTACATGAGAGGATGCTAACTTATTACGAGTATAGTTTCCACATTTGTTCCAGTGACTTTCAAGAGGAATTTGATTCTAAGGGGAGGGGAATGTAGTGCCCACTTCCCTTTGACACCTTTTGATACTGATCTTGATACTATTGATTACATTATGGACATTATTATGGTTTTGATTTAGTATGATATTAGATGTTGGACCATGGATTATTGTTGATCTTGATTTAGTGATGATGCATGATGATTATTAGAGACACTTCATATGTGGATGATGATATACTATTTGACATGGATATATTATGAATGTTGTTCAAACATGTGATTTTGGAAATTGTGAGTAGACCTAGAAAATGGACATTATATGATGATGATATGGTTGATATAAATTGTAAGTGATATTGTTGATTACCTTGATGTTGTTTTGATTCATATGTATAGATGATTTTGTGATTATATTTATATCATGTTGGATGTTCTGATATGGCCATGAGTCCAAAAGAGGTATTTGTGTTTTGTAGGTTAAAAATATCACAACAAACATCGAGGGATTGGAGACCAACCACATTGGAATTCTAGATGAATTCAACAAGGTAACCATGGAAACATGTTTTGTGTGTGTGTGTGTGTGTGTTGTTTTTTGTTAGGGATTCCCATGGGGGGGATTACCTTTGAATGTGACCAAGTGGCTTTGTGTATTTTATTAATGTGGTTCCTTTTTATTATTGTTTTCATGTGTTTATTTTGTATTGCATTTACCCCTTTCATTATTCTTTTAATTGTGGAGAATTAATGTGAGTAATCATATTGTTAAAGTAAATAAATAAATCAAATTTGGATATAAGAAAGCAATTATAGAATTTGTTGGCCCTTGTATTAAATGTGGTAAGTGATGCGTAAGTATGTGTAAGAGTTGTGTAAGTCAGATTTTGGAGTATGAAACACCCCACCCCCTTGGAAATTCGAAATTGTCCTTGGAGGCTGTTTTTAGAGGCTTGTGGGACAAGTAAAACTTGTCCCATACCTCTTAATTATAATTAACAGCCATAACTATGATTGGATGGTTAAATTTAGACTTTTATAATGCATTTTGGGAAGACACGTTGTAATTTTTAATTGCACTCTTACATTTTATTAAATTCATTCCTTTGGGGTGTGGGGATTTTGGAGTGTGTAATTTTATTGTCATATTATTCACCCACCTCTTTATTATGCTTGGGGGAATGAATTTGAATTTTTGTGTTGGAGTTTAGGATGTGTGATGTGGTATCCTACATGGATCCACCTCATTCTCTTCTCTTCCCTCTTCCTTAAATTTAAATTTTATTGGCTTGTTGTGGGTTACTTGGTTACTGGATTTCACTTTCTGACATATACTTCATTTGGGGTAAAATTTTCCTTGGTTGTTTTGGAGCTCTTATTTATTTTTGAGGAGATTAGAGAGCATTTCATACTTGGGCATTGCTAATTTTGGGACTATATTTTGACATTGAAAGCTTGTTGTATTGGAACAAAATCTACCATGCAGAGGTAGGAGCTTAGCTCTTCATATATGCTTTTATTTCTTTTTTATGTTTGTGTGAATGGTGAATGTTCTATGTGTTTGTTGACTAGTTGGGTAGACTACCTAGGAATGGTGTAGGAGAAGGCTATGGGGAATCATTGAGGGGGGGGCATAAGGGAATTCTAGTGGCATCAGATTTATCATGGAGGGATTTGGTATTGGGATCGACCATGGAAAATAAATAGCTTGCATTTCTTACTTTGTGGGGGGCATAAGGAAATTTGTGGGAGGCATAAGGAGGGATTGTGGGGGGCATAAGGATATGTGAGATGATTTATATTGGCAGTTTACTACAGGTGGATACCCATTTCCCATTGGGAGTACTAAAAAACTTTCCTCATAGTTCTTAATCTTTTGGCTTACATGGTGAAGCCCGAGTCTTGTGTGATGTCTTTCATGTGGTTGCAAAACTACTCTTTTATTTTGAACTATGTTTTTAATTTGAAATGTGCATTTTAAAATATTTCTTTGTGATGTGGAAGCATGTTGTTACCATGAGTTCAAATAGATTTCATATTGCATTTTGGTTGGGGCTCATGGGCCAATGAAGAAGGATGGCTTCTCCTCTTCATTGGATGTCTTGGTTGGGTGGAGAGTGCTTCCTTTCCCCTGCCTTTTTTAATCCAAAAGGAGAAATTTATGTTGTTATTTTGGAGTAGAGGAGAAATACTGTTTGATAGTTCCATGTGAAATAAAATCTCACTCTAACCTTTCCCACTTTGAAGTGTATTAATTTGTAAATATTTTGAAATGGAAAGATGTTGTATGGATTATGAAATTTGTAAAGTGAAATGAAAAAGAGATAGACTCTAGTTTTTCTTTGAAAGAATGTGAAGGAAATGTAATCCATTATTTGCATTCAAGGAATTGAAAGATGTAAAGTTTTGTTTAAAATCAATAAAGGATTACAATACGTTTCTTCATTTGCATTGTTGCATTGAAATCTGATCATTAAAATTTACAGAAATCTCTGTATGAAAGAAAGGAATACGTAGGAAGGAATGGTAATAATTTGTTCTTTTGAAAATATGACAAAATTGGAAATCAAACTTTACATTTTATCCATTAAATGGTTTCTTTAAAACAACTAAATTTTTTAGACTAGAATATAAAGGAATTTCCATATTGGAAGATGAAAAATGATAAATAGCCCTTTCAAATCTGATCTCTGTTTTAAATTTTAATACTAGAAAATACTTCCTCTAAAATGAACATTTCGAACCTGCAAGCAATAAATAACAATGAAACATTAAAATTGAACATGTCAGGGTATAAATGAGTTTAATTTGACAAAAAAATACTTAAGGAAATATTTTAAAACATTACAAAATCGGGCCAAAACCTTTCACAGTCTTTTTGGTCAGAAGTTGTAAAAAAATGAATTGGAAATCCATCAAGCAAAATTACCTTCCAAATGCATCCTAAATTCTTCTTAGAACAATCCTCCATGTCTATTTAGCATGTTGAGTGAAGGAGAAGATCAAATTGAAAAAAATCTCACAAGTTAAAGTTCACTAGTTCGCACTATGAAAGCTATTGCAGGGTGTTTTCTAAAAATTGACCCCTTAAACTTTATCAAAATCTAAAATTAATGATCCCTGTACAAATAGGACATCGAGATATTTCTAGAAAGTCCTTTTTTTCCCAAAACTAAGCTCTCTATCAAAAGTTATGGCCCTATGAAGTTTTCTTTCCTTGGCGGAAAATTTTGGGAAAAAATTCTTTGGCGGGCCCGTGCGGCTCGAATTTTTCCCTTAGAGCACTTAGGAAAAAATTTGGGAAAATTTTTTTAAATTTTCCCCGCCGGCCCACCAATCTGCAGCCAATCAAAGGCTGCCACGTGGCACCATGAGGTGCCAACAGTGGAGGAGCGGATCTCCTTTTAACTTAGCGCTCCCGAGAAAATAATTTTTGGAAAAAAATTATAATCTTCCCTGTAGCGCCGCCAACCCATAGCCAATCAGGTTGATGCCATGTGGCGTCACGAGTGCGTCGGTGCGTGAAGCATTTTGGAACTTAACCGTTTTACCTCTTTGTGCTTCGGAAAAGTTTTTGGGAAAAAAATTTCATGTTTTCCCCGCCGTCCCACTGGTCCGCTGTAGCCAATCTGGAAGAATGACAACGTGGCATCGTGAGGTGTCGGATGAGGCACGGGTAAAATATTATCCTCTTAGCACCTTCAGAAACAAAAATGTAAGCGAATTGTATCTCCCCGCCGCTAAATACGCTTTCCCCGCGTTGTGCCAATTAGAGCTTGACACCACGTGTCCCTTGTGGACTTACGGACCCGCAGGAGCGTGCGGGCGCAAATTGTTTTTTGCCCATGCGTACGGGAATTATGATTTCAAAAGTTTCCCCGTGGTCCTGCCAACCCGCCCATTTGCGCAAATTTTCACCCCTGGGCTTGCAGGGCCGCTATTGGGGGAAAAGTTTCACCCCAAGGCCCGCAGGCCCGCTCTTGGGGAAAATTTTCACCCCAAGGCTTGCCGGCCCATAACTTGATAAATATGAGGAGTTATGAGGACTTCTTTATATCAATGGAAAGGTGAGAAAATTTCCTATCCAATGGGAATAATTTAGGGAAATTTTGAATGTGTTAAGTGTGAGAAAAATCAAGTTAAAACTTTAAGCCTGTTAGAGAGTGGGTATGGTGAAGAATTTTCCCTCTAAACCTAATTGAACCTTCTAACCCTAAATTTTGGATCTTATGACCTCTAATAATTGTTAATAAAAGAAAAGTATGTACTAGTGGGTTAGAATTGATTTAGAACTTTTTAGTGACAGTTGTTTCCTTGTAACCTGGTTGTAGACTTGTTTAAACAAGAAAAAATTATTCCATAATTTTTCCTAACTAATCCTAGGTTGTTTCTTAGGTCTCAAGTGGATTTTTTTTAACGGGCGTTACACTATTTAATGTGTTCCAAACGGTCATAGCAATTAGTGGGGATCCACATTTTAATCAGCCATAAAATATACTCTTAAATCAAGCTCAATACAAACAACTCTTACGAATATGCTTTGAAAATGGTTGTTTGAAATGTGAATATTTTAACAATATAGCATTTCATTACTAATATCAAGGGTTATGAAAACATGATGAAATTATGAAAAAGGTATTGGCATAAGCTTAGGGCTATTTATCTCCTTCCCCCTTCAATACTCTTTTCAAGTTTTATAGGAAATAAGGCAATTTGAGTCCCATTGTAATGGTTCGATCTCAATCCCAGCAACGCAACAATCACTCGAATCTTTAGAGGACTTAAGCTTCTAAGTTTGTTGGAACAATATGTTTACAAGTCTTGAAAAATGTGTTAGTTCTTTTTCTCATGGGTGTAACAAATATAATGTATATATTTCAAGCTTTGATAAAACCTATCATTGTGGCTCACATTTTCCCTTTATTTTTGTGTTATTGATAGTCTTACCTCTCTATTATTATTTGTACCATATATTGTGTGTGTCAACACTTTCATCAGGATTTTCATTCATTTTGTTTGAAAGTAGGTATGGTGTACAAGAGATATCCCCAATTCTTTTCATGTATCACCATATTTACTTTCTTGTCTTTTGATTTCCCATAATCTCCCTCAAGAAAACAAGGTAGATCAATAGTATATAAGTGGCGATAGCATTAATTTAGTTGGTGAAAATTAGAGCCAACGTTCTCTACCTTGTTTGATAACGAGCTAGAAACTAGGATAAAGTCTTGGGTTCAAAGTGTTGGGGATCAAATATACAGCTTGACACAAGATGTCAGATGGACTCAAAGGTTGCTCAAGGAGCTTTAATGTCGTTAGTTCTAGAGGATAGTATTTCTTTGAAAAGGCTCTAAGGTAGCTATAGGTTTGGACAATGTACACGTTAGCCTAAGATTATAAGATAAGCTATCCTAGTAGGATTTAGCTCTCAAGAGTCGCCAAGTAAAGAGGGTTGGATAAATCCAAGGGGCACTAATATAATAAAACAAAGCAGTAGATCAAAGAACCATTACATGCATCTATTCTAATCTATAACAATAGAATGACCAATCATATGGATATATATATATCACCCCTCATGGTATATATATAGTAACAATAAACAAGTGACAAAGGGCACTTCCTAGTATTTCGAAATCCACTTACCTACAATGTTGTTGACTGCATTGGATGATCCTCTCCAGAGACAATAGCACTGAGATACGAATTGTTATGGGCAGAGAGGGGGAAAGCTCGAGTAGAAATTCCCACTAGTCCTAGCTCACTACAATGACTGAAATACAAAATCTGCAAGCTCCAAAACCTCAACAAAGATTTGCAAAAAATATGCTCGAGTGTCCAATATTTTGAACTTAAGTTGCAGCATTTTGTACATGATTTAGAGCATTAATTAATCGATAACAAATCTGGTCAAGCATTATATGTCTCGACGCCATTCTCTCATGAGTGATGAGCGTCGACTTACTGAGGGAAACCTATTAGTAGTCATCCAGGTGAAACCCAACAATTCTTGAGCTAGAAGTGAGGGAACAAATGGAGGTAATTATGAAGGTTTCAAGATGAGTTTAAAGCATCAGAGATAATAGCATGTGTGACATGTGATCTAACTAAGTGACATAATGGGACAACATAGATCATAATGTGTATAAATGCTGTTGACAAAGATTAATTCCCTTAAATGACTTAAATGGTGCCATTTCCAATTATGGCATAAATAGTTAGATAATCTAAGATCAAATGGTGTTGTCTAGTCCATGTAACTCAACTTCGATCACACCCTAATCCAATGTAAGAGCCCCTTGAAGCACCCTCTTAGGACAAAAATGCATCAGCAACCCTTGCACAAGAAAAATGGTTAGCAAGCGTAAAAACATGAGGTGTATCACAGCATTTGGATGGTCTACCTCAAGGATTTTTACAAGTGAAACCAACACCTTGGATGTTAGAATTCCTCATAAAAATAGTGGTTGAGACACCAATCCTCGTGATGGTAGATTCTTGGGGCGTACACTTTTAGCAAAAACACACATAATGGGATAGCGCAACTATGTTTTAATCTTATCAAGGGATGAGCACCCGTGTTAGTGCACCAAGAACGATTCTTATGCAGAGGAAACTGAATTTAGACTACATAGAGGATTGGGGTAGACACACATACACTGACACAAACACATATATTTAAATGTAATTGGATGACCAGAGAAATGTAAATTACGCGCCTAAACATGCCAAAGGAAATATGTAGCTTCACAAGGTATTTATTTGCCCCCTTAAATGTCAAAAATCTCAAAAAAGAGAGGATAGAGTTATCATAAGGTATTTGTATTTCACGTTATCACCTTCACACCTACAAGGAACACTCAACCACATTGTTGCAGATGGACTCTAAAGTACCAATGTAATAAAGTATTGAAGTTATGTCAACAAGGGCTAATGAAGTAGACACATGCCCCCATCATGCATCAATGAATACTTTTGATGTACCGAACGTCAAGAAGGATTTATCATGAGATGAAGCAATGTTCATGCCCCCACAGGTGTACCATATAAATAAGCGGTTATGATTCCAAGATACACAAAGCCAAAAGGGAGTGAAGTAGAAACATACCCTTGCCACATTGTGTACTCAAAGTAGTAAAATATAATCTTTGAACTGTGTAATCATGTTTTTGAACCGATAGTAAAGGAAAAGCTATAAAATGCATGCATGTTTCACATGAAATTCTGATTTTGATGCCAGAAAACTGATGTTTTTGATAGTACCATCCGTAAATTTGAGTTACAATAACATCTTACGGTTCTATCCCAGTTAAAGGATGGTTATCTCCTTGATGAGGAAGAGATATCACCAATATGGCTTTTTTATCATATGATCATGGTACTATGTCTTACTCAGTATTATGTAAGTAGAGGATATATGTTTGATGTGTCTACATTGTATAAGCTTTTCAAAGTTATAACCCCACTTAATGCCTATCTCTATAATAATGCTAGTGTGACTTAGATGTCAATGGTAGTATCACTTGGAACTCAGATACTAGAATGTTTATAGTAGCCTGTCCACTGTGGGAGAAGCGTAGCATACTAGTCACTATGTAGGATCACATAGGTAAACCATAATTATAAAGTGGCCACCATATAGGATTGGGCCCTACAAGAGAGTACATTAGTAGATTAATCACAATAACGAAGAGATAAAGATGAGATTAATTAAGCAAGCATAGTACACAATTACATATACGCATAAAACATAGCAATAAATGTCACATTTACAGGTCATAGAAAAGGCAAAGAACTAGCGTTTACAAGGGACAGAATAGTGGATCGCACCACATAAACCAAGGTTGCATTAGTCTCAATAGAAGATTGAAAGGCTAAATTAAGGTAACAATGGTAAATTAACAAATTAAGTGTCACATTATGACATAGACGAAGTGTCGTTAATGTCGCACACTAAAATGACAAGTAAGCAATATGTATAATAATGAAAAGTAAACATTAGCATTAATTGACACGACATGGAACAGGATATGCTAGTCCTACATAGACTATATGCATTAGTCCCGAAAAATCCAAATAGATCGCATATATCATGATATATAATATGTGCATAACTAAGATTTGAAAGAGCACTATGTAATGGAACAATAGTACTTGATAGTGTAGGATATGCCCCCATATTTGCATGGCCACTGTGTAATATGAGAGATCCATCATCTATAAGCATTGTAGAGTTGTGTATATTGCATCATGCTCATATATCTCTTGAAACACGTGTAAAGAGTATAAAATATGTTATATATCAATCCATATGACAAACAATATATGTAAAGCAAAGAAGTTAGTATATCATGCCATATTCAAGTCTTGATTTTGAGCTCAAAGTCCAAGAAATAGTAAAACCAAGATTGTTTTATTATGTCTTGTATTTCATGTATCACTTCAAGTTGACATTTGATGTCTTTGATTTACATTGTGTATGAAATGACACATAGGCTAAGCTTTTGTGAGATATCAAACTATTTCCACATGAAATCTTGCAACATTATCAAGAGGTCATATAAGCTTATGATGGGGTGTGATGCACACCTGGAACTATCATCTACAAATAATACATCTTGTAAGAAAATAGATTAGGTGACAAAAAAATAATAAAGATATAATATATTCGTGATGTCTGATAAAATGACCAAATTAATAGGGATCGACAATTAGTGAGTGAAAGAATCACATGTGATTCTATGAATCATTAGCTATCTCTATAAAAAGTTAATATATTGATAAAAGGTATATTTTGATAGAAATAGATACTTAATATAATTGAAAAAAGTTTATGAATGAAGTAAAATAAAATAATAACAAGGGGATATGATTATTTTATTACCTTTGATGATAAAATGGACTGACGATGTTATGATTACTTACATGTTCTTATGAAGGTTCTGATGGCTTGATAGGTGTGATGAGGATGTCTCGTAGCTGATAGTAGAGCCATTTAATGTGACAGAGATTCACTATAATCTCTTTGGGATCCTAAAATAGGATCCTTGAGGTCCTATTTATAATTTTTGGTGATCTATTGGGATCACTAACGATTTTGAAAATGTGGGGAAAACAGCTTGGAAGTGGTTTGAACCACTTCCAAGTTGGGATTCCTTGGGTGGGGATGTGAGGTAATGTGGTTAAGGGTGTTTAGAGATTGGTTGGTCGGATAAAAATGGGTTTAAAATGGGCAGCGAATTGTTAAGGAGGTTAAGGTAGGTAAGTCAGGTTTATGGGGGGTAGAAACATGATTTTATGGGGGTGAGGGTGGTGACTTAGGTTATGATTATATGATAGTTTTTAATGATTTTATGTGTGTGTGGAGTGTGGATAGGTAATTTTATGTTCAATGTGTACCTCATATGTCATGACATGCAATTTTCTTCTTTGCTTATGCTCAAGAGTTGCTTGCACAGAAAGCTTAACTTTGTGGGTATTGATTGATTCGCCCACCTCATGTATGCAACTTATCAACATGAATAGGTGGTACCCCCTCAAACTTTTGGTTATTGTGATGAAGTACAATGATCATTAATTTGAAAATGTTTTCTAATGAGATAGGATTGTATGATGGTATGTTTTATTTAATATGCCCCAAGACTAATCATGAAAACAAATTTTGACAAAGGTGGACTTACGCATCCATATTATCAAATGACATGGGAACGAAGGGATTCGCAACCTATAGACATATGACTCATAGGAAGAATGCATGAGAAATGATCCTAGCTAGGCATGTTATTCGCAGTGTATTAGGAGATGCAGAATTTGATAAACAATATTTCTACAAAGGTGGTCTTAATGAATGGGTTCATGTCCAATAGACATATGACTTAATGGTGTAAATGGAAATTTTTTCCTAAAAGAGTTGCGAGATCCAAGGTGGATTTGATTGATAGGTTATTTATGATTTTTAAATAAGCTTGGGGTCCTATAAGGGAGAACATAGTTAAAAATTGTGTAATTTTGGCAAGGGATGATGATGGTTTGATGAGGTCAAGGGACTACAATTTGGTTTTGGTACCATATCATAAGTGATTGAGTTGATCTCTGATGATTGGGTGCGTGGAAATAACAAAATCTATATAAAGGCATTTAAAAAATGAATTGATATCATTACTATTTTGAGATTAAGACATATAGAGATCTTAAATTTTTTATTTCTTATTATATTTGATCATGATGGAGGCGACTCAAGATGAACAAAGATGTCACAGACCCACTCTCATTGAGGTAGGTGGTGTAATTTAAATTTAATCATTTTTTTAATTATTATTATTATTATTTATTTTTGGATCTTGGCTATGGGATTGTCAACGATTTCATATGAAATCACCAAATATCCATAGGATCGTGATTGATCTGGTGGGGTTGTTAGTGATTGGGTTGATTTGGATAGATAGTTGATAGATGTTTTATTTTGATTAATTTTTTTTGATGATATCTATTTTTTTTGTGGATGCAGAATAGGGATAGATTGACTCCATGGGATAGTATCCTTAAGATTCATGATGAGGTCTGTGAGTAGTTATTTGATGAGGAGTGGGAGCACCTAGAGGAAGTGGGACTAGGTGTGATATATCATTACCAACATATACGTAGGGATGCTAGATTAATTTTTACCTTGTTTGAGAGGTGGAACCCTATTACATGAACCTTTTAGCTACCCATATGAGAGATGAGAGTGACTTTAGAGGATGTATACTAGATTCTACATTTACCAGTACAGGGTGAGTAGATTTATGCTATTGATGAGGTAGGTTGAGATGTTTCATTGCATCATTTTTATGGAGATGGTGGTTTAAATGTTGTATTTTGTGATGGATGGTTCTCATATGGGTCTTTATATCATGATGATGAAAAATATCATGCTTTAGGGACTATAATGATATTGGGTATCAACTATTATGCCCTACTGGATTCAACCTGGGGTCAATTTTTATGGATGTTGACAAGTGTGGTAGAATATATGTTGGAGCATAGGATAGTGTTCACTTGGGATCCTAATTTGTTTGCATAAGATTTGTGGTCTTGGAGGACCAAACACACATTTGGTGTTGATGTATATATTTTGTTAGAGTTTTTGGCTTATGAGCATATTATAGTGGCTTGACTAAGAGGACTTCCATGGATGAGATGGGTGGATATAGATTATTTAGTGGGTTTCATGAGATAGAGGTTAGATCATGCATTGATAGGTCCTAAAAAGGATGAGGACAACTATAGGGAGCTCTTGGTTGGTTTACATGTAGGTAGTGTGATTTGGAAACCATATACAAGCTTCATAGTATGGTGTGATGGAGTGAGAGAGGTAGTGGAAATGCAATATGAGAGGTGGGTATAAGGATAGAGGGAGGGGGAGTGGGATTTGGTGATATTTGGTCGTGTCATACAACAATTTGGTCTAGTGTAGGAAGTGTCAGAGGAAATAGTGGGATACTAGATGGATGTGGCACTACTAGCTATTTATGAGGTAGTGGATATGGATAATGAGAAGGGAGTTGGTATTATAGTGGATACCCATGGAGTGGTGATGAGATGTGATGATGCGGGGGTAACTGAGGCCTACACTTCATGATGGAAGGGGTAGCTAGGTGGTTTTGATAGACGAGTGTGGGATCATGTAGAGTTTGCACCTTGAGAGGTTGGTGCTGGTGGTGAGGTATAGGGTGGGGGGATATGATAGAAATGTTGGAGGATACCATAGCTTGTTTTGGGGCCAATAAATCCACATTGGTGGCTGAGAGAGATGGGACAAGTCAATAACTCATTATTATCCAAATGAATCTTACTTAGAATCTAGCTGACAAAGATCAATATCAGTAGTAGAGAGGGGCCTTGAAATATGCCTTCAAAGTGACATCACTTCTATTTTTGGGGCTAAGTTATAGGTGATAAGAGATCAGACTAGTGGTCATATGGGGCCGCGTTGTAGTACATGTTTTTCCAACTACCAGTCGTTATGTGAGGATCTCAGGTAATATGAGGATATAATATGACTAAGGTTATTGGATGAGCCTCACTATGTGGTGTATCTATCATGGAGGAAGGTGACACCATCAATTAGTGATGCTAGTGTTGGAAAACCATCAAAAAGTTTGGAGGGAGGTTCTAGTATAGGATCATATCTGATATATATATATATATATATATGATTTGATAGAAAATTTAATATGTATGACAATGCACTTGATGCCTTATAACAAATGTTAACATATAACTAATAATAGTTAGTCACATGTAGGATCATGGATTTACATGGAATGAACTTCCATATCTTCCTAAAACATGGGAAGTACGTTCTCCTTTGATGGCTTGTGGGCTTATGCCCCAACTATACTTTATTGTGAAAACTAATCAATGGAGGAAGTTTTCTTCTTTATGTGAAAGCTAATCTATGTGGTTAGCTTTCCTAGGATGTTTTTGATTATTTTGAATTTCATATGAAGGATAAATGATACGGGAATCCTTTTTGTAATGATTATGGGTATCCATCATTCAAGGGAGTGGTCTACAATTTTTTGATTTTGATTTTAGATATTCGTCCTTCATGGGATCAGTCTCTATCTTGATGTAATTTTGATTAACAATTGTCCTTTGAGGGATCAATATGTATTTTTTATAGTATGATTAATAGTTTTCCTTTGAGAAATGAGTCTATATTTTTTACAATATGCATATGTATTTATATTTTTGACTTCGATTAAGCTGAGGGAAGGTCTAGTAGGCCATTTATGGAGGGAAAATGACATGTTTATAAACTACACATGTATACCCCTTAGCATGTTTTTGGTTGGTAAAATAAGAGGAACATGAAAGGAATGATTACACGGTTCCTACTAAAGAGGAAATTTTATATGTGGAAAATGTAGTGAGTAGATTTTTGGTAGTGATCTTTAAGGTCATAAGACACCACATAATTCCAAATCATTACAATGGTAGATGATAGGTTGGAGATAGAATGAGATCATTGATGTGCCTAATGTCATGAAAGTAGATGTGTTAACAATATAAAGGCCACAAGTGCAAGGAATTTAGAGGTTCCTTTTTAGGTTTACCATCAACAGAGGCTAAGAGATAAGCTCTGGACCCATATTTATGAGTGATGATTGTAGACACTGAAAATTAACATCACTAATTTCCTCTTATGTATCAAAATAAAATATGTCACCTAACTTCATAACACACACATTATTTAATTTATTAAATCCTTATCCTAAGATATATTCTCCCTCATAATATTTACTCCATGTAAATATCATCCCACACCCATAAATTCTATTTCACAGCTGTAAAATTATAATTTACCCCTCTTAAAAACCACCTAACAACTTTAAATCTACAATAACCATTTTAAACCACCTAAACCTATTTTATCAACACATGCCAACCCCTACACCTCATCCATAACCTCCTTTTAACCATTTACCCTTAGAAAAAAGTGAAAAACCTGTTTGGAAGTGGTTTCAACCACTTCCCAAATGTTTTCCCCCAAAAAAGTGGATTGTTAACGATTCTAACTAATTGTTAGCGATTATAAATAGTAATGTTTCCTCCTCTCTCAAGAATCTTCATAATTATTTTTCTTGTGCCCTCACTTAATTTTCAAATTTTCAGTAAATTTAGGTCATTCCATAGATCATAAAGAGCCTAAATCACTCACCAGCAACTATCTACACATTGTTTTGATATCTTTTCTCATCAATTGATCATCATGAAGCACAACAACAAACACATTAGTTTCAATCAACTTCATTGTGCAAATTGAGGCATGTTTTATCTCATTTTCACATATAAAGGTATTCCCCTATCCTATTTTATCATTTTAATTTAAATCAAACATAAAAAACAATCAAACGTATCAACTTAGAACTTTTTTTACTGTTTTTAACAAAAATGTCCTTTTTAGTGGTAATCATTAGCAATTACCTAAATCGCCAGTGATTAGCCTAAATCACCGACGATCCCTGTCAAAACACATGTCTTTGTCAATTTATCATATTATTATAATTTTTTTCCATATCTTTACATTTAACTTATTATTTAAAAGCATGGATTTATCTTATATGGAAGTCCCTAGCCATTCTCATCCAATCACAAGATTTTACATCCTTCATATAGTCTAGAAACCCTTCTTTTTAGAGTAGTACAACATACTTCATGAGTTGATGCTATGTGAAATATGTTTTGCCACTAAAATTGAAGACTTTGATGAAAATATTGACTTCCTCCATTACATTCAAAAAGAAACTAAAGAATTTTGGTACAACTAATTTGAGTCTATCTAGATTACATCCATCCTTTCTTAGGCCACCATTGAAGTTATACAAGACTTAACCTTCAACCTTGAATTCTAGAGCTTATCATTTATTATCTATCTATCATCATCTACCTTTATTGTTATCTTTATCAATCTACTTTAGTGTCTAAAATTGAGATGACATCCTCCAAGGAAGTCCCTTTGGATTCCTAGAATCGGCCTTTACCAAACAACTCATTTATCCATTTATCTAATTCTATCTTGTTTAGATGTCTTTAATTTTTACGTCTCTTCATCGGTGCGAGAAGAAGGGGCATCATCCAACATCAATCAAAATTCAACATCATGGGTATCAGTAAACCTCTTCATATTTCGATGTCAGTTTTTTTTATTTATTTCATTTTATTAAGTCAATGTTAAAAATAAAAAACTCTCAAGTATAATGATATATGGACCAATCTAGTTTGGGGAAAACATTCCACATTTATTCCTTTCTAGAGTAGTGATATTTTGATTCTCTTTGAGGAAAATATCACCAATATTTAATTGACATTATTTAACATGTTTTTATATGATATTTTGATGTATTATTGATAGAGATGATGATGTTCAAGGGATGCTTTGAGGTGTTTTTCTAATAATTCAAGTTCTGCTAAGTGTTCTTGAAAATAATCCTCATCAAAGATGAAGTCTTTGAGGGACACGCAAAGGGATGGAATTTAGAATTCTATGAGGAGGAAAACCTTAGAGATGTAGACTAAATAAAAGGGAGTAACACATGTAGGAGTATGTATACTATTCCGATAGGCCCATAGAGTGAAAGGAATTTGAATATTTCAATTCTTGCTTGTTTGATCAACAATTTTCATGAGGATTGTATTCATTTTTTTGTTAGAAGCTTATGCTTGACCATTTTATTAGGGATAGTAAGGAGATGAAAAACTAAGCTTGATGTTGTAGGTGTCACAAATTTTTTGAATCTTTTTTTAAAATATTTAACACTATCTATGATAATTTTATGAGGAATGCTAAAATGAAAAATAATGTGATGGTGGATGAAGTCAATTTTTTTTGTCATATTTGGTAGGGATGATGGGAATATCTTCCACCCATTTTTTAAAGTATTTGGTAGTGGTGATGATAGATCTATGTCATTGTGATGAACAAGGTTTGATGAGGTCAATGAGGTCAAGTCCCCTTTGTGAAAAAGGCCATATATTTTGAGTGGGTTGTAGAGACTGGTTCAAGATGTGAGTGAGGTTGGAGTGTTGTTGAAATTTGAAAAATTTATTGACATATTAAAAACAATATTGGTTAAGGGTAGGCCAATAATAGCCCATCTGTAGGACACATTTAACCACAACCAAACTTCTGAAATGTCCACCGCATATACCATCGTAGAATTCTTGGATGGATTTAGTAGATTTTTGAATTTTTAAGCATTTAATTAGGAGGCCATCAAACCCGTGTTTGTCAAGGATGCCTCTTATGATAAAATAATGTTTAACACATTGTAGAAAGGATATTTTACCATTTTTAGATACATTAGAGGGAATTTTGGACTGAGAAATATATTCATAAAATTGAGTGTACCAAAGATTTGCTTGATTATTTTCGACAAGGTTAATAAATAGTATTTTATTGGTATGAGATCATTGATAGATTCTATGCACAATAATGAACAACTTGGAATTTTCATTTGATAAGGGGATAATTGATGTGAGAGAAGTTATGGTGTTTGTAAATTTATTGGATGAATGGGGAACTATTTTGAGTGTATTGTGATCGAAGGCTTCTAGGATGATGTCAAAAATGCTTTTATATTTTTGTAAAGTGTCATTTTTACATTAATAAGTTCCTTTGATTTGATTGATGATAAGATGGGAGTCCCCATAGATGTCAAGGTTTTGAACACCAAGAATGAAAACAGTTTAGAGACCCATGATGAGGGCTTCATACTTGGCCATGTTGTTGTTGCACTCAAAATTTAGTTTAAAAGATAGAATAATATGAGTCGAAGAAAAGTTTCATTATGAGGGGAGTGTATTCTTGATTGACGATGTTGATAGATTCGTCAGAAAATTGTTTATGATGAAGTTGATTATTAGGAAGGGGAGATTCTATGAGTTGGTTGGAAATGGATTTCCCCTTAATATATTTATGTGACATCAATTATACACCAAATTCAGTCATAAGGATGAGTCATTGAGTGATACAATCACTATGTTATGGTCTATAATGTATAGCTTTGAGAAAATTTAGGCTCATGACCAAATAAGTCTTATGATTAAGGAGGAAGTGAAAAATCTTATAAATTGTGAGTTATAAAGCATAACACAACTTGTATGATTCAGTGTAATGTGTTTTGTAGTCTAAAAGAGTGTGATTTACTTAATATACAGCCTTCTCTTTACCATGCTCATCTCAATGTGTTAGCATAACACCCAAGGTGTGCTCAGTGGTAGATATATATAAGTAAATTTCCCACTCACGTGGAGGTGTGAGCACGAGTTGTGTTAGGAGGTATTATTTTAGGTCTTCAAAGGCCTTTTGAAAGTTTTGATCTCATTTGAAATGGACATCCTTTGGAAGGAGATGATGAAAATATTAAAAACAATAAAAGATTAGAAATGAAGCAAAGGACTAATTAGAGTCTACCTTGGATATTGCAGAGTTATTTGATATTGGAAGGAGGGGCATATAGATGATGGCTTAGATTTTTGTAGGGTCTAATTCAATGCCCCTAAAAGATATGGTAAACCCTAATAGATTTTCAATGATAACATTAAATACATTTTTGGATGGGTTAAGGTGGAGAAAACACTGAAGAATGTGAGTGAGGATGATGTTAAGGAAAATTATATGGTCTCTTTAGTGCTTGGATTTACCTAAGAGATCTTCAACATAGTATTATAAGATTTTATGGATGAGATCATGGAAGATATAAGGCATAGCTCATTGATAAGTGGCCCTTTAATTTTTTATTCTGAAGAGCATAATACGGTAAAAAACATTACCCTAAGGGGTAATGAAATATGTCTTATGTTGGTTATGAGTCATGATAAGGATTTGATTTTAACCAAAAAAACTATCCATGAGAAATAACATTCCACAGCCTGCCATGAGGTCGAAAATCTGATCGAGGTTAGGAAGAGGGAATTCATCTTTAGTACAAGCAAGATTGAGATCTCGGAAGTATTTACAGATATGTAACTTACCAGAGGATTTAGTTACCTGTATAATATTAGAAACCCACTTCATATATTCGATGGGTAAGATTAAGCTAGCAAAGATAAGGAATTTTAACTCTTCTTTTACGAGTAGGGATACGCGAGGGTGTATTCTATGCAACTTTTGTTTGACAGGATTTACATTAGGAATTTTGATGATGTTGTGGATGATTATGTTAGGGTCAATACTAGGCATGTCACTATATGACCATGAGAATTCCTAACTTTTCTAAAAATGAAAGGCGGTAAATTCCTTTAATTCTTTGGAATCTAAATACTAGCCAACTTTGACTACATCAGGTTCTTGTGAAAATATTATGTTTACGCTGATAGTGGATTTGTTAAGGAGTGTGGACATGTCAGGTGGTAGATTATTTTAAAGATAATTGTACTTTACCACCATGTAAGATATGATGTCTTAGTCATCGTTTCATTTAATAATGTCAATGGTAGGAGTGTCTTTCTCTATCATTTCAGGTAATACTAGTGAAAGAGTGTTAGTGCCATCATTAGTTTGATAAGTGAGAGTTTTTATGGTGATTATTTTTATTTTTAAAAAGTAGGAAGGATGGAAGTGATGTAATTTTTGTCTATGGAGCTATCACATGAAGATGATAGCTCTATTTATATCACAATTTCAAATGTGGTAATTGTAGAGGTGTCAAAGGAAGGTTTGTTGAAACCTAGTCCGTTTTATTCACAAGTTTTGTGAGACTGCTCAAAGAGAAAGTTATGTATACCTTATTCATAAGGTCCTAAACCAAAACCTTTCTAGGTTTAACAATGAAGGTAGACTTGTAAGAAGGATTGATTAGATAAGAATGAGAAGTCATATATGAATGGATTGGCATGATGTTGATTGTTACAGTGGGAGAAGGACAATCAATCCCTGATATAGAAGGTTAGTTTTAATATGGGGAGGAGCAAAGGATATGATATCTCTAACATTTGGTTTATACATGGGTTACTTATTAGGTCTTTTATACAATTTTGATGTAGGGAGAGAGTTGAGAGCTAGAAGGAAATACTCCCTCAGTGAGAGACGTTACATAACATCTTCAAACGAATTATCATCTAGTAGCTTAGATGAGGGGATGGAAGAGATAGTAGAATCCTCGTTATAAGTATACAAATTTTTCTTATTTATTATTATATCATTAGGTCAATAGGTCATGTGACATGATTTAAAAGGATTTGGGTTGGTAGGAATAATAAATGTTTTTCCTTCATGTTCATATTTCAGAAAATGTTAACATTGATGGGATATAACGCATAACATATATCCAAGGTTTTCCTAGTAACATGTTGTACTGAACCTATCCTTCCACGAGATAGAATATTTCATGAATTATTTTAACACCTAAATTGATGGGTAAATAACTGTGCCTAAAGTAGGGGCGATGGTGTTATTAAAGGTGCATAACACAAAAAGTGACTGGGAAATGATGGTATCTGGTAACTAAAGTTTTTTAAATGATAGAAAATATATGATGTTGATGGTAGTGTCATTATCAATCATAACTCACTTACTGAGAAAATATTCAATCTAGGCAGTGATGAAGAGTGGAAGGTAATGATCTTCAGGCTATAAGGATGAGCTTTCATAATCATCAAATATGATAGTAGAAGACATTTTAAGAGTTCCAAAAAGGTTTGAAAATGGTTGAGGGTTGTCTAATGATACTGAGATGGATTGGAGATCCTCAACCATTGTTTGTCAGTGTTATGGAGAACTTTGAACAATCTCATAGTAGAACATATTGGTAGGAGCTTGGTGGAGTTGTTTAATGAAAGTTTTTTACATGGATGTAATTTATTGGGTATGTGGAGTGGTGAGTATGGATATTTTAGGCTTAGAATATTATGGGTTAGGTGATTCAGAGGCAAGGGATAAATAAAATTTTGTCCTATTTTGTTATGAGTCCTTAGGGTCTCATGCACATTCTGTTGTAGTTATATGAACCACATCTATTTGGTTAATTGGAGATTTACTAGATGAATCCTTACTCTTTTTTGGATATGGATGTGGTATTAGATGATGGTTCAGAAGGGATGGCTTTAGGGATATGATGGGTTTGATTTTATTTGGCTAGTTTGGATATGTGAGAAGAATACCTTTGCTATAAAGGATTTGAATCATGACATAGAGGGATTTATAGTCATCAGTGGAGTGTCTTGGTGTCTAGTGGTATGCACATAATGATTCATAATTATACCAAGAGGGTTTCCACCCTCGGGAGTCAGGTAAATTAATAGGAGGTAATGTTATGGTAGATGATTGGATGATATTTTTGTGGGTTATAACATAGTAATCTCTTGTAGTTGTCTGATATGATGATGAGTATTAATTGATATATGTATCATTCAATTATTTATCGATTTGAGATGATGAGGTCGTGTTTTGTGTGACACATTTAGGTGATGGTTGAAGAATGACCTTATATTCTATAACGATGACTTTGAAGCTATTTGAGTGGTGATGGACCAAAATGGAAGGAAGAAAACACATATTTTTTTATAAGGTTGTCAAGTGATTATGTGGAACACTTTCTATTTTTATAGATGAACTATTTATGGATTATGTGGTGGGATTATTGATATTATGGATGTAGTGTTGAGTGGCATGGTCTTTGAAAGAGATATTTTTTATTTCTGCGATGAGTTTTCTTTTTGGTACTTTCAAAGAGGAAACAAGTGGGTCTGAAGACGATGTGATAGATGCTAGAGGGTTTGTGGTCTTGTAAGTGACAAGAATGATAAAGTAGGATGATTCAACTAGTGTTCCTATGATAAAAACACTAGTTTTTGAATGTGTAAGCAAGAGATCCTTGACGTTATTGATAGTATGATGAAATTTGATGTCATTGGATTGAGATTAAATGATGGATGTGGAAATATTCGAGAAAGGTTGTTTAAAAAATCTAAGTTATGATTTGGAGGAACATTTATATTATCAAGTTACAGGTTACCTTGATCGATAAGATCCTAAAGGATGTTCCTGAATGAATGACGCTTCTCAATTTTTTGGCCTCATACTTGATGGTATTTACAATATTCATTGTCTCAATACCATGACGGTTTAGAAATAGATGCATCAATAAGGAAGATAGGAGGAAGTTTAATCATGTACATGGATAGAAGTTCTTAGAAGAATGTGCTATAAGTTTCTTTGATGGGTGTGTAATTATGTTGAGGTCAGGTTCATTCAGAGTCTGAGCAACCTTTAGACATAGATTTACAACAATCGTGTTTGGTGAGCCTTTGGATTTATCATTGCTAGAAGAGGGTTTAAATGAGGACTTATGTTTTGGTTTCTTAGATATGAGTTTAACTTTACCATCTTCAAGAGATCAAATCTCTATTTTATAGGTGATGGTAAAGTATTTGTCAAATGTCTTGAAGGATTATATTTTAAGTGTAAATTATAAATGCTTATATAAGGATCGATAAAATAACTTGATTAGATGAGTTAGTGGGAGATAGAAGGAAACAAACTCTTCCTATAATTGTTTAATAGTGTAGAGATCTGTGATAGATATTTATGGGTGATAATGATAGAGAAATGATCTAAGAACAATTGCATAAGTTATGTAAAGGAGAAGAGATAATATTGTTGGATGTTGTTATACTAGTAAAGGGTGTTATGATAAGGACATGGGAAACATCCTTAACATGATATCTTGGTCATGGGAAATAAGATAACATGCATGATAGAAATATCTAATGTTTTGTTGAGTGTCCTCCTTACTATAGAATTTGGGGAGTTCCAAGAGTGGGTGATAAGATTTAAAAAGTAATGATGAGTGGATGGGTTTGTTAACAATATGTTTGTAAAAAGGGTACCTTTAGGACCTATAGTGGTGGATTAAAGGCTTGTAATTATATTCATGAGTTCCTTTAAAGGGTCATTTTGAGGTTATTGTTGAAGGTTTTAATATGATGACCTAGGAGGATTACACATATGTGGGTTTAATTTCTAGTATAATTGATACGGTAATGAGACATTATGATGAAGAGGGGTACTTGTATGCATTTTATGGGGATGTTGAGATACTAAGGGTCTAATGTATTGATAAGGGATAGGAATGGAAGTGTTGATAAGAGGTTGAGATAGTTTTGGTATGTACTGAGATGGAATGGAATTTTCAATAAGAGGTTCAGATGAATTTGGTATGTATTGAGAAGGGATGGTGCTATATTGTGAGACATGGGAAGTGGACGTCTACTATGAAAAGGGGTGAGTGATAGTAATGGAACTCATATCGATTAGGGGTATAGATGTGGTGATAGAAACAACTAGATTCTGGATTGAGGATATAGGTTGTTGTGATGGGATCAGTTGAGATGTAATATGAGGGGTTGTAGTAACGGAAATAACAACCAATTTTAAAGGATATGAAGGAGAAGAATTGAAGGTTATGGGAATTGATATATGGTAGTGTTTTTTTTTCAAGATGTTAATATTGACAAAGGAGCCGATGATGGGGATGGTTATTGGTTGGCTGTTTCTTATGATGAGATGGCATTAATTTTGAGACTAATGATTGGGGCTGATGAAGTAGGGACTGATGTTCCTAATTCACTAGTATTGGAGTAGGGAGGAATTTTTTAGATATATGAATCTTGATTATGGTAGATAAGTTAGGAATGATTGAAGGTGACATTAGTAATGGGAGGACACTATTATGGCTATGGTTTTCATAGAAGGACACCTAGGGAGGCAAGGTAAACATTAAGGGCCACCATGTTAGAGTATAGAATTTTTGTAAATATTATACCACCATTGTTTAATAACCGTGGGATAGATGGAACAAAAATATTAGATGTGGTTGACTAAGTACTAGGAGAATGTGGAGGCTCTAGGTTTGTTATTACGAATAGATTCATTTTCTAGGGATGTTTTGTATATGTGATTGGAGTGAGTTTTTCATATTTGAAAACTTTTGAAAGTGATATTGTAGCCTAGTTAGGACCATGAAATAAACAAAAAATCAATAAAGAAAGGAAAGATAGTTGTTTTTGGAAAATCAAAGTCCACACAATCAGGAATTTTTTTAATTTTCTTGATTATCTTGAGAAAGTGTTGAATGAAAAATGGATGAAGGGGAACTAAGACAAATGATCTCTAAGGCTAGATTCAAGTGAGTTAAGGATGAAGTAATCGATATACTTAGAGGTACATGACGCATGATATTGAGGCCTACCCCCTCACTTCATGGTGTTGCAATGACAAGGGTGTCAGGTTCTTAGCCAATATACCACCCACCAGATTGTTTATACTCAGCAAGAACACCAATTTGGATTATCCTTAGTGATGACATCCAAGTAGGTCCTCATGGGAAGGATTGATTAAATGTAAGTTTGATGTGATATGTGGTTTGGTTATGTGTGAAGGGAATTTATGTGAATGTAATTCTTTCAAATCCTAATTATATTAAATGAACAAGCAGATATGAAGGTACATTTTAAGATCCAAAAAGGAAATGTTTACTTCAATGAGAACAAGGAAATAAAAATGCAATGCTAAAAGGAGGAAGAAAGAAATAAAATGTACGTGTAATCACTATTCCCTTTTGTTTTTTAATTTTAGTTTTCACGTGTTTTTGAAACAGTGACATCGAGGTTCTCTAAGATAATTAGGTGATATCAACAACAAAAGAAATAATAAGATATGAACTATAAATAAAAAGGGATTAATGCGGTCCCACTAGGCATGCCATGATGTTTATGGTGAATTTTGGTTAGTTTCTATTATGCTGAAATACCAAAAAATCTATTATAATAGGGTTTACCGATACCAATGTTGATAAAGAAAATGTCGCGATGAGTGGGTACATGAACAATGTGAAATAATTATTTCTCTAAGTAAGAAGGCTTGCATACAAAGACAACTAGACAAGAAAAAATTAGATAAGTATTTAATGAACTACTCAGCAAAGGATGATCCTCGGAATCCAAAGGGATTCCTTAAAGGGTGTCAACTCGTGTTTCTCAATTAAGAAATTTGATACTGATAGTAAAATAATGAAAATGTGACTTAGAATTCAAGAGGTATTGATATATCCTTATTTTCTTGATAGGTGGCCCAAGATAGGGTCGTGGTGAGCTCGAAGTCAAAAACATAGTCAAACCAAGATTGTTTTACTGCATCTTCTATTTCATGTATCACTTTGAGTTTATATTCTATGTATTCAATTTCTGGTGTGAATTTAATGGGACATAGGATAAAATCATGTGAGATATCAAATTTTTCCCACATGAAAGGTTATGACATGATTGAGAGGTTTTATATTCTTGTGATGGGGTGTGATGCACTTGAAACTATCATATACAAAGAATACATCTTGGAAGAAAATAGATCAAGCCAAAAGATAATAATAAAGATATAATAAATGTTTTATGTATGATAAAATGAAAAAAATTACAAGGATTGATGGTAATTAGATAGATTTTTGGGAATTTACAGAATCGCAGGTGATTCTATGAATCATTAGTGATCTCTATAAAAATTCAATATATTGATAAAAGGGATATTTTGACAAAAATAAAGACTTAATATAATTGAAAAAACATTGTGAATGAATTAAAAGAAAATAATAACCAGGGGATATGAATATTTTCTTACCTTTTATGATAAAATGGACCGATGATATTATAATGTGTTGTTCTAGGCTTTTGCAGGGATGTGAATTCAATAGAAAACAAGACAATGATACCCCTGTGTTAAAAAATTCAAGTTTTTCATTTCCAAGACACCCTAGGTCTACCCATTATTAACACCAAGCCTTACTTAGTCCATGTAATTTTCCTCAATTTTATGTCCATCCAATCCCCCTAGGTGATTTAGGAAAGAAAAGTCAGTCCCCCTAGGTGGTTTTAGGAGCTTTTGGAGAATGTCAACTTTTGAGCAATTTTGGGAAGGGCTACCACTGGCCTTCCAAGGACTAATGAAACCCCATGGAACAGAATGGAGGATAAAAATTCAACATGGATATGCATTCAAGTTCCAAGAACACCCATGAATTTTTTTTTGGACATTTTGGAAAGATCTAGAGGTTTTGGAGCTAATTCAACAAAAATGGGTTTTCGGGCCTAAAGGAGCAAACACCGTGAAGGAGTGCCCTAACTTCAAAAAAATATTATTGAAGATTCATGAAGATTAAAGAGACAAAAAAAGTACGTATGGAAATTATTTTCCATTCCCTAAATGGTGGAAAAAATTATACATCATGAAACATCATGCACTTCCCTAAGCAACTCATTTTATTAGTGCGCAATTGGAAATACCGAGAGAAAAGGGATCATTTGGAGGTTATAAAGTCATAATTTAAGATTAAAACCATCACCATTAAATTCCATGGGTGGTTTCCAATCAAATCAATATAAAAAATTTCCTCCAAACTCATTCGGAAGCTATATTTATCATCGTCGCAAGTGGGCTCAAGGTAAGAGTTCTTGTGGTTAGTCATTTCTTTAGGAGGACACATTTCAGCACTAAGATCCTAGAGGAATTTCATGTACCTTTATAAAAGGGACATAAATGACTAAAAAATTCTCCCACACCTTTTTATCCCCTAAAACACTAACATGACCTCTCATTTGACAGTTAAGCTCCCGAGAGCTAAGGTTGAGTCTTCTCTCTTCCTACACGCATGATCACCAAGTGTCGCGATGAGACATGAAGTGGAAATTGATTTAATTTTCATCCCTTTCACAAAGTAACATATGGGACACAAAAATTCCCCCATCCCTACTTATGCCTTGTTTTTCCTTATGTGCTAAAAAACTCAACTCTCAGGTGCTTCTCTCAAGCCCCCTCACTCACAACCACACACCTAGGGGAATTTCACGTCCCTTTCATCCCTTTCACAAAGGGACATAAGAGAATTTTTTTTTGCCCAACCCTCATGCTTTCTTTTTTGGATGAATATATACTAAGACTTAGCCATTTCTCCATCTCATTTCATCCCCCCACACCTCCATACCCTACTAGAACTCTAGTGGATTTTTTTATAGATCTTCCAACCTCCATTATTGCACTCAACCAGCTTCACAATGTCTTCCTCAAATTTAAAATACAAGGATCCTAGAAAAATAACAGATCAAAACAAATAATAATAGGTAGAAAAATAATATTTATCATCAGAAAACCGTCATAGTAAAAAAATGGAAGATGCTCGTTTCTCTCAATCTAGAGCATGGATCGAGATGTTGTCTTTTACAGACTTCCTCATTTTTAAAGACAATGAAATTTCAACAAATGGGAGATTGAATGGTTCCCTGAATAATTTTTTCCAACAAAAAACCATTTTTTTATGCCCTAGTTCACATTAGATGGATTTCCCATCAATCTGGTAATGGAATCAAGCTAGAAATTTTCCCATTGACTCCAAGTGAAAACCCTATCCCAATGGAGTAACTTTCACCATAATTGGAGGTGAAACTGTAAAAAATCTTCATGACTCTAGTAATGGATTTCATAGTAACTTTATACTCAAATCTCTTGCTAGGTAAAAATTTCTTCTTTTATTTTCAAGCTTTTTGACAGGTAAAATCAAGTGAAATTAAGAGGATAAGATTGCAATGACGAGTTGAGTCTAAAAATGTGTGTTTTGTCGTAAACTGAGCACTGGAAATATATTTTCCAAAAACAATAATATTTGTTATACATGATTGTTATATTTTTAAATTCATCATCAAAAGTGGTTATGGAGAAGGCAGTGTGTACTAAAGATCATTAGGAGGTTAGAATTATTGTCCAGAGTAGGAAACAATGAAAATGACCACTTACTAAAACTAGTATGTTCCCTATATAAGTACCTAAAAAAAATAGCAAGTCATTCCAAGAAGTGGTTGAGGTGAAGGTGGATTTCACAAAGGAAACATACAAGGAGATAATTATTCAAGTTTGCAACATCGGTTGGATTTCAGAGAGATTGATTCTGACACTTACTAAAAATAGTAAGTTGCCTTTTACACACTTCAAAACAGATACTTGATCTTCGATGGACAATTACATGAGCTCTGTAAGGATTTAGAAGGAAAAAAATATTCATTGGAAAGATAAAATAATCCTCTATAAGGTGGAACCATCAATTTTCTGAAAAAAACTCTTGGCACTTTTTAGTGGCACTCATTCTTCATGGGAATAATTGAAAATATAAAAAAAATTGGCCATTTCAGGGAGTTCCAAGAAGAATTAAAATATGAGATCCATTCCATTTATCTTGGATGGATTTTTGGAGTCAAAATAATATAAAATTTCATCCAAAAAGACCTTTTAGAGCTCAAAAAATCTCAATTTCAAGTTCGTTCTCCCGGCGAGTCAAATTCTTATGTTTTACCTCTTAAAATTACAAGGCGCATTTTTTTGCACCTCAAGTCCCTTTGAAAAGGTGCAATGGGGACACTAAAATTCTCCCATGCATAATGTTTTCTCTATTTCTCCATTTGATCCCAATTTTTATGCATTTCATGTGTATTTGCACTCCTTAGCTCTCCCTCTATTTTCAGATCTCGAAGTGCAAAATCATGCCTCTGGGAACAAGGTGGGTTTTTGTGTCCCTCTCATCCCCTTGGTATAATGGGGATAGTAAAATGTGCCCATCCATATATTTTTCCCTACTGCTACGTTCATCATGAAATTTTTTGCATTGCATGCATCTTGCCTTGCTCTCTCATGCCCTGCAGTTCCTGGATCAAATTTTTCCATATTAGTGCACTTAAAAAAAATAGAATGTGTCCATGGAGAGGCATTCTAAAAATATAAAGTGGATAAAAATGGAAATGCAATCTCAAAAAATGAGTATTGAAATGTGTTAAAGGATTCAGAGTTCACCGCATTGGAGTGTTTCATTATATCATCCAACAAAGATCGTTGGACTTCATTAGAGGTGACTTATAATTTTCGTTCTTATTCTTTCTCTCTTATCTCACCCTCCCCCAAATTTATCTCTCTTCCATGTTATAAGTATTCATTTGGGTTAACTTTTTATATGTCCTTAATAAAATTAAAAAATCAACTTTATATTTCTAATGTAAAAGTCACCTTTATGTTATAAAAAGGGACTTAATATTCTCCTAAGAAGTTGAAAAGTTTTAAGTTACTCAACGAAATATGAAAAGTCATCGAGGGGTATATGAAGATTCATTTCTCTTCCTATAAATTGTAAATTAATCCCCATTTTAAAGGGTTGGTGATCAATTTTGTAAACTCAATAGTGCGTTGTGCTTAAAGAGAACAAAGGAGATAGCAATTTTCTTCTATTTTATCCTCACATTTCTTCAATTCCTCACTATGTACAACTGTGATTTTTCAAGATAATAAATGAATAATTTTATGTTTTCTGAGGCATTTGAATGTGTATATATTTATTCATATGGTTTCCTCTAGCTAGTAACCCTTAAATCATGTTGTTTTCTTTTTTTAAAATGCATGTGTAAGATGTCTAACTAGTGTGCGTAGGACTCTGAACATCTAATTGTGACATTAGTTTCTCCCCTTAATATTATCACTAATTTTCCCACTCTCTTGAAAAATTCCTCTCTAGAAATAAATTTCTAGCTTTTCTATAGGGTCAGTGGAGTGCCCTTGTTGAATCCCCGACTGCAAGGCCACCAGGAAAAATGCACTTTTTCAAGTGCATGTAAATATAAAAGCTACACAATCTACATAGAGGGACTTTGAATCCCAAAGTGTTAGCAAGAAACCCAAAAATTTATCCACCTGACAAATTTTCTCACTAAAAAAATACTTACAGGTGCTTGTGGAGATTTTGATGGCTTGATAGGTGTGCTAAGCACATCTTGGTTCTTGTAGCAGGGCCTTATGTATTCCTAATGTGACAAAACTTATCGGTAATCTTTATGGGATCCTAAAACATGATCCTTGAAGACCTTTTTATAATTGTTGGTGATCTATTGGGATTGCTAGTGATCTATAAAACGTGAGGAAAACTACTTGGAAATGGTTTTAACTAATTCCAAGTTGGGATTTATCATGTGGGGATGTGAGGTAATGTGTCTAAGGGTGTTAATAGGTTTGGGGTGGGATAAAAACTAGTTTATAATGGTTGGTGGATGGTTAAGGATGTTTATGGAGGTTAAGGTAGGTAATTCAAGTTTATGGGGGTAGAAACCTGATTTTATGGGGGTGAGGGTAGTGACTTAGGTTATGATTATATGATAGGTTTTAATGATTTGATGTTTTTTTTTGTGGAGTCTGCATAGGTCACTTAGGGTGCCAAAAACCTGGTGTATAAAATTACTTAACAAGAGTATATTTTAGTTACCATGTAATGATCATCTTCTTCCTCATAGGATTGAATGTGAGAAGGGTCATCCATTTTAAAAATTACATCATATTAATGGTGATATTGGTGTTGGTGAAATAATTCATCATAGTGTAAATTATTGGTTTTCACCAACAGTCATGTGGCTAAGACCCTCCTTCTTGAGTATGGGGAGGATCCCATTATTAAATGTAAAGCAACTAAAATTATGGGGTGGCCATTAGGCTAGAGATCACATAATAATAATCCACTAAACATATATAAAATTTCTTACACAATGTACAGAGGAGGAATTTTCTTTAAAGATAGGTAAATAGGAGTAGGAGAAATAAGGAAAGAGGTTTAATGTTGTGAGGAGGAACTAGCAGATTCTCATCAACAATAACCAGATTAAGTTCACATTCAATGGAAGAACAAAAAAATTTAAGCAACGTCGAGACTAATAAATTAGAGACACAAAGTCCTATAGATCCATTAATCAAGGACATAATGTTCATTCTTGGTTGTATAAGATTACAGTGCTTGCATATTTGGAAAGTAGAGAGAACATAGGAACATAGAAAAAGAGATAGAATAAATTTATCTTTTATTTCTTACAATAGTAGTAAAATCCAACACATTACAACAATAAACAATTACTAACCCATTTTTGGAATGGATAATCCATTCTAATTTATAGCTTACAAAATGTCTTTTCATCTCCCCCCACATGAATTTTCACCTATCCCATCACTTTTGACCTTTCATATTCATAGGGAACAAAAGTGAGCCTTTTTATTATTAATGAAAAATAACTCTTATAATGTCATGTTAAAGGTAACTTAAGTGAATAATAAAAAAGTGAAAAGGTACATTTTGAATGAAGAATTAGAATATGGAGAGAGAAGAAAGGAGTGAAATAATTTAAAATAAGGAGATGGGAAAGCTCCTACTAAAGAATAATATGTTTCTGATGGACGTTTGAGGAAGTGCTTCATGAATGATATTATTTTCCTCAAACCTCTTATTGAACTAGAATATTGTGATTGTAAATGCTTCATCATGTGAGATACGGGCACATTTCAAGGAATTGAATGAGTGTTACAAACTACTACAAAGTGTCTTACACTTTGAGATATTGAGATTATTTATCATTCTTGAAAACATGATTATTATATTTGAACACAAGTTCATATTTAGGAAATGGAGATCATACCATTATCCTTCTTGTCTCCTGTTGGTGTCAAATCACAGCACCCCTGGGACTTTGCAACGTGACGGGTTGAAAGTCTCTGTGCGAATGCACAACATGGAGGTTTTCCTAAGTGTGGGACCTCGCAAAATCGGAAAAACTCTCCGGATGAAGGCCAGATCCTATTCCTCTGTTCAGATGCACCAATAAAATGTAGAGGTTTACCCAAAAAACTTAATCTAACTACCAAGGAGACATGGAGAGAGAAATGCATAAAAATAAACCTAAGCTAAGGAGGTGATGCACTGAGGAATGTTGGAAACCCATTTTGCAAGATTAAACACAGACCACATAGATGTAATACCACACCATGCACAGGCAACCAAAATGCAATGAGAGATCAAAATAACAACAATGAATATATGAGAGGGTTTAAAATCAATCACAGACATATATATATTGCTCAAGGATCGATTCAATACATTGCAATGGCCAAGAGGCAAAAAAAAACATTACAATCCATATGGGAGGCTTGAAAACTCCACAAATTCTCTTGCAAGCAGGAGAGAAGGGAGGGTGTAAAGTAGAAATGCCCAACCATTTTTTAGAGCCTCTCCCAGCCATTTATACAAGAAAAATGAGGGAGAAGAGAAGAATTCAGAGCTCCCTCAACTACCTCCAAGACTGCACTTAACTCATCCCATAATGGCGGTAGGTGGGATCCCCAACAACTCAAAACATGGCGACCTGTATTTTTGTATTTTTAAGAACTCGTTCTCACCCAATTAAAGATATCTAGTCATAGTTACGTAGAGGACGCCGAGAGCTTTCCGAAAAGTCTAACCTTGTGTGAATCCGAGCTCCTTGTGAAAAGTTATGGCGATCTGAATATTTCCCACGTCAGGGTCCGTTTCCAATTGGGTTCGGGTTTCTCCTTTTCATCTGCATCGGGTTTGGGAGGTGGCTCGACATGTGTTTGATGCTCATGTTTTCGTGAAACCCAATTCTTCCTATATCTCCAAGATTTCCTTTGTTTTGGGGTCAGAAAATGGACCTGCATGCGCATCGGGTTTGAAGGGTTGCTCAACATGTTTTCACCCTGTGCTTCTGTGCCGTGTTTCTCTGCCTCCGAAACCCGCTTTCCCTTTGCGTTGGGTTTTCCAACCCTTGCGACATGTTCTTTGCTATCGGGTTTATCCGCCACTCCGACATGCTTCTGCACCATGTTTCTCTACCTCTGAAACCCGCTTTCCCTTTGCGTCGGGTTTTCCAACCCTTGCGACATGTTCTTTGTTGTCGGGTTTATCCGCCCCTCCGACATGATTCTGTGCCATGTTTCTCCGCCTCCGAAACCCACTTTCCCTTTGCGTTGGGTTTTCCAACCCTTGCGACATGTTCTTTTCTGTTGGGTTTATCTACCCCTCCAACATGCTTCTGTGCCATGTTTCTCCGCCTCCGAAACCCACTTTCCCTTTGCTGTTTATCTATATTTACCCAGGGGGTAAATATATACAACAATTTGGTGACTCACAGGGTTACCTACCTGCTAGGTAGAAGATCAATGGCCTTTTAGCGATTCATTGGGCATGGAGTCATAAGCAATAACCTGAGACCAACCTGATACCGCAACTCCTTCTCCGAGAGCACACTGAACTGTAGAAAACCAACCCAGGAGCAACAAAACCTGTGCCAAAGCACTTAGGGAAACTGAAACCTAACTACAACAAGACAATGTGCATACGCACTTAGAGGAATTGAAATCTAGGCTAATATTTACAAGGGTAAAACTTTTCTCTTTTCAGTAGCAATGTTTAAGATAGATTCCGTTGACCAGAATTGGGAGTTCTTCTCCGTCCAATGTAGACAATTGGAAGGCATTGTTATTCTTACATTCCATGACCATTATAGGGGCCACTCCAAATGGCATCAAACTTGGAATGCCTTCCTGGTTTTGCCCGATCTACATCCCATTTCAGAACTAGGTCCCCTTCCTGGAAGGTCCTTGCTCTTGCTTTGTTATCAAACCACCTTTTTACTAAGGCCTGATCTTTCTCAATTGTTTGAACTGCATGTTCTCTAATTTCTTCCAATTCCATCAACTCTGCATACCTATCCTCCATTGGTTTGAACTCAGCCAACTCCAACTGCTTCATGAACTCCAATGCAGGCAGTTCTAATGATATAGGCAATACTGCCTCTTTTCCATAGACCAACTTGTAAGGGGAATTACCTGTAGACCTCTTTGGTGTTATTCTATCAGCCCATAATGCTGATTTTAGCCTGGTATGCCATGTTCTTTGATTTTCCTCCAGAGTCCTCCTGATGATTCTTAGCAAATTTTTGTTCGTGGACTCTGCCTGTCCATTACCCTGCGGGTAATAATTTGAAGAGGTGCTCAAATAGATTCCATTCTTGACAGCCCATTCTGTAATCTTGGAACCTATGAATGCCAATGCATTATTTGATATGATAGTGGCTGGCACACCAAACCTGGTCACTATTCCTTCATAAAACTCTAGTATGTTAGACTCATTTGCTTCTTTGAGCGCTACTGCTTCGGTCCACTTGGTGAAATAGTCTGTTGCTGTGAGAATCCACTTGTGGCCTTGGCTTGAGTTTGGGTTGATGACCCTGATGAAATCCAATCCCCATTCCAGAAATGGTTGGTCAACCAAGATTGGGTGCAATGGAAGCACTGCTAGTTTTTCTTTGCCTGTGAAGAGTGCACATTTCTTACACTTTCTTATCCATGTATAACAGTCATTGAACACTGTGGGCCAATAATACCCTGCCTTCATTATCTTGAGAGCTGTTACTCGTGGGGAAAAATGTCCACCAGAATCTCCATCGTGAAAATCTTGTAACACCCTCTCAATTTGACCTATCCCGATGCACCTCAATAGAACTCCATTGATGTATTTCTTGAACAAAACACCATCAACAAGCACATATGGAATAGCTTGTAATCTAAAGTGTCTCCTCTTTGCTTTGCTCATTTCTGGAGGGCATAGTCCTATCTGTAGGAAGTGTATCATACTCTGAGTCCAACAAGGAGTAGGTACATCATCATTTTCATGTTCTTGACCATCCTGTAGTACCAAGACAGTCTCTTTTTCATCACCTGCTTCAACTTGTTGACTCAAGGCTAGCTGTTCACATAGTCCCTTTCCACGTACTAGTTTGGTGACCTTGATCTCGATGTCATATTCCATGACACGAGTGATCCACCCTGCACGCTTCTCATTCAGATCCTTATTTAGAAGGAATTCCTTGACTCCCACATGAGAGACCAATAATTGGATCTTGTTGTTTGAGACTAGGTGCTTGAATTTCTTTAAGCTCCTGATTACTGCAAGGACATGCTTTTCAATGAAAGAGTACCTAGTTTCGTATTCCTCCAAGCCTTGACTGAAGAAAGCAACTGGTTGTTCTAATCCTCCTTTGTTCTGCTGTACTAGGATTGCAGAAATTGTGTCTCCACCACCGAAGGCATATAGCACGAAGCCCTTGGAGAAGTCTGGATTGACGAGAGTTG
The DNA here is from genome assembly GCA_019776745.2 of Taxus chinensis. Taxonomy (NCBI): domain Eukaryota; kingdom Viridiplantae; phylum Streptophyta; class Pinopsida; order Cupressales; family Taxaceae; genus Taxus; species Taxus chinensis. Next base: position 290,051,592 of record CM034154.1, on the reverse strand, counting down.
GGGCTTGAGATATAGCCTCTTTTATTGCCTCAAAACTTTCCTTTCCTTCAGATGTCCACTTAAATGCCATGCTCTTCTTTAACATCAGTGTTATTGGCTTCACGAGAGCTGCAAAGTTTGGAACAAACCTACGGACAAAATTGATCCTTCTTAAGAAGCTTTGAAGAGCCTTCTTGTGACTTGGCAATGGCAACGCTCGAATTGCTTCAACTCTTTCTGGGTCAATCGTCAATCCTTCCTTTGAAACAATATGGCCTAGAAGTTTTCCCTCGTGAGCCAAGAATATGCACTTTTTGGGATTCAAAGATACCCCAAATTTTCTACACCTCTGAAATACCTGCCTTAGATGAAAGAGGTGATCCACTGCATTTTTTGAGAATACAGTGATGTCATCAAGATATATTAGAACTATTTTATTGATCAACCCCTTGAATGCCATATCCATTGCCCTTTGGAAGGTGGCTCCAGCATTTGATAGCCCAAATGGAATCTTCTTGTAGGCATATGTCCCCCATTTGGTGGTGAAAGTCGTCTTGAATTGGTCATCTTCTTTCACCATCACCTGATTGTATCCTGAGTAGCCATCTAGGAGAGAGAATCTCTCTGAACCAGATACTACTTGCAATATTTTTTCCATTGAAGGAAGAGGGTAATGATCTTTGAGAGATGCCCTGTTGAGGTCTCGGAAGTCCACACATAACCTAATTTCTCCGCTCTTCTTCCTGACCGGAACCAAGTTTGCAACCCAGCTTGAGTGCTTGATCGGGAATATAATGCTTGCCTCTATTAGCTTGTTTAGCTCTTTCTTCATCAGAGGCTCAATGTGAGGGTTGACTGGTCTTTGCTTCTGCCTGATGGGCTTAGCATCTGGATCCAATTCTATTGTATGTTGTGCCAACTTTGGATCGAATCCTCTTAAGTCTTCATAGCTCCAAGCGAAGACATCTAGAAATTCTTGGCAAAGCTGTATGAAATCTGATTTCTCTTGCTCAGTGGCCACTTTACCAATTTGAAGTGTTTTGCCTTCCCCAACCAGAATTGGCTCTGAATCTTCTCTCTTGACCTATATGTTAGCCTTTTCCTTACGAAACTGGTCGTTAGGGTTGAAGATAGATTCCAATGTTACTAAACCCTTAGGAAGCTTGTTTGTCCGTAGCTGCACTACTTGATCCCCATACTGCTGCTCTAATTTGTCCTGATTCCTAGCTGAGAATTCAGCTTCTTCTTGTAAGAAATTGATGATCTGTTGATCGTTCTCAAACACCTGCCAGCTTGTGTTATTATCTGGAACTGCTGGCCTCACAACCACATGGATATGTGGCTGCGTTTTTTCTCTTCTGATGTTGTCAACCACATCAAACGTTGCTCCAACTGCTGCGAGCCTATCTGCGGCTTCATTTTTCTTCCTGGGTATGGACACAATGTTGAAAGCTTCGAAATCCTCAATGAGGTCCCATACCCTATTCTTGTAGCTCTTCAGCAAGTCATTCTTTGTAGCATGTTGTCCCCTAACTTGGTTGACGATTAGCTCACTATCTCCAAACACCTGTAATTTTTTTATGCCCCCCTTTTCCTGGCCCAATGAAGTCCATGAATCAAGGCCTCATATTCAGCTGTGTTGTTTGAACAAGAAAACATGAAATGAAAAGCTGAATAATACTTGATGTCTTGTGGTGAAATCAACACTGCACCACCTCCAGCACCTTGTCTGCTTCTCAAACCATCGAAGAATAATTTCCAAACTTTGTCTTCATCTTTTTGTTCAGGCTGAATGATGTCGGGAATGGGTGAATTTTCTTCGTGTATACAATACACACCCAATTCAGATTCTTCAATTTCCTTGTATGGGTCAAATTCATGACTCTTGTTTTCCCATTCATCCAAAGTTAAATCAGGAATTCCCTCGACCTTAGTACCTATTTCTAGATCATTTGAACACTCCTCCTGATCAAAAGCTGAGCAATTTGCATTGATAGGACTTGATACATGAGGCTCAATATGGAAATTGGCAATTGGTTCTGACCTGATTGTTGCTTTAGCTCCATACCTTGTCCTGAAAATCATGTGCGACCAATCTGCAGATAAATATCCACCGATCTTTGTAGTGAAGTCCCTTGATAGACACAACGCAAAGAGTGGCGGGAGATCAATTACAGACACATCTTGCAAGACTGTAACATTGGGACATGAATGTAGTGTTAGGCTTAACCCTTTGATGACCCCAACTGTTCCCACTGCCGTTCCATCTAGTTGTACTACTCCTTTCAGCACTGGCTCATACTTCAAACCCAGTTGATCCGCTATTTGCTTCGGCATCACTGAACTACTTGCCCCTGAGTCTATCATGCAGTTGTGTACCAAGTGGTTTCAAAAAATCAACGAAACATAGAATGGTGGAGGCTTCAAATTTTTCCTTGTCTGGCCCCCATCAAGTTGCACTGCATTAGTGAGAACTTTCTCATGTCCCTGGTTTGATACATTTGTGGCAGACCAATTAGCCATTGCAGCTTGCAATAAATCTCGTTGCCCCAGGATCGCAAGTGATTCCCACATGGAAATGTTCACATGTGTCTTCTTCATTTGATCGATGATGTTGAAAGGGGATGAATTATCCTTTTGCTGTCCCTTACTTGGTGCAACCTTTTCTGGAACTTGAATAGGTGTATGTGTTGCTACAACAGGTACCTTAGGCTGATTTTACACATTTGGAGCTGCGTTTGGTCTACTGACCCCTTGTTGTGTAAGAGTGGGTTGAGAAACAACTGGATTGGATGGTTGTCCCTCTTCTATGTTTCTCTTCTTTGACCGTGTGTTGGCAGCCACACCTTGAAAAGGCTGTTGGTTAACTCCACAGAAGTCTTCCGTTTGCCAATTGGCCAATGTGGTTTCTGTTGGAGGTCCTTCTTGTTGCGTTTCTTGCTATTGATTCCCTTCTTGGCTTGGTTCTTGAGGAACACCAATGGTCTGCACCATCAAGGCCTGATTTAGTGCGCCATTGAAACATGCTGACTGATTGTGAGGTAGATTGCAAGGGTAACACCAGTCGTATTCCTGTGCCATGTTATTTTGTGTCGGGACCAAGGCTCTTGAGGATGTCATTGCATTTGGATCATACGGTCGAAATGGCCTGGCAGCTTGAGGTTGTCCTTGGTTTTGGTTTTGATTTGCAGCCTGAGGTGGTGGTCTATTTTGTTGGTATGGGGGCCTAGCTTGGTACTGTGCTTGAGGCTGATACGGTCTAGCACTTTGAGCTTGCTATCTTTTGATAGTCACTAGCTCATTTCCAAGGTTCTGCAGTTGTTTCATGACCTCCTACAATTCCTTTGAAGTATTTGAAGAATTCGATGCCTCATTATTGCTTTGATTTCTAGGAGTTGGAATGGGATTCAACTCTGGTGCTTGACTGGTTGTAGGATTTCCCATATCTGGATAGAGAGGCATTGGTGGCCTTGGTGCAAGCTTGCCAGCTTGGATCAAACAGTTCTCTACTCTGATAGCTGTGTCATAGGCCCCTGGCAGCGTTGTTCCTCCCATTGATTGGATCATCATGGCTATGTCTAAATTTATAGCCTTTAAGAAATAAAGGAATGCTCCTTCAGCAGTTGGCCTAACAGCTATTGGAATCCTGTCCCATCTCCGTTGGAACCTAAAATTGAAATCTTTCATTTGCTCATTAGGAGCCCTTTTAATTGTTGTCAGCTGTTCCAATAAAGACAAATTATCTGCCCTCTCCCCAAATTGGTTGCAAAGAGCTGAACAAAGTTGGTTCCAATTCGTAATAGACCCTGCTGTTAGGCTCCTAAACCATTGTAAGGCCTTACCTTTGAAAGATGAAGCCAATAACTTGACTGCAACATCCATTTCATTTATTTCGTGGATTGCACATGCATTAGCAATATCCTGGATGTGATCAATAGGAGTAGTATGATTTTCTCCTGTGAAATAGGGGATATTCTTTAGTGCTGCAACTGGAATTTGATTCTGAGCATTTAGGGCAAGTGGACTACTTCCCGTGAAATTGACAAAGGGATTCGGTGGTAGATGCGCCATTATGATTGGCCTGAGAACCCTGGTTGATGCGAGAAAAGGCCTACCAGGTGGAGGTGTAGACAAAGTCCTGTTAGGTGGAGATGGTGATCTTTGTGGTCTTCTTCCTCTCCTTCCTCTGCCTGGTGAAAGTTGCAAGTGGAAAACTAGCCCTTCTTCTCGAGTATTAGACCTGTTCGAATTCTTCTCATGTGCCTGGGCAACTTGTGCTGCTACACCACTGAACTCTATCCCTTCGGAGTCGCCAGATGTGTTAGATAACAAGCCTCTAAAAGGCTGGATTTTGCCAAGTTACACACCAAACTTGACAATATTGAAAATATAATTTAAAATTTGAAGGACCCAGATGAGACAATCTTCAAATCAGAATTCAGGCCTTGTTGCGCAGCTGCGGATCCCTGAAAAGTACAGGCGGAACTCAGGTCATGCGATGCAACTCACAAAACCTGAATTGCTATGTGTCAGAACTTGGAACATGTCCGACATCCCTCAAAACCTGAAATCACTGCTGTCGGGAATAGGACCATGCAATGCATCCCCCAAAACCTGAATTGTTGCTTTGATGTTCTCGGATCCCGAAAACCCGAAATCACAAAAAACCTAAAATTTTGAAAATCAAAATATCAAAAAACTAAAGATACCCTTTTGAAGATTACCCTCAGATCTACCAACTGTTGAAATTTTGACCTGTTTTGAGCAAGATAAACCCTTGAAAAATGATTTCGGAGTTCAGGCTAGGAGGTGCAAAATCTGAAATTTGTAAAAAACTTGTAATTTTTAGTGCAAATTTCATGAAAACTCCTTCAAATTTTGATGGAATGACCTCTTGGTCCCACCAGGCGTGCCAAAACTATTGGTGTCGAAATCGTAGCACCCCTGGGACTCTGCAACACGATGGGTTGAGACTCTCAGTACGATTGCACAACATGGAGCTTTTCCCAAGTGTGGGACCCTGCGAAATCAAAAAAGCTCTCTGGATGAAGGCCAGATCCTATTCCTCTGTTCAGATGCACCAATAAAATGCAGAGGTTTACCCAAAAAACTTAATCTAACTACCAAGGAGACAGGGAGAGAGAAATGCATAAAAATAAACCTAAGCTAAGGAGGTGATGCACCGAGGAATGTTGGACACCCGTTTTGCAAGATTAAACACAGACCACATAGATGTAATACCACACCATGCACAGGAAACCAAAATGCAATGAGAGATCAAAATAACAGCAATGAATATATGAGAGGGTTTAAAATCAATCACAGACATACATATATTGCTCAAGGATCGATTCAATACATTGCAATGGCCAAGAGGCAAAAAACAACATTACAATCCATATGGGAGGCTTGAAAACTCCACAAATTCTCTTGCAAGCATGAGAGAAGGGAGGGTGCAAAGCAGAAATTCCCCACCATTTTTTAGAGCCTCTCCCGGCCATTTATACGAGGAAAAAAGAGGGAGAAGAGAATGATTCGAAGCTGCCCTCAACCACCTCCAAGACTGCACCTAACTCATCCCATAATGGCGGTAGGTGGGATCCCCAACAACTCAAAACATGGCGAACTGTATTTTTGTATTTTTAAGAACTTGTTCCCACCCAATTAAAGATATATAGTCGTAGTTGTGTAGAGGACACCGAGAGCTTTCCGAAAAGTCCAACCTTGTGTGAATCCGAGCTCCCTGTGAAAAGTTATGGCGATCTGAATATTTCCCGCATCAGGGTCCGTTTCCAGTCGGGTTCGGGTTTCTCCTTTGCATCTGCATTGGGTTTGGGAGGTGGCTCGAAATGTGTTTGATGCTCGTGTTTTCCCGAAACCTGCTTCTGTTGGTATCTTCAAGATTTCCTTTTTTTTGGGGTCAGAAAATGGACATGCATGCACATCGGGTTCGAAGGGTTTCTCAACATGTTTTCGCCCTGTGCTTCTGCACCGTGTTTCTCTGCCTCTGAAACCCGCTTTCCCTTTGCGTTAGGTTTTCCAACCCTTGCGACATGTTCTTTGCTATCGGGTTTATCCGCCCCTCCGACATACTTCTGCGCCATGTTTCTCTACCTCCAAAACCCGCTTTCCCTTTGCGTCAGGTTTTCCAACCCTTGCGACATGTTCTTTGCTGTCGGGTTTATCCGCCCCTCCGACATGCTTCTGCGCCATGTTTCTCCGCCTCCGAAACCCGCTTTCCCTTTGCGTCGGGTTTTCCAACCCTTGCGACATGTTCTTTGCTGTCAGGTTTATCCGCCCCTCCGACATGCTTCTGTGCCATGTTTCTCCGCCTCCGAAACCCGCTTTCCCTTTGTTGTTTATCTATATTTACCCAGGAGGGGTAAATATATACAACATCTCCAAAATTCACCTTCGTGACAAAGTTGTCTCCTTTTTTAATGGAATCATACTTAAGATACTTAGACACCTTCTTTCTCATCTACTCCTCATTTTGTAGTCACTAAATAATGTACTTACTATATACATTTAACCTCAAAATACTGCATTTATATGCATGATTCCTAAGCAAAAGAGTTACTCACTGACACCCTTTACTTTTCTTTGACATTGATTTTATCCTTTTCATCTTTATTTCTTACTATTTCTGATTGAAAACTTACAGTTTTGCATATTATCTGACATCTTAATTAGCTCTGATTTCACCATCTGACCTTTTGAGAACCTTGTAAAATACTTTCCATTACAAATGGGATTTCCCAGGCACTACTGACCCCTTTGGGTTGTTTTGTTCTCTTTTTGTCTTTTTCCTATCTTTCAGGTATTACTTCTTTATTGTGTTCTTTTATCACCATTGGTCGTCCTTTTCACTTATTACTGATGAAATTTGAGAAAAGTAATTATATATACATGTCTTATTTAACCTCATTACAGGGAAAAAATTCATGAGACACATACATCTACAAGGATCTAATATTTTCTATCTACTACATCAATGAATGCATTTTGGATTGCATACTTCAATGAATAATAGGGTTTTATTTTTAATTTCATACTACCATTTTTTCATTTGGGACAAACTAGTTTTATCCCACTATATAATTATATAACTGGAAGAAGGACATACTAGCTCAAGGGAAACTATTTCAATCACACACACACGTAAAAACTACATAGAGTCTAAAATATAGTGCAATGCTTGGTGAAAACCACATTAGGGTGACCAATGAGGTCATTCTAAATCAAGAATATACATTATTTTATTCATATATTGTGTTCTTAACTACTATGTAGGTATATAGGGTTTATTTTGTAGGGTACAGATGCAACATAATAAATATGATGTGATACATAACGAATAAGGAGCGATACTAAGTGACATAAAAAGAACTAGATCCTAAGAAATTCCATAGATAAAAATTTCCATAGAATATGCTAGCACTTTGGTGGCCCTATCCTCTTATGGATGTTCCTATCCTTGGCTCATCACTTTCCAGAATTATACATATAGATAATACAGTCTAGAATCAACCTTTCCATCCTGTTCATCAGTCTAGAATTAGTCCAGACTTGCAGTTGTAGGTTACATCATTCTCCAAACCCTATATATCACACTTTCTTGCATTTCCTTTACATGATCTTTCTGTAATACTATTATATCTAATAAATCATAAGTGTCCTTATACTTAATTTTATTAAATAATTTGGTGAACTTGATAGTATGTCCATGCCCCAGATCCATTTCCCTTTTTCTTCTTCTTATGAGATCACGAATAATTATTCTACTTTCATCCTTACCTATATCTATTCCCCAAACATCATCAAATATAAATACATTCATGTTACTATGCAACATCCAGCTCACTACAAAAATACCTCTACCATTCCCTCTATCAATTTTGTCACCACCCACCACAATTAGGATCCTTTACATCTTCATACCTCTATTCCTCCTCCTCTTAGTATACCACTTCCTCAACGTCTCTCTCCATATAAAAACTATGATATCATTTAACAATTAAATAATACCCCTGTTAAGATATATCTCTTTAGCCTATTGTGTTAGGTTCTTTATTTCCATCATGCCTTAGAGGCTACCCTTCTCTCTATTAAAATCCAAAGTCATGACCTGCTAATATATTTTTCCCATCTCATGGATTCTTTCAAGCATATTACCAATTTTATCACATTTTGCGATGAGGAAATTACTCATGAGTCTTACAATGATTCTCCTCCTCTTCTTATCATGGATCACATTCAATACTTCCACGTTAAGAGTGTACTTATCGATAATGGCTCTACACTAATTTTTTTTTGTTATCACTACTTTCCCAACTCCACATTCCTCATGGTGTAATTAAAAATTATATCACTCTCAACTATGGCTATACTACTACTACTCATGCATGCATTAGTACTATAACCTTAGAGTTGTAATTAGGACCCTGTACTCTTCACACCCTCTTTTATGTCATGGATGTCCCATTATAATAAAATCTACTACTTGGACAACATTGTATTTATGTTACGAAATATATTCCTTCTACTTCCTATCATTGTTTAAAGTTTATATTTTATGGATATGAGGATACTATTACTATTGATCCTAAATGATTCAAGTATTACCACATGGAGTATACCACCTCCATGATTATTATCCCTACTAAACCTATCCCCTCATACCAACTTGATACATATGATGTTGGGGATTATATCAATTATACTCCTGTTCCTCCACCTTTTTCAACTCCTTTTATTCAGACTCCCTTTACTGATCTCGTATTTCCTCACATATCATCCCATGACCCTTCCACATATTTTTTTGAGATCCTTAGAAATACAAGAAAATACTTCCATGTAGAATTTGCTGATTTTGATGATGATTTCATTGATACTATCACACTCACTGATTATACCATGCGTTCTTTAGATTGCACTCCCATGTATTTTGATTATTCTCACTTTCATACTCACTATATTACTACTAGTCTTGGTGAATATCAAGTCAAATAGTTCACCACCCAACCCACCACTACTATCTTGATCCATTATTCTAATATTGGACATGCTCTAGAGAATATTCCTACTATGGTTCCTTCCTCATCTAGTATTCCTGGTCATAATGTTACTGTTACCTCTTCTCCTATGTTATTTCCTTGTTTTCATTAATTTACTTACACATTATACATTGATCACAAGTATTGGAAACTTGTCCCTTATGATCCTACTTGCAGTGAAAATGTTTTCACATATGATTATATCACCCATTTGGGATTTACTCCTACTAATATCATCCCTTTTCTGTAGCATCACTCTCAATATCAAGGTTATATCTTTCTCTTATAATCTCCGAGTCCATGTTTCTTCCACATGAAAATTTAGGTCAAACTTTAACCTCATCCCTATCCCCTTACTCTTGAACAATATTAGCTCCATTACATTTGTGGTACTACTAATCAACATAATTCTCTTCTCACATTCTATTTTATTCCAATTTTATTATTATTCATAATGATACATTCTCTAATTACTCTCCTAATGTGAAACAATGGAATGAACTCAAGTTACCTAGTACACCATTCATTGATGAAGAATATGCTATGGGAATGTATGATCTCTTGCTCTCAATTATTTTCATTGGAAAATCTAAATTATTTTTGTATCGTGTATCTCAACCTCCCCCCTTTGGCTTTGTTCTAGGTTTAGATGATATTCTTAATGATTTCACATGGATCCTTTCTGCATTCACACTTAGGGGCATCCTAATTTCCCCACACCACTTAATGAAAAACTCTTGTTCCTAGTTCACACTTGACTATTGAGGGTTTATTTATATGGACCTCTCTTTGCACACACCCATCGGGGGAATCCTTACTCTTCCATTCTAATAGTTATCTTTCATATATATGTAATTAAAACATCTAAAAACATTAGCCTATATATTTATTGGAAGCATTATTCCTTGCTCATACTACTCTATGGTGCACCTTATCTTATCATGTTACTAAGGTTCTTATTATTCTTTATCATATTTAATACACATATGTGCATTCACATGGTATCTTGAGGTGAATGTAGGTAACTCATATAGGTTGTCACATGATGAATGATGCTTCATTCCAATGAGGCTCTTAGGGGAATATATTTTTCCTCACTTACTATCAAGTTCTATCATTTCTATATTTCACATTTTCATTCCTATATTCAGATATCACATTGTCGCATACTATTTATATTCCCTAACATGTTAAAGGGTGATAATGTGTAGCATTTTCCTTATAGGACTCCTTCCAATCATGGTTATCTAGTTTAATTGTACCTTGTTTTGTCATTTTTTATGGGATATGCCCTATATTTGTTTGATTTTCTTATTTAAATAAGCCTTGATGGCTCCAATTGTCTTGTGACACTCTCATTGGTTTCCCACATATATAATTAGTTACTTGTTGAGTCCTTGTTTGTTTTTTTCCTATACACCTTTACTCATTTCTATTTCTGTATGCATTTCTTATTTCCCACTAACAATTGTATGTTAGCACTTTCCCATTGTTTTTCTTGCACCTTGGAAACCACCATTCATAATCGATATTCCACCTACATGAACCCTATATCAGATGTCCACATCAATTTTTGTCTTCCCCGTTTAGGTTCCATTCACATTTTTTCACCTCATACACCCCAAATAAGTCAGGAAATACACTATGTCAACCTTTTAACCATCTGAAAAATCACAAAATGTAGTTACAAACACACAAACATCGGGAGTAAAATAAAAAATTAGTTATAAAATAGGGCCAGAAATAGACTTTGCCAAAAAAATCAGCATGGACATAAGAACTTGGAATTGATAAGAATCTATGGGCGTTAATGTCCCACATGGGTGCTCCTATCATAGGGGGAAAATAGTTACAAAATAGTTTTATCAGTTACAAATGCATTTTTTTCTCTGATTTCAGCAGTTAAATAGTCATTTTGAGATTGCAATCAGTCACTAACAAGAACTAACAACTAATCCATGAACCAAAGTAGGAACCAAAACAAGAAATATTCCATCTATACATCTATCCCCCCACATGACTTGTCATGTTCCCATTATAAGTGAATTTTCAAATATCCATAGGAAAGACAAATTAAGTCCCCTTTTTATAATTATAAAAGGTACTTTCACATTGCAAAAATATTACATAGTCACTTTAATGAATAAGAAAAAATGTCATTATTACACACAATGAAGAATTAGAATAAAGGGGGTATAAGAAGAGTGAGAATATAAGAAGGATAAAGATAATGGAGAAGGGTCAAGTAGATAAAGTATTTGATGAAGAAACTTCCACCTCCAATGCCTCCAGTGGAAATACAATCGGTTTAAACTCAAGCCCTTTTACTTTTGTGAAAAATTAGATAATCATCGGTGTGATCTCCTTTTAACGAGGAATGCTCACATACTCCAATGTGTTGATCTAAGTCTTTACAATGTGGTTTTTCTTCTTGAATTCAGTGAAGAAAATATTTTTATCTCAAGAAATGTTTTAAATAGAACCAAATATTGTTGCGAGTGAATCAAGGGTGTCTTCATTGAGAGAGAGATAATTTCCTTCCTATTTCTGAACCATTTATTTAAAAGGAGTCATGAGATCTTCCAAAGATGTTTTTTCAATGATATAAGGGGTCCCAAGATCTTCTACACATTTTATTAGATATTCAAGAATTCTCTGAGCACTATTCTCACACTTCTCAAGCTCATTTAAAGAATCTTTTAATAAATTACACCTTATAGTCATGGTGTGAAACCAAATAGGGGACAATTTCTTGGTGTGATCCATGAACACATTTTTTCTTATGAAGAACGAGGAGTCAAGAATCCCCATTTTAGAGGCCACTAACAGAACAATATTCCATATCATCTTTTCTTTCTCCATTTCCACCCTGGTGCCTTTGATTCTTGAAATAGTACTGAAATGAAGAAGAATAGAGAGAGGACCCTGGGAAAAATAACATTCCCTTTTTCAATAATTTCCCCACCCACTTTTCATTTCCTCCCACTACATTTTGAATCCTTAGTCTTGCTTGAGGGCCTATGGGTCAAAGCTACTGATGGGTGAGACCACCTCAACTAGAGGAAAATATTAAGAGCATGGCTCTAAGAATAAATACACATATGAAGATAAGGTCCTCACATTTTACTATAATTGGTCAATGGTTTATTTTTATTATTCATTATGATCTAGTATCTAAGTCTAATAATCCTTTAAATTATGAGAATTTCCCTCATGCATAGCCTATCCAATTAATACTCTAGCCATATCATAATCATTCATTGTCATCTCCTCCAAAGGTTTGTTCACCTTAGGTCTTGCAATTCCAAGAAATAAGCTCTAGAATCCTCACTCTATAATCTTGAAGTATTTTTTTCTTTCCTTCACTTATTGGCTTTCATGTACTTTGATATGGCCTTAAAATTTATGTTGTAACTTGTTGCACCATTCTTGATTCTATGTCAAGAAAGTCATGAACCCATGAGAATGGATCTGATGGTGTAAAAAAGATGTCAAGGACATATATTACCTATTTTGGGATAAATGATTTATCATTTTGTGAAAACTAAATTTCCTTAGATAAAACACTTGGCTCTAATTAATGCATGGGAGATCGAGAGGGGTCAATATCTCCTTATTCAAAATTGTAAACTTGGTCCTCCTCTTCAACCTATTCCTCTCTGACCATATTTTTCTTGTAATAATTCAAAGGAGGTTAAAATTTAGTACTCTTGGTTTCTATCACCTTCCTCTTGTAGGTACTCTCAGAATGGGATGAATTGAAAAGTCTCTTAGGCTACTTGAGAGATGATGAGTGTGATAGTTATCTAAGTTGGGTTGAAGTGGTGTATTCTTCCCTACTAAAGGATTTCTTTCTTCTGAACCATTCCCTTGATATTTCAATCACCACTTTGGTACCTTGCTTGATATATCCATCTTCTTGAATGATCCATGAGGGATAAGGAAGGGTATATTGTGAAAATTACTCTGATCTAATACACAAAATATATGAAATAGCTACACAGACAATAATTAAAATCAGCAACACTATATTATTCTCACAATCATTTTTTATTAATTCACTTTTTCATTACACTTCATTATATAGGAGATGTATAATAACAATCCTCACAACAACCTTTGTCTGCATATACAACCATACACCCGTATGGTTTCAACCTCTCACCAATATAATAATAAAATAATACTAATTGTTTTATTATTCTAACTTACTAACTTACCACATACCAACCACATTTTACATTTACTATTTACATTTACATAGTAAATGTACTTTAACTAATTTACCATAATAATAATTACACATGTAATTATTATTCACCCATACATAAAAATGGAGCACTAAGATATATTTCCTAACATTCCCGCCCTTAGTGCAAACATGGTGAAAGTTTTCCTTTGTACTTGCACTTACTTTCATGATTTGAGGATTTTACAAGATGATCATAAACCTAATAGATGGTTTTTCATAGGGTTGATCATAAACCGAAAATGATGGTTTTGCAACTGGTTTACCATAAACCAAAAGGGTGATGGTTTTGCATAGGGTTTACCAACAACTGAAAAAGGTGGTTTTACAAGTGGTGTACCACAAACCAAAAATGAATTTTTCCAATTGGTTTACCTACAACCACATCATGATGTGTAAAATACAATTATCAGTTCTCATCACATTTCACTGCATGGAAAAACATAAGAAATATAGCTGCTCACATATAGAAAATACCAAAAATGTAGAAAACTAGAAATGGAACATTGAGATCATGTTCCCCCCTCAATGTGAAATTTCCTTTATTCTATAAACCACAATAGGAACACTACAACCAAACACTCTGCCAGACACAAAAAGAAACAATAGGAACACACTGTATAAAAAAATCATCATAATTAATATAGCCCTGTCATTGGTGACTAATGAGAGGTCGATGAATGACCTCCAACCTCTTGTGCCTCCTTCCTCCAAGAACTCCACTTAGTATAGGAAGTCTTCAGAATTATAGTCAATTTCATCTATTATTTGTTAATCTTCATTGTCTGAGCCTTCTTCAGTGACTATATTTGCTTCATTCATTTTCAATTTAAATAATTACAACTTTAAAGAGAATTTTTGCATTATTCGCTTTATCCCCAAAAGTTTTTTTAGTAAATCCCATATTTCTGTAGAAGATTTTTCTAAATCTACATGATGTAATTTAGAATCTGAAACACCAAGTCCAATTATTTGTTTGGATTTTTCATCTCTAGTTTCCCATTCTACAATTTTGCTTACATTTGTAGGTGCTTTTTCTTTTCCATTGACTATCCTCCATAGGTTTTTATTCATTAACTACATCTGGATTTTTACTCTCCATGTAGGAAAGTCCAGCCCATTAGATTTATCTAATGGTGTATCCATTATACTGAATCTAAATATCTAAAAAGAATTGAATGTAGATTTTAATTACCTTTGATTATCTAATTTCTTCAAAAAAAAGTAATGACCAATGTGTTGTATAGTAAATTGCACGTTTCTCCTAAACGATGAACTGGGTTTGGTTGAAATTTCTGTTGTAGCTTCCTGTATAGAAGATCATTCCCCATTATATGAATGCACTTCTTTTTACTCTAAATAAAACAAATCAGAATCATCTTCTTGAACTCCTCAAGTGGACCAATGAATCCTGAATGTTTCCAATTGTTCCATGATCATCTTCATGTAGTCTCTTTCCCTAACCTTGAGGTCATTCACACAATTTTCCTAATACTCTTCCAATTTGGGGATATGATATAATATAATAACATAAAGAGACTTAGGATATTTCCTTATATAAAATTTGGTCCTAGGAACATATGTATTTACAAATGAAATGTAGCACAGGATTTCTTGATGTTTGTATCATCCACTACATTCTTGCAGGAGAAGACATCGAGTGAGATAGGAAATGTGATTCCCTTTCTCTTTAAATCCTAACATGTGAGATGCAGCTAAGAAATTTTCCTACAGATCTCTACCAAAATTATTTTATCACTAGGATACTTGGGTAACCTAAGTGGATCAAGATAAAAACCACTCATCCTGATGTAGTTGAAGGTATGAAAATGTGTGAAGTGACACCTATTTTAGAGAAAAAAAAAATTTCAATAATAGCCATGCACAAAGGTTAAAAACCACACAAAAGGGATGCATGAAGGGGCACATACATATAGAAAGGATAAACATGTAAAGGTTCATGCATGAGCATATAGGGTTTGGGACATAGTCAATTTTATAGAAAATGACTAAAAATATAAAAGAAGAGATAGATTTGCATCCAATCAAAAATCCAAAAATAGGAAAAAGTAGAATAACTTGGGATACACACAAAGGAGCTATAATATGGAAAATCACATGCAAAGGAAGGATAAGAAACACATGTGGATTAAGATAATTATACAATTAAAGATTTTAAAGATTTGATCTATCTATAGCCTAATGTAATGTTTGCTTGAGTTGTAAATGAACATACATTCTATTTATAAGCCTACCTATTATTAGGAATGTGTATGTAGGTGGTGAAGGGGAAGTCTCCACCATATAAATATAAGATATACGTCCTTGTTTTAGAGAATTTAGAGTTCTGACTTAGGGGTTTGAGTACTAGTAGTATTGAGTAATATTTTGGAGTATGCAGCTAAACATTGTACGCATATATGTACAATTGGTGAATGAAATAAATATATGATGTAATTAACATGTTTATTACACAATACATTAGTGTTTTACCATGGATAATTATATATGGGATTATGGGGATTCAAATAGTATTGATCATTCCTTATGTTGATTAATCTTCCTTATTATATGTGTTGTTGAATTGTCATGCTATGATGTATATTCTTGAATGGATGATTATTTTTGTTATGAATATGAACATACATGTTAATATTCTGTCAAGAAAAACAAAGGAGGGACCTAGAGGATGTGGGTGCTTTGGGTGAGCTTCCATAATTTTTTGGATGAGGTGCTGACACACATAGCTATATTGATAAATAAAAGACTAAATTTTGGTTTTGTTACCAAGACCTCTTTTTCAAAAAAATCCTACCAGAATTTTGCATGAAGATGGAATTTCGACTGTCTTTGGAGAATATTAAGAATTGGATATATGACATCCAAGACACATTTTTTGAGAAATATAGCACTTTACCTAATTTTAATGCATGAAAGTGGGTGGAAAAGAATCTCTATTACTACTTGTATGAGACATTATTTAGATTTTTCCTAGTAGAGTTGTAGCAATAGTTGGAAGCTTATGTTACTAAAAAAGGTGTCTGGATTGGTAGAAATAAAGTGTGGAGAAAGGAATATTATCAGGCACTCTCTTATTTGAAAGATCTATGGACTAGATCTATAGATCATTGGTGGGAAGGTTTGATACATAGTTATAACTTAGAGTACATAATTTCAACATAATCTTACCTGAAGGAAGTGGAGTTTTAGTTTTTGCATGAGCCAAGAGGATCCTATTTGCATGCGAAACCTTTATCTATCAATATATTAGTGGTTAAACTAGGAATGGAGAACTTACCTATGGTCTCCTGAAACCCCACCAATATAATGGAAAGAGATGAGTTCGGGAAGGATGACTGCAGCCCTAACAAGAAGAAAGACATAGAGGAAAGACTACTCAGGTATAATGATGTACGAAAAAGGGAAGTTGATGAGGCACTAAGATCAAGAAGAATGATGAATATTGGAAGTTATGAGAGCCTTGTAAAAGGAAAGGGACATTAAGATCATGTCCTCCTAAAATTAGGAAAGAGTAGTAGAGAGACCCCATTAACATCTGATGAGAGTGTATCTGAGGAAAGAATGTGAACCGTGGGCACACATCCGACCTAGCCTAACCACCTAGCCCTTATGTAAGGTGTTAAAAATTTAGAGGTTATTGTATAAGAGCATCATAGTGATGGTGAGCAAGGTAAATCTCAACGTTGGGTAGGAGATACAGGTATACATATTTTAATATCATCTCAAGAAGTGCAATAGATTAAGGCCCCACACATGGTGATGCAATAAAGAACTAGTGTTTGGAATGATTAATTTTGAATATATCTTCACAGGCATGTTGATAGGGAAAATTTTTGTCATGCACCCCATTGGAAGTAATCCTATAGGTGCAACTATTAAACAAACAGGTTGTGTCCAATTTTTTACAACTATTGAGATGGAAGGGAGATAATCTATAGGGCCACTGAAGACAAGAGGTTCAGGTCAACCATCACACGGAGGAAATCCTAGTGGAATTTTAGATTCAATATTTGGCCCCGCTCTAGGAAAAGGTTCACAACAACCATTACAGCCTTAGCAACCACAACAACAAAAACCTCAAATCTTATTTGATATGTCCCTTCACTTACCAGAATATAGAGGCATAGAAGATGAAACTGAGCATGTGGATAAATGTGAGTTATTATGGAGAGACAAGGGAATAACCAATTATGATAGGAAGTAAATTAAATTTTCAACCACACTTTAATGGTGAACACACATCTGGTATAAAAATTATGATCCACACCAGATTGCAGTGAATTAAGATGCATTGCAAAATACCTTTTTAGTTAAATGTCATATCCTATAGTTTGAGAAATAGATCATTGACGTGATAAAAGACATCAAATGAAACTTATTTAGAAGTGTGAGGGAGTATGATACATGGTTTAAAACCTTGTTATCCAAGTTATCTTATGATACTCATGAGGCCAAAGGTTTGCTGACTCTTTTTTGAAGGGCTTTATCACATAAAACATTTTTTTGATTTGTGTGAGGTGCTAGAGGTAGCTTTGTGTGCAAAATAAGTTGGGAGTATAGATATAGGAATAATTCCTTTCCTTTAGGGGAAAATAGTAGCTATGGATACAAAATTAGAAAAAAATTCTACAAATTTCGTACCTAATATGTGCAATAGGTTATGGATTACTTATTACGAAGTGGAAGGAGATATAAAGCATATTTTTTTGTTCTTAACATCTTGTGATATCTTCTACAAGAACTGTAACACCCTGAACTATTGTTACTTCCTCCTGAGCATTCAAGTGTTGATATATGATTTCTTCTATATAAGGATGTGTTCCTTTGATTGTGAAGTCATGCTTGATATGGATTGTATCTTCTTTGCTCTTGAATATCTTTGACTAAGTCAGGGTATGCTTGGACTCTTTTATTTCTTTCATTTATAGCACCTGAGTTCAATTTGATTTCGGGAGGAATTGTGGATTTATCTATCTTTATGACTCAGCCTTGGATCAGTTGCATTGATCCAAGAGATGTTTTAAGTTTATTCAGGATGAACAAAAAAATTAGTGACCTTACGAAAGTTGCAAGGTCTGAATGAGTTGAATGAGAAATTCTGGAGTTTGACTCAGGATGATCGTGTAAAATGAATTTGGTTCTCAATATCATAATATCAGGAAGGCCTAGACCTTAAGACAGGTAAGAAATTCTGGTGTATACTGTAAGCTTATTAGCTATACCGGATAGAATCCATTACGGGAATGCTATACCTTGCTTGGTTCTAATACTAATCGGTCCTACTTGTGAGACCTAGACTAGATTCGTTAAGGTTAATAACCTTAACCTAAACTATAACCTATTGTTTGAATTATTGCTAATCTAACCTAGCCCTAACTATAATCTTAATGCTCCTAAGGTTAGCTACACCTAGCACTATGGAAGTAAGACTAATGTCTTACCTTATGATCTAACCTATGTTCTAACCTATCTTAACTAATGATAATGGATGGAGGTGGACCTATGAAGGGGTGTGAGTCATGGGCGGTGGTTTCCATGGCATTAAATGAGGTGGATAAGCATGAAGGACAAGGGATTTGGCGGAGGTTGCAAATGGCTATTGTGACCTAACGTGGCAGAGTCACCAAATTTGGAAATGGTTGTTTGTTTTCATTTGGCAATCACCAACTTAGGTGATCGGTGGCAATGGAGAATAGGCGGGAATCTTGGAGTTAATGCCATTGATGAACTTCGGTTCCCGAGCATAGATTGCTTGGGAAGGCATGAAAATGGAAAATTGGTTGGTATTTTGGTTTTCCATGTGTTCCATTTTTCTCTCTGCTTGATCACTGGTTCTTTGAACCAGTCTACTCTGTGTTGCATGGCAACTTTGAGAATATCTAGCTCTTTTCTCTGTCGGGGAAAGTTTGTAAGGCATGAAGGTAACAATTTATTGTTGTTTAAACTATTGTGGAAGAAGAAGGGAAGGTGCGAGCACATTCAGAGGTCTTCTTTAGATTTTTACGTGACACTATTTGGCATGATAGGCCCTAACTTTTAAAAATCTTGCTTTCCTTCAAATGATTTCATTAAAACAACTTTGTTCAGGTGATTTTAGTATAGTTGGTTTGAAACAATGTATTGGTTCTTCTTTGCTGTGGTTTAGGAACCTCAGGTCATGCGAAGATTCTGTTGAAATGTTACTGTACTTAATTTTTCTTTTTGGATTCATTTCGTTTGAAGACCCAGCTGTGATATTATGTTGTGGAATCCTATTAAATGTTACTGGATATACTTAAAATTTCTTCTTATTGGAATGCCTGTTGTGGGTAATTTACTTGAACGTGGCTTCTGTAAAGTCCTTTCTATGTTTTCAATTTTGGTTAGACACCGATGAAGGTTTACAAGGATTAGTTATGGTATGACACTGTTGGAGTCCTTGAAACGTATCTTATGTTTTCGACTTCTGTAGAAGTTTTGTTGTGATTACATAATGGTATGACTCTGTTGGAGTCCTTAAAACGTATCTTATGTTTTCGACTTTTGTAGAAGCTTTGTTGTGATTACATTTTGGTATTGACTCTATTGGAGTCCTTGAAATGTATCTTATGTTTTCGACTTCTGTAGAAGCTTTGTTGTGATTACATAATGGTATGACTCTATTGGAGTCCTTGAAATGTATCTTATGTTTTCGACTTCTGTAGAAGCTTTGTTGTGATTACATTTTGGTATTGACTCTATTGGAGTACTTGAATTGTGGGCATATTGAATTTGACTTCAATCGAAACCCTAGTCGTGAGTAGTGGTTGGATATGAATTTGTTGGAGTCCTTGCAGTATTCCCATTTGAACTCGACTCCTGATGAAGTCCTTGATGTGTTGCATGTGACTCGATTTCTAATTTAAGTCCTCGCTGTGTATGTATATTGATTCGACTCTTTCTTAATGTTGTTTTGTTTATATTCAGTTCGATTATGTGGAAATGTGTGCTGGGTTACATTACAAACTCGACTCTGTTTGAGTCCCTACTGTATTTTCGTATTAGCTTGACTTTGGATGAAACTTTGATGCAATTAAGATATGGAGTCAAATTCTGATATAAGTCCTTACTGTGGTTATTCCTTCTTGAATTCGGCTTCTAATATAAGTCCTTGCTATATATTCATAGGGATTAGACTTAGTTGAATGTTGCTTTGAATGTATGTGTTATGACTCAGTGGGAATGTCACTGTGTTTGCATATGGTTACATCTTCTGTTTATAGTGTTATCTAGTCTCGTGTTTGACTGAGATAAAGAGTTCCTAACTGTGCCATGTCAGGCGATGGCATTGGGTATTTTCATGTTTGATGAATAATATGGAAAGTTTTTTTGAGTCTATTATGGTTAGATTATTTACTACTGCTTCGTCGCAAGAACTCTTGTAAGGCTTAAATAGCTACCGGTGATTTTATATTGGATTTTAACGAAACTGTAACTTCTTCTTGTAATCTCGACTGATTTAGTCACATGCGTAAATGTAATTGTGTTATTCTAGAGGAGTCAGTACAGTCCAGAACATGATTGATATGGGAATCTGATTGTCTCTGTTCCTTCTCCTAAGTTGAAAAGTACATGTTGATATATATATAACTGTAGGAAAAGAAAATATTCTCTCCTTTTCTAAAAACCTTGAGTGCTTTCTTCTTTGAATCCTTACATGAACTCTGTGGTAAGAGCATAACAAAAATAGACTATTAAATTGTATGGAGAGACTGGTAAAAATTGTGTTGCAGTATAAGTAGGTATACTTGTCAATACCATTGAAATAATGTATGATTGAAAAGGAATTACGTCAGTTGAGCTTATTGAATGTTATAAGCTGCCTTTGTGTATTTGTTAAAAACATTCTTGTTGGAGTATTGTTGTCTTTAGGATGGTTGTAATCATTTTTCTTTAGTCTCTTATATATAAGATGAATTTTCTGAAAGGTATTAAGGATTAATTGGTAACTATAATGTGGGTCATGCGTCAAAAGTCATGTTAGAATTACAGAATGATGATTAGTCTGATTTATGTTAAGAATTTGAAGAAATTATTTCATTTAAATAGGTTTTTTAATGAGAGCAATTGGTAGAATGCAATTGTTTGAAGAATTAGTGCTTATCATGCTCAGTTCACAGAACTGACCCGTGTTGGCAATTTTTGCAGATGGTTGTCGTAAGTGGTAAAGGCACGCAGATCTGATATGATGCTCAGATTATTTAATTTGGTTTTATGATGAATTCCAACTTGACTTCTCTAATTGTATTATATGAAGGAATTTGTTCTTTTGCTGTTGAGTATTGTATTGAATATGCTGAATGCGTAAATTGTAATTATTTGGCTTAGAAATAAATGAAATGTGGGAATTGTTACTATGTGACTGTATTTGTATTGTGATGGATTAATCCTCTTTGGTTTGATTGCTTTTAAGTGCTTTTTTTTTAATTATTGAATACCTTAGAGATATTTGGATTCTATAAGTAGGCCTTGTAAAGATTATGTGACTGAACACTTGTGAATGATTAGTAGTTTTGCTATGTTCTATATAAGGCTAATTTGGAAATTAGTCCACTGTCTTCCAAGAAAATAAGGTTTAAATAAATCTTAATAGGTAGCTAAACGGGAAGAGTAATCTATTACTCCCTAACTTTGATCTAATCCAAGACAAAGTACATAAAAAATCTAAATCACTATATCTTAATACAAATAAGTAAGATATAATTCAGTTTGAAAACCGATTTAATCCTAAAAGGGTATATTTAGCATCCTTATGAGGAGACTTAGGCTACTGCCCATTTTTGTTGAATAATATTATTGTTAATCATTGAACTCTATGATGAGATCTCAAATGTTATTAAATTTCTCTCTGAGGAATGGACCTTAAATAAGTAAGACAACTCAATGATGAGGAACCCAGGAGTTGGGAAAAGACTACCTAGAAATGAGAGTCTTAAAGTGTAATTGCAACTCAACGTAAGTAACACCTTAAGTTTAATAGATCTTTCCGAGGCGGTTGTGTAGGATTTCGGCACATGAAAACTGCAGGGTTGTACCTTCGAGAAGATTAGGATCTTCTCGAGGATACAACAATGCAGGTGACTTATGGCGACACCCTTTGCATTGATCGTTAATATTTACACTTTAAACTCGAACAAGTTTTTACTCGGGATCTGGTTAGGAACATGGTCTTGTTATGAAGCTGCTCTTGGAGATTTGGGGTACCTTGACACATAGGGTTAACTAGGGTTGACCCAGTATGTCAGCTTATCCCTAGTCCTTGAGAGCGTCTTTATAACATTTTCTTGTTATTAATCCATTCCTGAGTGCATGACTTGGGAGAGGGATGGCTGACAGAATTCAGTATAAGACATTCTATATAACATCGGAGGGGGGTGGAGGATGTATTCGAGATTGAAGAGTATGCCATCAAGGAATATGAGACATGAACAATATGTTTCAAAACTTTGGCCAAAGTATCACAAGTTGTTGATTGCATTGTCCTATGACACCTAGTTTGAGGGACGTGATGCCGATGAATAATGGTAACAATTATTTAGATAGGTTCCTTAGACAGAGCATTCTGAAATCCCAGATTAGGGAAGAGAACCACAAGAGTGAAGAGTTAAAGTAAAAACACCAACTCTGTGAAACCCATGAATAGATTGGTAGCTCACCGAGTCATGGAATGAATAGATCGGTGGTGCACCGAGTCATTACAGCTGCATATGGTTATCTGTTATAAGAATGGTTGTTTGATTTGTGAGTTCTAAATTATGTATTTAGAACTAGGAAGAATTTATCAAAAAAAAAAAAAAATTACTTGTTCTAATGTACTAAAATGGGAATGTTACATCTTGGTATCAGAGCTGAAGGTTACAGCTCTTGGACCTATTGTGTCCATAATCTGATAAAAACCTAAATTTTCTTGTAACAGAAAATGGTAAGAACAAGGGGGAATGTTGCGAATAATGCTCCACCTGAAGGAGGGGCAGAAACAACCCAAAAACTTGATGAGATCCTTGCTGCCCTATTGGACACAAGAGATCGTATGGCTGTACTTGAACAACAAGTAATGGGAAATGAGGAGGATGATGAAGATGGTAACAAAAATCAACAACCTCATGAGGACAACCCCGATATGGGTGTTGATAATAACGCTTGAAATGCACCTATCTAACTAGAAAAAAAAAAGGCCAAGTTGGCAGCAGAACTCGCTAATGATATAAAAAGGATAAGCCCACCTAAATATGATGGCACCACATTAGGAGATGGAGCTGAGAATTGGCTCAGCAAAATGGAGAATTACTTTGCAATAAGAAACTTCTCGGAGGAAACCAAAGCTATTTGGGGAGCCTATCAACTTTCCCACGAAGCATCTTCATGGTGGGACAGCCGTAAAGCTGAGCTAAATATTGATGAGACCAATATCACTTGGGATCAATTTAAGGGCTATTGTAGGCAACGTTGGCTGCCACAACTTTTCTATGATCATAAAATGACATAATTCCAGAACTTAGCTCAAGGGAAGCTAACGGTAACTGAATACTGGGAACAGTTTACGAAACTCCTCAAGTACGTATCGCAATATCAAACTAACGAGAAGTTCAGAATATGAAAATTTATCATGGGACTAAATCCCGTGATAGGAGGAGAGGTCGATGTTCACAACCCAACCAATATGGAAGGAGTTGTTGAAAAGGCCATAAGGCAAGAAAAAAATTTAAAGGCTATTTCTGCTCATAAAGAGGAGGTGCAGAAGAAGATTGCAAACCCTTCTTCAACTTCACTTGCACCCAAGAAGGGGCCATGGAAAAAGTTTGGAAACAGAAGTAAGTTTCCAGGGGATAATGGTAAGAAAACGATAGCGAATAAACCTATTGGAAATGTAAGGGATGGTTTTGGCAAAAATTATAACAATGGGTAGAAACCCTATGGAGGACAACATGATAATTTTAAGGATGGAAGTAATTTTGAGCCTAAAAAGGGACCTGTAGGAGGCTGCTACAATTGTGGCAAGGACCACTATGCCAATCAGTGCCCTTTGAAGAAGGACGATCGTAATCAACAGCATAAGATATATGCTGTAGTAGCAGACAAGCAAGCTGAAAAGCAAGTGACACCAATAGAAGTTCTCGGTAATTTATTTGGCATACCTGTCACTATTCTTTTTGATACCGGAGCTACTGAATGTTTTATTTCTAGTAAACTTTCTTCTAAACTTAAGAGAAAATCTAGAAAAATGGATAAATCTTGGACTATACAGTATGGTAATAACTCTGTTCATACAGTGAGTATGTGTCTTTTTGGGGCAGTCCTTGACTTACCTAACTTTTCCACTGAAGTTGACCTCTATGTTGCACCTTTGGGATCCTATGACATTGTCATCGGTGTTAATTGGTTAGCTGACCATAAAGTAAAAGTAGACTACTTTGAAAAGAAAATAAGATGTTTAGATGATCGTCTGAAAACAACAGAGATATAAGGAGTGAAACGGGAAATTTCAGTTAGGAAGCTGTTAGCTATGCAACTTAAAAAGGCTAAAAACAAAGGATGTACCTTATATGCAGTAAATATATCTGAATTTTCAGAAGAAGATGGTGATTCCATGAAACGATTCCCTCTCTTGTAAAGTTTCAAGGATGTTTTTCCGAAGGAATTAGCAGGTTTACCACCCAAAAGGGAATTTGATTTCACTATTGAAATCAAACCGGGAACGAAACCTGTTTCCAAGGCACCTTATCTGATGACTACTACAGAGTTAGTCGAGCTTAAGGCACAATTGCAAGAAATTTTATCTAAGGGTTTGATTAGACCAAGTGTTTCACCTTGGGGAGTGCCAGTAATATTTGTAAAAAAGAAGGATGGAACACTTAGGTTGTGTATTGACTATCGGATGCTAAAAAAAGCAACAATCAAGAACAGATACACACTTCCAAGGATTGATGATCTATTTGATCAGATGCGTGGGGCAGCAGTTTATTCCAAGATAGATCTTCGATCCGGCTATCATCAATTAAGGATTAGAGAAGAAGATATTCATAAAACAGCTTTCCGAACCAGGTACGGACATTATGAATTCACGGTTCTACCCTTTGGATTAATTAATGAACCCGCAACTTTTATGAACTTAATGAATAATATCTTTCAAGAATATTTGGACAAGTTTGTACTTGTATTTTTGGACGATATTCTCATTTATTCTAAAAGTGTCGAAGAGCACAATGAGCATTTGAAGATAGTTTTGGAAATTTTGAGAAAAAGAAAGTTATACGGTAAGTTATCCAAATGTTCTTTCTTTGATACAGAAGCTCACTATTTGGGTCATGTCATTAGTAAAGAAGGAATATCTGTGCATCCTTCAAAAATAGTGGCAATAACTGAGTGGCCTACACCAAGGAATGTGTACGAAGTAAGAAGCTTCATGGGTCTTGCGGGTTATTATAGAAAATTTGTTAAGGATTTTTCTAAAGTGGCTGCACCAATAACTTCATTGCAAAAGAAGGATAAGAAATTTATTTGGAATGATAAGTGTGAAACTGCTTTCAAAAATTTGAAAAGTTAGTTGACTTCAACACCTATATTAGATGTACCAGACCCTAATAGGAGATTTAATGTTGTAACGGATGCTTCTGGGGAAGGCCATGGTGGTGTTTTGTTACAAAATGATCAAGTCATAGCATATGAAAGTAGAAAACTTAAGTTACATGAGCTGAATTATGCCCCTCATGATTTGGAGCTTGCTGCCATTGTTCATGCACTTCAAGTCTGGAGACACTATTTACTTGGGAAACCTTTTGAGTTGAAAACTGATCACTTAGGACTGAAATATATTTTCACTCAGCCTAATCTAAATGTCAGACAGAGAAGGCGGTTAGATTTTTTATCTCAATATGATTTTGATATTAGCTACATTAAAGGGAAAGAGAATAGAGTAGCAGATGCTCTAAGTCACAGGAAGCACATTTCTGCTCTTATAACATTAAGAACTTAGTTTAAGGATGAGGTAAAAAGTGCCTCATAATTTGATATATACTTTCAGCAGGTAAAAGCAGTGCTTGCTACAGAACCTAATGATGAAAGGTATAAAGGTTTTCATTTTGATAATGAAGGAATCTTACGTTATGAAAACAGGGTATACGTACCTTTGCTAAATGATTTGAGAAAGAAGTTTTTAGTTGAATTTCATAATTCGCCCTTCTCTGGACACCCAGGTATCACAAAAATGCTTGCTGATCTAAAATAGCAATACTTTTGGAAAGGTATGAAAAAGGATGTTATTGATTTTGTGACTCATTGTCTGAAATGTCAGTGGGTTAAGGTAGACCACATGCACCCTGCTGGACTATTATATCCCCATAGCATACTGCAGTACAAATGGCAAGTAATAAGCATGGAATTTGTACAAGGGTTACCTATGTCCAGGAATAAACATGATGTTATCCTGGTAGTTGTAGATAAACTAAGGTAGCTCATTTCATCGCTGGAAATCTAAAGGATGATTCACCAGTGTTGGCCAAAAGATTCGTGCATGAAATTTTCAGGTTACATGGTGTACCAGAATTGATTATATCTGACAAGGATCCTAGAATGACATCAAGATTTTGGCAAACACTTAATACAACTCTTGGAACAAAACTAAACTTTAGTTCTGCATATCATCCAGAAACGGATGGACAAACCAAGAGAGTAAATCAAGTGTTGGAAGTGTGAATGTATTGCATGGATCAGCAGTATAAATGGGAAGAGTATCTTCCATTAATTGAGTTCGCATACAACAACACTTATCACTCATCTCTTAAAATGGCACCTTTTGAAGCACTTTATGGAAGAAAGTGCAGAACCCCTGTTAGCTGGGATAGTATTGAGGATAGAGTGGTAATTGGGCCAGAAATCCTCACTGAAATGGAACAGCAAGTAAAGTTGATTCGTGAACGATTAAAGGAAACAACACATAGGCAGAAGAGCTCTGCTGACCTTAAGTGGGTTGATCGAAGGTTTAAACTTGGTGAGAAGGTTTTTCTTCGTGTTAAACCAAAAAAGAGTTCTATAACTTTTGGCAAGTCTGCCAAGTTTTCACCTCGTTACGTGGGACCTTTCAAAATTGTCGAAATAATCAATCCTGTAGCTTATCGATTAGCATTACCACCTTCTTTGTCTCGCATGCATGATGTTTTCCATATTTCTTTGCTTAAGAAATACGTTTCAGATTTGTCACATGTTTTAAATTGGAATTCCTTGTAGGTCCAAGACCCAGGAATAATCGTGGTTAAACCCACACGAGTGCTGGAAACTTGCCAATTGCATTTGAGAAATCATGAAATACAACAATGTAAGGTCCAGTGGGACCAGTTTAACGAAGAAAGTGCAACTTGGGAAAATCTGGAAGAGATGAAAATTGCTTTTCCCTTTCCTTTTTAACAGAATGAAATCTGTTGATAAAACATTTTTTTATGAACTTATCTTTTTCATGTCTTTATGAAAGCCAGATTGAGGCAAACATTATTCAGGTTGAATAAAATGTATTGTGACATTGATTTCTGGAACTATTCAAGTTGGAAATAGTCTTATTGTATTGTGAACTAATAAATTGTTTGACCTGAAGGTAAATCAAAATATGTAATCATCGGGATGATGAATATTTTAGGAGGGAAGCATGTAACACCCTGAACTATTGTTACTTCCTCCTGAGCATTCAAGTGTTGATATATGATTTCTTCTGTATAAGGATGTTTTCCTTTGATTGTGAAGTCATGCTTGATATGGATTGTATCTTCTTTGCTCTTGAAGATCTTTGACTGAGTCAGGATATGCTTGGACTCTTTTATTTCTTTCATTTATAGCACCTGAGTTCAATTTGATTTTGGGAGAAATTGTGGATTTATCCAACTTTATGACTCAGCCTTGGATCAGTTGTATTGATCCAAGAGATGTTTTAAGTTTATTCAGGATGAACAAAAAAATTAGTGACCTTACGAAAGGTGTAAGGTTTGAATGAGTTGAATGAGCAATTCCGGAGTTTAACTTAGGATGATCATGTAAAATGAATTTAGTTCCCAATATCATAATATCAAGAAGGCCTAGACCTTAAGCCAGGTAATAAATTCCAGTGTATACTGCAAGCTTATTAGCTATACCGGATAGAATCCATTATGGGAATGTTATACCCTGCTTGGTTCTAATATTGATCGGTCCTACTTGTGAGACGTGGACAGGATTCGTTAAGGTTAATAACCTTAACCTAAAATATAACCTATTGGTTGAATTATTGCTAATCTAACCTAGCCCTAACTATAATCTTAATGCTCCTAAAGTTAGCTACACCTAGCACTATGGAAGTAAGACTAATGTCTTACCTTATGATCTAACCTATGTTCTAACCTATCTTAACTAATGATAATGGATGGAGGGGGACCTATGAAGGGTCACGAGTCATGGGCGGTGGTTTCCATGGCATTAAATGAGGTGGATAAGTATAAAGGACAAGGGATTTGGCAGAGGTTGCAAACGGCTATTGTGACCTGACGTGGCTGAGTCGCCAAATTTGGAAATGGTTGTTTGTTTTCATTTGGCAATCACCAACTTAGGCAGTCGGTGGAAATGGAGAATAGGTGGGAATCTTGGAGAAAATGTGCAAGGATGATTCAGGTGAAACAAAAAAAGAAGAAACAATGGGAACTGAAGAAGACCATTAACCTAGAACTTCAAGATGTGTTAGTCACTATGCGTGCAGAATAACCACACATGTGAGCCTATTAAAGAAAAACCCCTTCTTAAGAGAGAGGATTTTATACATGTTAAGTATCAAGATGTGGATCATTAAAAGGAGGTCTATCGGGAGACCATGTGATTCATCAATGATTTATATGGTGATATCCAGTGCTTGAAATGACAAGCATGTAAGCAAGAATGAGTAAAGAGCACTGAAATTCCTTAAAGGGATGTGGATGATTTTAAAGAAGTGTGTAAGATGCTGCACTAGGATAATATCATTCCTTTATTGGGATAATGGTTGAGGGAGATTGTACCATGCACAAAATTTAAGCACAAGCGCTAGTTATTTCATGAAAATTTACCACCTAAGAACTATGAGTATGATAAGGAGATTACACTGGATGCAGTGATAGATGGTTGGTTTTGTTAGAACATAATATTAAGTACTTATAATGTATATTTTATAATTAAATAATTTAGAATATATTTAATATTCTTAATTATTTAATATAAACTTTATACTATGTTTTATTAGTTATTTAATAACTAATTAATCAAAATCGGGGTACACACCCCATCACTTAATTGTTCATGAACCTTGGGGTCATTTAAATATGGTCATAGGCCATTTTTTCTCAGTAAATGGAAATTATTTTTGTTTTTTTTTTTTTCCCCCTCGGGGGTTTTCGATGTTATATTTTTTGTTCACGTTTTTTTACTATGTGTTGTATTTATTTAAGTTTACATAATTTTTTCTAAATAAAATAAATATAATTCAAGATGGTTAATTTTTATTCACACCTCAGATTTGACATGGTACTAGAGTGTGTGTATTTAATTATGTTTTTAATTAACCAATGGTTGTGTCCATTCAGGTAGTTGGGTGGTTAGTTTGGTAGAAACTTAAATTTAAAACTCCCCCTTCCCTTCAAGACATGGATTAGTTACTAAGTGTGTGTATAGGTGGAAAATTCTTCGAAAAAGCATTTACCTCATGTGTGAAATCTCAGATGGAAGAATTACCAAGATCTTAAAATAAGTAAGGGTTAAATATTTTATATGAAATATTTAACCTATATATCTATAGTTTAAAATGTGCAGGTGGAAATGTTGGCACCCCAAAATGTTGGCTGATTACAAAAAGGTGCGTAGATGTGCAAGGATAAGGTGCGCAAGATAGAGTTTAAGGAAGGGTTTAAGAAAACTTGTGGCATGCATGTGGAAAAAGATAAGGTTTCAGGACTTAGCCATATTGGGAATTTTGGGCAGGAAACGAGAAAAGTGTGACTCGAAAACAAAAGAGGAGTGGATAAGGTGTCATCCTAGAAACATGATGCCCAAGAAAGGAATATGCTTAGTGATGGAGGATTCCAGAAGACCATCATTACAAGGAGTGGTGATCGCAGATATGAAGGAGCATGCTTCTATAGAGGACCACTTGGAAACTTGGCGATGGATCTGTAGCACCTGAAATCAAGTTGGTGGTTGAAAAAACTTATATATACAAGCACTTGCATAGTAGAGAGAGGGATAAGAGAGGAGAATATAGAGAGCGGAGCCCTGTAGAAATAATGTGAGAATTTTGTGGGATTGGGTAGAGGCTATTTAAGGGAGTAATGTATTAAGGGGATAGGTTATAAATTTTTCTTTGTATGGATGAAGGACATGATCCCTGCTATGATGTATGACTTCAGTTTGATCAAGTTGTGGTAGTCTAATGGATCCATTGAATGTAATGAGGTTACGAACATGAATGATTATGAATGTAATTGATTTGGTTCATATCTATATCTTTTCATTTTGTCTCATGCATGTTATGAATTAGATTTAAATACTTATGTATTTTCCTTTTTGTTGTAGTTCTATTTGTTATCTGTAAGTACCCTCTGTCTAGAATGAATACATTTGTCTACAGGCCGTTTTGATCCCTACGATTATTCTATGTCTCATTTCAACATTTTTTCATTAAGTCCCTGACATAGATGATGGTTTCCCACTTAACTTACATAAAAGAGAGACTCAACACCTGTGTGTGCCTCAGGTGAGCACCGAGCGCTTGCTAGGTGAAAGGTTGGTGCGCATGAAATTTATTTCCTTTGTGATGACTGCAAAAATGACTACATCTTGGTTTCATTTCTGGGACCTCTTCTCAAAGTTGTAGTGGGAAACGACATGCATCATGATATGTGTAATGAGTAATGATAGAATGTTTAACCTTGGAAAGTGTTGAATCATGGTTTAAAAGCATAGAGGATGAATTTTCTCAAATATTCAGCACTAGATCTGAGTTTGATGCACCTAGATGGGTAGAAGAGAACCTCTACCATGATTTGTATGATTTTTTTTTCTATTGCTTCCCAGTAGAACTGTATGAATGGCTCTCAACATATGCATCTCAATCAAGCTGGTATTATAGATCATGCACATGGACCCAAGAAGAATGCTAGAGGCTGCAGGATGCAGATCTAACGTGGACTCGTGTTGTGGATCATTGGTGGAAAGGAGTATTGGCTAGCTACACTCTAGAGTATGTTATTTCTACATATTCTTGTCCAGAAGTTGTTGAGTTTGAGTTTCAGCGGGATCCCAGAGGATCATTTCTACATGTTATCCCTTTGGTAATGAAGATATTGATTGTTACCTTGAGTTTAGAGGAATTTCCAATGGCCATCTAAACCGTTCTGGGCATTGGGTGAGGAAGCTAGGGTGGAGGAAGATGACAGATATTACGATGGAGAAAGAAAGGGAGGAGAGATGAATCAATTATAGTTAAGCACATGAAAGGGAGATTGCTAGACAACATGAGGTTTCAAGTGTGATGGATCTATGGAGGTAGACATTACATGAAGGATTTGAGGTTCACACAAAGGATGTGGAACCTAAGCAGTCTGTGTTACTCCATATTGGCAAGTGCGTAAGAGAGACCCCTTCGGCTTCTGATGAGTGTTCATCGAGTGGAGAGAGAAGATTCATTGGCACGTTTCTAAAACAACCTAGTGACCAAACCCTTGCTCTTAGATTTCCAGATCAAGGAAGGAGTATCACTGACCCAGTTGGTATCAGTGGAAGTGACAAATCTACACCCAGGAGATAAAATTTTCATTTCCCACTTCTATGGCTATGTATACTATTCTAGTATTCGAAGGAATTTTTAGACAAAGTGAAAGTACAAAATCATTTGGTCTCACATCTGGGAGTGGTGCAGGGTACACTATTGGTAGTGGGGCATTATCACAGACCATTGGCACATAGTTCAGTGGAACTTTGGGGACCCTTAGCATAACCACTACAGGACTTGGTGGACTTGGTGGACCTTGTGGATCTAGTGGGCCAGGAGGAACAAGACTTGGTGGATCTGGTGGATTTTTTGGGCCAAAAAGAATAGGACCTGGTTGATCTAGTGGATCTAGTGGCTCAGGAGGAATAAGACCTAGTGGATCTAGTGGGTTAGGAGGCACAAGACCCAGTGGATCTGGTGGCAGAGGAAACACCAGAGGGAACCAAGACTCTGGCTTAGGAGGATAAGGGCCCTAACCACCTCCTCAAGTCTTCTTTGAGATGTCTTTACATTTTCCAAATTATAGAGGTATTGAAGATGCTGTAGAAGATGTTCACAAGTGTGAGCTGTTATGGTGCACAAAGGGAATCACAACCTCGGAGTGGAAGGCTAGTCATTTTTCGACAATGTTGCAAGGGCACGTGCATAGCTGGCATAGGAAATATGACCCTTATTAAATGGTGGTGGATTATAATACTTTAAAGAATGCCTTCTTGGAAGAATTACACATCCATGATTTTGAATAGAAGAGCATCAACACCCTAAAGGCTATTCAACAGGGAATGACAGAGAGTGTGTGGGATTATGATGCATGGTTCAAAACCCTCCTATCAAAATTATCATATGACATTAACCCTTCACAACATGCTTAATGGTTTTTTGGGGGGTTAATAACTCCATTTAGAAGAGCTTTATCTCATAAAACTTTTACAGACACACACGAGGCATTAAAATTTACTCTGCGCACTGAAGCTTTTGGAATTGTTGATACCGGTGTTATCCTGTTTCTTGATTCTTAAATTGCTGCTATGGCTAAGCAACTAGAAAATTTTTCTGTAAACTCAGCTCATGAGAGTAGTAGTGGTATGTGGTGTACAAATTGTGAAGTAGAAGGGTATGTCAAGGATAGTTTCCCCCAGAAGATAGTACATGGCGTAATAGTAGACTGTGAAATTTGTCATGGGGACCATGATGGAAGTAGATGCCCCTTGTTACAGTGCGTAATTTGAAATAATGTATCTTGCTACTGTAATATTTGCACCTCTACAACCCATGATACTAAATATTGTAGGATTATTGACAAGATCCATGAGGCCATTGATCATGGGGTGCACCAAATCAGCATTTCCAGTAGTTATAAAGGTGATGATCACTATTATGAGGAGCGCGCAGATGGAGGTGCATGCAGAAGGGGATTTTTCAGAGGATTCTGTGGTCTTGGTAACCATAGAGGAGGAAGAAGTGAGTTCCCATGTGGAACCTGTTTTAATTGTGGGTCTACAGAGCATTACAAATGAGAGTTCCTAAACATATTCCAGTGCTCATGGTACGGGAAGAATCACAAGTATGAGGAGTGCCCTGAGTTGTTTGAGCACATGAATCAACAACACTAGAAATAAAAGGCAACTACAATGGTAAGAATTAAGAAGACATACACACAATGGATGCCAAGGGTAACATGTGATGCATGCTTGGAACTTGTTATGGTAATAATAAGAGCAGAGGCTATGCACGCAAAGGAAATACCAAGGCAGAAGAACCTAGTTTCAAGGGAAGAAGTGGTACATGAGAAGTACCTAGACCCTGTGCATCAAAAGGAGGTATATCAAGATACCATGGATGTCATTCAGAGTTTACAAGGAGAAATATAGTGTCTAAAGGAGAAGTCCAAGAGGGAGGAGCAAAGAAGGAAGATCGAGGTGCCAAAATATGACTTGGATGAGGTCAGGGAAGTATGTAAAATGATAAGGCAAGAGAATATTATTACCTTATTAGGATTATGGTTTAGAGATAAGGTACCATGTACTGGGGAAGAGCGTGAGAGGCAGGTCTTGCATGCAAAGCTTCCCTCTCACAACCTTGACTATGATAGGGAGATCATGTTAAATGCGGTCATTGATGGATGGATCCTTAGTAATATCCTCATTAACATAGGTGTGGAGGTCAATGTTATCACCTTAGATGCATGGCATCATATGGGAAGGCCTGCATTATAGCCATCTTCAAATGTGTTGTATAGGGAAAAAAAATGAAGGGAATACCCATCGGTGTCTTAAAGGATGCAGCTATCACTATTCAGGGAGCTAAGTTTACTGGGGACTTCGAGGATTTGGAACTTGCTGAGGCAGACAATTTCCCAACACTTCTTGGGT
The DNA here is from genome assembly GCA_019776745.2 of Taxus chinensis. Taxonomy (NCBI): domain Eukaryota; kingdom Viridiplantae; phylum Streptophyta; class Pinopsida; order Cupressales; family Taxaceae; genus Taxus; species Taxus chinensis. The sequence goes on along the minus strand of CM034154.1, from coordinate 290,017,146 downwards.
ACCCATGGTGCTATAAGAACAATGCAGATCTTTGGTTCAACAAGGGATACATAAGCTTTGAGAATGAGGAGGAAAGGGTCATCATATCCTTGTCTGATGGGCGAATCAACACCTTATACTGAACCTTTAGGAGAAGAGGTCCTGGATAGAATATATGTGTGCTTAATCAAGGATCCATAGATAATCCATCCTGTCGATGGAGTTATCCAGTTTTAGGATGCTCAGTCGGTAAGTGACAACACTAGTCTAACATGTGATAATTGGGTGCATGTAACCTATGAGTTAATCAGATGACATTTGAGAGGATGACAAAGGTGACAAAGGTGCATATAGTCTAGTGCCTAGTAAAAAAGGAGCTACCTAAGAACTCGGGAGGAGCCTTCCCTGAGGTCTTTTTGTAGAAGATGGAAGCTCAATGGAAGGAGGAAAATGAATGAAGGTGGATTTTAAGTTACGTCCTACTAGGAACTATTGTGCGTTGGTGGGGAACGCATCAGGATAATCTCTTGGAATGGTGTGAAGTGAGTATTTCCTTCTCTTTTGAGTTATCTAGAAGCAACATGCCCACCACCATCAAAGACTACCATGGTAAGGAGCCCACCTCTTTCCACATGCAAGTATGTGAGAGAGCTTGGGGGGAAGGTATGGAAGCTTTACCACCATCCCTTTAGGTACACAAACTATATTATACACTCTTGTGTTTTCCACGTGCATGGTACATCCACTCAAAGACATGCCACCAAACAAGGAATTGGAAAGAGCTAGTGGCTGATCTCATCCAAGAATTTGAGTATCGAAGCACCAAACCATCGGTGGATAAGGAATTACAGGAGGTAAAGTGCCTTATGATGGGGGATAGTGCAAAGGCAGAGGATAGGCTTGTAGAAGCACTAGGAGAGCCATACTTGGAGAGATAATTTGGTGAAAATGGCTCTGATGAGGTGTAGTTTGAGTGCGAGTGCATAGAGAATGAAAAAGGCAAGATGGTCTCTGTCATAAATAGTGAAGGGATGGGAAATTTGGATGTTAACCATTCTCTTGGCTCATGCAAAGTGATGGATAATGCTGATGAAAGAAAGTGCACCTATCATGAGCCTTTATAGACAAAGAAGGTTAACATCATCTCAGAAGAAGAGCCTAAGGAGGCTATTATTAGAGACTATTGATTGGAGAAGGAGGTCTTTAAGATCATTGATATTTTACGTGAGTTTGAGGATTTATTCCCACACGGAAAATAATGAACTCAAATGCATTCACAATTCCTTGGGGGAAATGAGAATTAAGTTGAAGGAAGGTGTGTGCCCAATCCAGAAGAGACCATACCAAATGAATCCTAACCTACGCGTGAAGTTGAAGGAGGAAATAAACAAGATGATAGTTTTAGGAATCATAGAGGCTATGGAGGAGTCATAGTGGATAAGTCCAATGGTGATCCGTATAAAAAAGGAAAGAAGGATAAGGATATGTGTTGATTATAGGGATCTAAATGCAGTGTGTGTCATTGATCCCTTCCAAACCCCATTCACTAAATAAATCTTCGAAGGAGTGGAATGGCACAAATTCTACTCTTTCACGGATGGGTTCTCAGGATATCACTAGGTGAGGATTGCAAAGGAAGACCAGAGAAAGAAAAAATTCACCACCGAGTGGGGAATATTTTCCTATATGGTCATGCATTTTGGCTTAAATAACACACATTTTGTTTTCTCACACATTATAGTGCAGGCCTTCTAGGACTTCATCCACAAGTTTCTCTAGGTGTACCTTGATGATTGGACCATGTATCGAATGGTCAAGGACCATTGTGAAAATCTAAGATTGATGTTTGAAAGGTGTCGGAAGTTGAGAATATCCCTTAACATCAAGAATTGTGTATTTTATACCCCATTTGGGACCCTTTTAGGACACATCATATGCAAAGAAGGTCTGATGGTGGATCCTGCCAAAATTGCAATGATTGTGGGAGCTAACTAGTCAAAGTGCAATGCATGGATTTCTTGGACACACGGGATACTATCAGAATTTCATCAAGGGGTATGCTAAGACTTTTTCTCCTTTAGAAGTGTTTCTCAGACATAAAATTTCCTTCCATTGGAGAGAGGCACAACAAAAGGCATTCAACACTTAAAAGGATAGGCTTGTCACTGTACCTATATTATGTTTTCCCTCTTGGGATAAGCCCTTCCATGTTCATGTGGATGCCTCCATGATGGCCATTGGGGTAGTGCTTACATAGCCTGGTGAGGGAATCGTTGATCACCCCCTATGCTTTCAAGTAGGAATTTGACACCAGTAGAGCAGAATTATACTACGACCTAGTGTGAGAAATTGTCTATGATCTACGTGCTTCATAAGTTCAGGTAGTATCTGCTAGAAACTTCCTTTATCTTCTAAACTGACCACATAGCATTAAAATATTTGGTGAAGAAGTTTGTCATATAAGGGCACATGTGTCAGGGGGTGCTATTATTCCAAGAGTTCAACTTCACTATAGTTATCAAACCAGGAAAGAGTAATTCTGGACCTGACCATTTGTCTAGGATTGATTCAAGGGAGGACACACAAAGAATTGAAGATACCATGCTAGATGCATAGCTCTTTAGGTTACATCTCATGCCCTCAGACTTAGAGAATATTGTTGTGCTCCTTAAAACATGTATGACACTGAAAGGGATGAAGAAATTAGAGAAAAAGCAACTAGCCATACATATCGTGCCCTACATGTTGATCAATGGGGACTTATACAAACTAGGGCATGATGAATTTTTACACGTGTGTACTAGAGCATGAGTTCTTTGCCTTAATAGAGGAATCACATGAGGGAAGTGCAGGTGGAAATTATGTAGGTGATGCCACCACACGTAAAATATTAATGGCAAGATTGTGGATAGAAACTTTGTATAATGATTGTAAGGAGTATTGTAAAGCATGTGACCATTTTCCGCACATTGGCAAGCCATGATGGAGAGATGAAATGCCTTTGTGCCCTATCCCTAGTGACGAAACTTTTGAGAAATGGGAAATAGACTTTGTAGGCCCTATTGCACCAGCAGCACGTAGGATTAGATCACGCTATGTAATCACTTGAACGGACTATTTGAGAAGGTGGGCAGAGGCATCCCCAACTAAAGACTGTACAATAGCTACAACATCAAGATTTTTATGGGAGATCATTATCACAAGGTATGGATTCCCTTTAAGTTTAACCAACAATAGGGGTACACATTTCTTGAATGAGACTGTGAGGATCCTTTTAGCAGAGTTCATGGTGGCTCATCACAAAACTACACCTTAGCACCCACAAGGATGTAACCACAAAAGCATTTAAAAAAATACTGAGTCATACCCTGACAAAGATTTGTCATGTCAGAAGACAAGATTGGGATGACAAGGTATCAACCATATTATGGCCTTATAGGACAACTTATAAAAGGCTGAAAAAAGAAACACCATTTCAAGTGGTGTTTGGCATGGAAGTTGTCTTGCAGTTGAGTTTATGTTACCTTCTCTATGATATAGCGCACGCGGGAGGGTTGGCTGATGAGCAAGCACTTGAAAGAAAGTATTGATAAATTAATGAATTTGGATGAAAGAAGATCAATTGCCCAGGTGGAGATAAATAACAGAAAAAAATCAAAGAAAAAAGCATGGCATGATCGCCACATTAAGAACAAGAAGTTTGAGGTAGGACAGATGGCCTTACTGTATGATTCTAAGTTTTTACACCATCCTTGGAAGTTAAAAGTGCATTGGTTGGCTCCCTACACCATCTCGTACATCCTTGATTCAAGCATGTGCCAGTTACAAGTGTTGGATGGGACGAGATTACCATGACACTTCAATGGGAGTAGGCTGAAGCCCTACTATAAATAAGTCTTCTTGGTGTTTGTAAATAAGGCAGTATTGCTAGTTAGTTTAGGATTTTCTTTAATGCATTTTCCTTTCTTGTGTTTCCCTTTCTTCTTGTTGTTTTGTGTTGTGCCTTGGGCGCTGGTAATCTCATTACTTTTTGAAATTTGTAACTGTGCAGAGGACCGCCCATCATTTTAGTGTGGGGTGGAGTAAGGTGGAAGAAATTGAAGTATGAAGAACCAAGAAGGAATGAATTGGAAAGCCCGGTTGAATGGCCCTGTGAAGAAAGTACATGCAAGGAAAGGTGAAAAATGATGGTTGGTGTCAAGATAAGGCTACATTGGGGATCTATGTAAAAGAGAGGAAGAAGCACATAAGCAACACGAGGTAGGCGAGAGAAAAAATCATGATAGAAGAAGTGCCTTCGGTGTTGGTTACGCACGCGCAAGAGTCTCCTATCAAGATGGATTGGTTGTGTGCCGGAAGGTTGGAAAATTATCTGCTCAAGGTTGGGCATGTGATTTAAAGCGCTAAAGTTAGGTTTGTTTGAAAAATCCACATTAAGTGTTAAAGTACGGTGGTACGTAAGGTAGCGTTTAATGTTACAAAGTGGGAAAAAACTAAAAAATAGAGGGTTGAGGAATTTCATTATTCACTTTGTGTATACAAAGAAAGAAGCAGCTTTTGCATCTTTACAAACTAGGGCTTCCAGAACTAATCCGTGTGAAGAAAAATTTGAATATTTTGAGCGTGAGTAACTAGTTTGCATTTGAAAACCAGAAGGAAGGGATTTTACATGGGTATAGAAAATTTGTGAGAAGGTGCATCGTCTTGTGAAAGAATCATCCCAGTTAGGTTTTGAAAAACTAGGGAACATGGTTTAAGGGGTTTTCTTCACAAGTTTGAGATCTTTAGAAGGAGTGGAAGAGCAGAGTAATAAGAAGAGATTGAAGTGATAATAGGACTTATACAATGGCACCTAAGAAACCATCTGTGTCACCCAAGAAGCCAAAGGGCAAGGGAAAGGGCAAGGGAAGAGAGCCAGCATCAACCGTCATAAGCATGAATGAGGAGTGGTATGTATGAAATGCAGTACCCGAATGGGGTTTTTCTTGGGAAGGAGTGAGAATACCATTTGATAAAGATGGTGGTGAGTGATTATAACCATCGCATAAGCACAATAGAGAAGGATATGGCACTGGAGTTAATGCACCTGAAGAATAAAAGGTCACCGGAGGGTTTTCCCATCTATAACGATGAGGTAAAATTGAAGTTAGAGAAGGCAGGGTTATTGCAACTCTATGAGTTTCCCTACTTTGGAAATCTTGAGTGCCTCTATCAATGGCTGATGTTACACATGCATGAGGACCATTTTTACTTTTCTGGGCACAAGATGTGCATAACCCCTTATCTAATTTTGAAGTTTACTGGCCTCATCTGTTAGGGAGACAGCATAGATGATGACCTGAGAGACAAAGAAGCCATCAAAGCAATCGTCACTGCATATGATTAGAAAAGGGGTCAAGATATTTTGACATAGCATAAATCCCATATCCTGTCATGATAATGGTCACGCGCCTAGTCACAAAGTTAAATGATCAAGAAAGGTGGACGCAGGTGAATAAGGCCTGGTTGAATGTATGCAAAAAAAATATCAGAGGGCACAATCTACAATTTATCAGCCTTCATTAAGAATGAGATAATCAGTAGTGCACAGGAAGGAGACAAGATACTCTTTGGAAATATCCTCCTGACAATTTTATTTTTGGAGATAGGAGTGCTTGATGTGGTAGACAAGTTTATTTAGGAGTATCCAACTGAACATCCCTCGTCAGTGAAAATATTTTCAAAGTATACATGTGAAACAATGAAATCCTCCCACAAGGCATGCCTAGACAAGTGGTATAAGCGCTTAAGGGATGTGTTCAGGGTAGAGTGGAGAATCCCATAGAAACTACCACCACTTACAAAGGGAGAAACTGAGTTTTCTATGTACCAACACTTCTACATAGGTAGTCTCATGATGGTGGATGAAACCATGAGCCCATGGTGTAAACTCCCATTTCTCCTTCACTACCAAGTACTTCCAAGTGGGAGTTAACATGTTCAAAGAAGCAAAGAGACTAAGGTTTGACCTTAGTGAAGTTGGTCAGGACCACAGGGAGTTACGCATGACACTAGTCTACCCCAAGAAGTGCACATACGTGGAAAAGTATGTAGCGCATGAAATCAGAATGATAAAACCCCTAACTCTAAAAATTGCAGGAAAATCCACGACGTGTGTATATCTCCGCATTAGGCCAAAATTTGAGAAAGGTGCATACCTAGAGAATGATGTCTCCATACCTGAAGATCCCACAGGTAGAATAAAGCCCATGCTCAAGAAAAGGGAGAGAGAAGAAGAAAAAGCACCAAGTGTGTAGACTTCCCAGCCAGTAAGCGTGCCAGTGGCAAGCACCAAACCTAGCACCTATACACATAGGAATAAATCCATGGTAAATGAGAAGACCCCATAAGAAGAGGCACCAGAGCAACCCCTCGCTAAAGAGAAGTCGCTAGAGGAAGAAGTGAAGGTTGGATCCCCTACAGAAGAGTCACCTCTCAGAAAGAAGCAAGAGGATAGAAGAGGAAGCTGACTCAGAGGATACAAAGAGCTTGGAGAGATACATAGGTGAAAAGGATGATGATGATGAATAAGATGATCCTGAAAGAGATCAAGAGCCACCTGTCTTCAGCGTGCATGATTCAAAAGAAGAGGGTGGAGAAGAAGAACATGGGTTCCTTTTTGTGTGGTGCAAGGGTAGCCAAGAGAAGGAAGGCACCCAGGACATGGGAAGAAGTGAGGAGGTTGGCACGCAGAAGTAGAAAGCTCCAACCCTTACATGGGAGAAAGTAAATGAGGTGGCAGAAAGAGAAGAAATGAAAATAATCGAAGCCTTGGTAGAACAAGAATTATAGTGCAAGTGTTGACATAGTGATGGAAGAGGTAAGGAGGAAAGCATTGAGAAAGAAAAATTTAGTATGGGAGGAGGTCCCAGTCTAACGACAAGTTTCCCCAAAGCCACTGCTCGGGAAGGAAGAGCCTTGATACAGAACGAGGACAGGTCATGGGCTATGTTGATGACCAAAGGAAGGTGCTACGTGCGCGCTTCTAGAGCACTGTACCCATGGAAGAACTTATAGCTATGGAGTCATTTGATGAAGAGGGCATGTACCCTAGGACAAGGAATATGCTCTCTTGGGCGTTTGAGTCCCATATTAACGAGCTAGAGTTCAAAATATACCAATGGGTAATCATGCCAGTACCAGAGTCTAAGGGAGCCAGCTGCTTGGTAAATTCCCAACAACTCTCATATGAATAGTTATGTAATGCACTCAACAAGGTCAAAGTCGATACTGAGGCTAGGCTCTTTGGAAGAAATGACAGGGTAATATTTCTAGAGGGAAAGCTAGAAAAGAAGGAAGAGGAGCTGGCTGAGAAGACTAAGGGCTTGAAACAAGAAGAGTTGATCAGCATGCAGCTGAAGTGCAAACTAAGGGATGAGAAGGTGAAGGTGTGTGAAATATACAAAAAGGTGGATTCTATCACAAGCACCATTATGTTGAAGCATCCAGACCTAACGTAGCCCGCGTAGAAGTACAGATCCACTCTTGAATGCTTAGAAGATCTGACGTGCATCCTCACCATGGAGAGACAACCGTTGGCCCTGGAGTCTGTGTAAGAAGTGGAAGCATGCTTGGAGAGGGAGGAAAAATTGAAAGTGGTAGCAATCATTGCTAAGTATAGCAAGGTACTTGTGGATGTCAAGATTGCTACCCAATCTACTTAGGCCACGTATGATAATTACGTAGAAAGGGATAGAGTGGCGAGCATATTGGTTGCCACTCATGAAGCAGAGTTGAAGGAGTTTCAGGATAAGAATAAGGGAAATAGGGTGGAAAGGGACAAAATCCTTTGAGGTCAAAAAGAAATATGAGGCCATTGAAACCTTAAGGGGTTCAATCAAAAACTGGTTGAAGGAACTGTACCCACAGATTACTAGAAGGATGGACGCACTTGAAGACATGAGCAAGGAGTTGGAGAAAATTGTTGACATTATGAATGCTCAAGGAGATGGACTAATTTTTGGGGAGGTAAGCACCCTAGTCGGTGACCTCTGTCAGAGAGTGCAAAATGAATTTGATGTCTGGAACAAGTTAGAGGCCAACTTGCAAAAAGATTTTCCTAGCTTGTTGCAATAATGCCATCACTTCCCCATTCTTTCTTCTTTCCCAAATTCTTCATCCCCTTATTCTTTTTCCAAGACATAAGTCTACTATAATTCTTTATTCATTGGAGAAGTGTTCCCATGGATGGAGAACAGGCATAGTGTGGGGTGATATTGGGACCCTAAAATATTGGCTAAGTACAAAAATTCATGTAGGCACACAAGGCCTATTTAAAGAAGGGACGCAAGGAGAAGGCAAGGATAGGGTTTAAGGAAGGGTTTAAGAAAACCATTGGTGCACGCGTGGATAGAGCCAAGGTTTCAGGACTTAGCCATATTGGGAATTTTGGGAAGGACGCGAGAAAAGCATGACCCAAATGTGCATGTGGAGTGGATAAGGTGCTAACATGGCAACGTGATGCCCACGAAAGGAATATGCCCTGAGATGGAAGGTTCTAGAAGACATCATGGTAAAAAGTGGAGAGCTCAAGCCTCTGAGGAGCATGCTCCCATGGAGGACCACTTCAGACACTTGGCATCAGATGATGAGGCCACAGAAGGATGAGTTGGCACTTTAGGATGCCTATATATGCAAGCGCCCTAGGAGATAAAAGCATATACATAGATAGAAAAGAGATACGAAAGGAGAATATAGAGAACAGAGCTCTATAAAAATACTGCGAGAACTTTGTGGGATTGGGTAGAAGCTATATAAGGGAGTAATGTATTAAGGGGATGGGTTATAAATTTTTCTTTGTATGGATGAAGGACATGATCCCTGTTGTGATGTATGACTTCGGTCTGATCAAGGTGTGGTAGTCTAATGGATCCATTGAATGTAATGAGGTTATAAACATGAATGAGTATGAATGTAATTGATTCAGTTCATATCTATATCTTTTCATTTTTTTTTTCTCATGGATGTTATGGAATAGATGTAAATCCTTATGTATTTTCCTTTCTGTTGTAGTTCTATCTGTTATCTATAAGTACCCTCTGTTTGGAATGAATACATTTTTCTAGAGGCCATTCTGAGCCCTATGATGATTGTATGTCTCATTTCCACCTTTATTCATTAAGTTCATGACATAGATGATGGTTTCCCACTTAACTCACATAAAAGAGAGACTCGGCACCCGCACGTGCCTCGGGTGAGTGCTCAGTGCCCACTAGGTGATAGGCCGGTGCGCATGGGATTTCTTTCCTTTGTGATGGGTGTAAAAATGACTACATCTTGGTTTCATTTCCAGGACCTCTTTTTGAATTTGTAGTGGGAAATGGAATTCATCATGATCTGTGTAATGAGTGATGATAGAGAGTTTAAATTTGAAAAGTGTTGAATCATGGTTTAAAAGCATGAAGGATGAATTTTCTCAGAGATTCAGCACTGGATTTGAATTTTGATGCATGTAGATGGGTAGAAGAGAACCTCTACCATGATTTATATGAAATTTTTTTCTGTTGCTTCCCAGTAGAACTGTTGCTTCCTAGTATGAGCTGGGATCTCTCATCATATGCGTCTAGATCAAGATGGTATTATAGATCACGCATGTTGACCCAAGAAGAATACTAGAGGCTATGATACAGATCTGACATGGACTCATGTTGTGGATCATTGGTGGAAAGGTGTGTTGGCTAGATACACTCTGGAGTATGCTATTTCTACATATTCTTGTCTAGAAGTTGCTGAGTTTGAGTTTCTGTGGGAGCCCAGAGGATCATTTCTATGTGTTATCCCTCTAGAAATAAAGATCTTGATTGTTACCTTGAGTTTAGAGGCATTTCCGATGGCTGGCTAAACCATTCTGAGCACTGGGTGAGGAAGCTAGGGTGGAGGAAGATGGCAGATATTACGATGGAGAAAGAAAGGGAGGAGAGACGACTCAAGTATAGTGAAGCACATGAAAGGGAGATTGCTAGACAATGTGAGGTTGCAAGTGTGATGGATCTATGGAGGTAGACATTGTGGGAAGGAGTTGAGGTTCATGCAGAGGACATGGAACCTAAGTAATCTATGCTACCCCATCTTGGCAAGCACGTAAGAGAGACCCCTTCGGCTTCTGATGAGAGTTCGTCATGTGGAGAGAGAAGATTCATTGGCATGCATCTGAACCCACCTAGTGACCAAACCCTGGCGCTTGGTTTTCCAAATCAAGGAAGGAGTATCGCTGACCTAGTTGGTATCAGTGGAAGTGACAGATCTGCACCCAGGAGATACAATTTTTCATTTCCCACTTCTATGGCTATGCATATTCTAGTATTCAGAGGAATTTTTGGACAAGGAGCAAGTACACAAGCCTTCAGTCTCGCGAATGGGAGTGGCACGAGGTACACTAGTGGTAGTGGGGCATTATCACAGACCATCGGCATGTAGTTCATTGGAACTTTGGGGACCCTTGGCACAACCACTACAGGACCTGGTGGACCTGTAGGATCTAGTGGGTCAGGAGGAATAAGACCTTGTGGATCTAGTGGAATAAGAACCTAGTGGATCTGGTGGATCTGGTGGCTTAGGAGGCACAAGACCTAGTGGTAATGGATCTGGTGGTGAGGAAACACTAGAGGAAACCAAGGCTCTGGCTCAGGAGGACAAGGGCCCCAGTAACCTCCTCAAGTCTTCTTTGAGATGTCTTTACATTTTCTAGATTACAGGGGTATTGAAGATGTTGCAGAACATGTTCACAAGTGTGAGCTGTTATGGCGCGCAAAGGGGATCACAACCCCGAGTGAAAGGTTAGTCAGTTTGCAATGACATTGCAAGGGCATGCACATAGCTGGTATAGGAAATATGACCCTCATCAAATGGTGGTGGATTATACTACTTTAAAGAATGCCTTCTTGGAAGAATTCCACATCCCTGAGTTTGAACAGAAGAGCATCAACACCCTGAAGGAGATTCAACAGGGAATGGCAGAGAGTGTGTGGGAGTATGATGCACGGTTCAAAACCCTCCTGTCAAAATTTTCATATGACATTCACCCTTCACAGCATGCTCAATGGTTTTTTGGGGGGTTGATAACTCCATTTAGAAGAGATTTATCTCATAAAACTTTCACAGACCCGTGCGAGGTGTTAGAAGCTGCTCTGCATGCCAAAGCTATTGGAAGTGTTGATACTGGTGTTAGCCCATTTTTGGAAGCTCAAATTACTACTATGGCTAAGCAGCTGGAGAAGTTTTCTATGAACTCATCCCATGAGACTCACAGTGGTATATGGTGTACAAATTGTGAAGTAGAGGGGCATGTCAAGGATAGTTTCCCCCAGAAGATAGTGCATGCTGTAACAGTAGACTATGAAATTTTTCATGGGGACCATGATGCAAGTAGATGTCCCTTGTTACAACATGTAATTCGGAAGAATGTGTCTTGCTACTATAAGATCTACACCTCTACAACCCATGATACTAAGGATTGTAGGCTTATTGACCAGATCCATGAGGCCATTGATCATGGGGTGCGCCAGACCAACATTTCCAGTAGTTCTAAAGGTGATGATCACCATTATGAGGAGCACACAGATGGAGGCACATGGAAGGGGATTTCACGGAGGATTTCATGGTCATGGTAACCACGGAGGAGGAAGAAGTGAGTTCCCACATGGAACCTGTTTTAATTGTGGGTCTACAGAGCATTACAAATGAGAGTGCCCAGATCTATTGCAGTGCTCATGGTGTGGGAAGAAACACAAGTATGAGGAGTGCCCTGAGTTATTTGAGCACATGAATCAGTAGCAATGAAAAGACAAGGGTGCTGCAATGGTAAGCATTAAGAAGATGGACACACAATGGATGCCACGGGTAACACGTGATGTAGGCTTAGAACCTGTTATGGTAACAACAAGAGCAGAGGCCACATGCATAAAGGAAATACCAAGGCAGAAGAACCTGGTTTCAAGGGAAGAAGTGGTACATGGGAAGTACCCAGACCCTATGCATAAAAATGAGGTATATACAAAGACTATGTATGCCATTCATAGTTTACAAGGAGAAATCTAGTGTCTAAAGGAGCATTCTAGGAGGGAGGAGCAAAGAAGGAAGGTCGAGGCACCAAAAGATGACCTGGATGAGGTCAAGGAAGTATGTAAAATGCTAAGGCAAGAGAATATTATTCCCTTACTAGGAGCATGGTTGAGAGAGAAGGTACCACATGCCAGGAGAAGAGCAGCAAGAGGTAGGTCTTGCATGCAAACCTTCCCCCTCACAGCCTTGACTATGATAGGGAGATCACATTAAATGTGGTCATGGATGGATGGCTCCTTAGTAATATCCTCATTGACATAGGTGCAGAGGTCAATGTTCTCACCTTGGATGCATGGCATCAGATGGGAAGGCCTGCATTACAGCCATCTTTGAATGTGTTGTATATGGAAAAAAAATGAAGGCAATGCCCATCAGGTGTCTTAAAGGATGCAACTATCACCATTCAGGGAGCTAAGTTTACTGGGGACTTTGAAGTCTTGGCACTCGCCGAGGTAGAAAATTTCCCAGCACTACTTGGGTGCCCATGGTGTTATAAGAACAATGTGGATCTTCAGTTCAACAAGGGATACATAAGCTTTGAAAATGAGGAGGAATGGGTCATCATACCCCTGGCTGATGGGAAGTCAACACCCTATACTAAACCTTTGGGAGAAGAGGTCCTGGATAGAATATATGTGTGCTCAATCAGGGATCCAGAGATAATCCATCCTACCGATGGAGTTATCCAGTTTGAGGATGCTCAGTCGGTAAGTGACACCACTAGTCTAGCATGTGATAATTGGGCGCATGGAACCTATGAGTTAATCAGATGGCATTTGAGAGGATCGGTGACAAAGGTGACAAAGACGCATACGGTCTGGCACCTAGGAGGAAAGGAGCTACCTAAGTACTCATGAGGAGCCTTCCCTAAGGTCTTTTTGCAGAAGATGGAAGCTTAGTGGAAGGAGGAAAATGAATGAAGGGGGATGTTAAGTTACGTCCTACTCAGGAACTGTTATGCGCTGGTGGGAAACACATCAGGATAATCTCTTGGAATGGTGAAGTGAGAATTACCTTCTCTGTTCAGTTCTCTAGAAGCAACGTGCCCAACACCATCAAAGACTACCATGGTAAGGAGATCGCCTCTTTCCACATCCAAGCCTGTGAGAGAGACTAGAGGGAAGGTGTGGAAGATTTTCCACCATCCCTCTGGGTACATAAACTATATTATACACTGCAGGTTGTTGCATGTGCATGGTACATTCACTCTGAGACACGCCACCAAACAGGGAATTGGCAAGAACTAGCGGCTGATCTCATCCAAGTATTTGAGTATCGAAGCACCAAACCATCGGTGGATAAGGCATTGTAGGAGGTCAAGTGCCATTACGATGGGGGATAGTGCAAAGGCAGAAGATAGGCTTGTAGAATTTCTAGGAGAGCCATGGCTTGGAGGGACAATTTGGTGAAGATGAGTCAGATGAGGTGCAGTTTGAGCACACGTGTTTGAGAAAGAAAAAGTAAGATGGTCTATGTCATAGATGGTGAAGAGATGGAAAATTTGGAGGTTAACCATTCTCTAGGCTCACGCAAAGTGATGGATAGTGCTGATGAAAGAACGTGTGCCTATCATGAGCCTTTAAAGACAAATAAGGTTAATATTGGGTTGGAGGTGGAACCCAAGGAAGCTATCATTGGAGATTATTGGTCAGATAAGGAAGTCTCTAAGATCATTGATCTTTTATGTGAGTTTTTAGGATTTATTCCCACGCGGGTATCATGAACTCAAAGGAATTCACCACTCCTTGGGGGAAATGAGAATTAAGTTGAATGAAGGTGCACTCTTGGTCTGAAAGAGACCATACTGGATGAATCCTAATCTACGCATGAAGGTCAAGGAGGAAATAGACAAGATGATAGCATCAGGAATCATAGAGGCTGTGGAGGAGTCAGAATGGATAAGTCCAATGGTGATTAGTATCAAAAAGGATGGAAGGATAAGGATATGTGTTGATTATAGGGATCTGAATGTAGTGTGTGTCATTGATCCCTTCCCAACCCCGTTCACTAAAGAAATCTTGGAAGGAGTGGTAGGGCGCGAAGTCTACTCTTTCACGGATGGGTTCTCAAGCTATCACCAGGTGAGGATTGCAAAGGAAGACCAAAGAAAGACAACCTTCACCACCAAGTGGGGAAGTTTTTCCTATACGGTCATGCCTTTTGGGTTGAAGAACACACCTGTTGTGTTCTCATGCATTATAGTGCAGGCCTTCTAGGACTTCATCCACAAGTTTCTCTAGGTGTACCTTGATGATTGGACCATGTATGGACTAGTCAAGGACCATTGTGACAATCTGAGATTGATGTTTGAAAGGTGTCGGTAGTTGAGGATATCCCTCAACATCAAGAAGTGTGTATTTTCTACCCTGTTTGGGACCCTATTGGGACACATCATATGTAAAGAAGGCTTGCTAGTGGATCCTGCCAAAATTGCAGTGATTAGGGGAGCCAACTAGTCAAAGTGCAGTGCGTGGGTTTCTTGGACACATGGCTACTATCGGAAGTTCATCAAGGGGTATGCCAAGATCACCACACCTTTATAAGAGTTTCTTAGACATTAAAGTGCCTTTCATTGGGGAGAGGCACAATAGAAGGCATTTGACACATTGAAGGATAGGCTTGTCACCACCCTATATTATGTTTCCCCTCTTGGGATAAGCCCTTCCATGTTCATGTAGATGCCTCCGGAATGGCCATTGGGGTAGTGCTTGCACAGCCTAGTGAGGGAATTGTTGATCACCCCCTATGCTTTGCAAGCAGGAAGTTGACACCAGCAGAGTAGAATTATACTACGACTGAGCATGAGGCATTGTCTATGATCTACGCACTTCATAAGTTCAGGAAGTATCTACTGGAAACTCCCTTTATCTTCTACACTGACCACATGGCATTAAAATACTTAGTGAAAAGGCCCATCCTATAAGGGCGCATATGTCAGTGGGTGTTGTTATTCCAAGAGTTCAAGTTCACATTTGGTTGTCAAACTAGGAAAAAGTAATTCCGGACCTGACCATTTGTCTAGGATTGATTCAGGGGAGGATGTTGAAAGCATTGAGGATACCATGCCAGATGTGCAGTTGTTTAGGTTGTGGCGCATGCCCTCATACTTGGAGGATATTGTTGTGTTCCTTAAAATGGGTATGACACTGGAAGGGATGAAGACATTAGAGAAAAAGAAACTAGCCATACGCGTCACCCTACATGTTGATCAGTGGGGACTTATACAAACTAGGGCATGATGAAGTTTTACATAGGTGTGTACTAGAGCATGAGCACTTTGCCATCATAGAGGAAGCACACAGAGGAAGTGCAGGTGGACATTATGTAGGTGACGCCACCGCATGTAAAATATTAATGGCAGGATTATGGTGGGAAACTCTGTATAAGGATTGCAAGGAGTATTGTAAAGCATGTGACCATTGTCAACATGTTGGAAAGCCAGGAAGGAGAGATGAAATGCCTTTGTGCACCTATCCCTAGCACTGAAACTTTTGAGAAATGGAAATAGACTTTGTAGGCCCTATTGCACCAGTAAATGCACATAGGACTGGATCATGATATGTAATCACTTGCACAGACTATTTGACAAGGTGGGCAGAGGCAGCCCTAACTAAAGACTGTACAGTAGCTACAGTAGCAAGATTTTTATGGGAGAACATTATCACGAGGTATGGATGCCCTTTAAGTTTAACCAGTGATAGGGGTACACATTTCTTGAATGAGACTGTGAGGATCCTGTTAGCAGAGTTCATGGTGGCTCATAAAAAAACTACACCTTATCACCCACAAGCAAATGGAACCATGGAAGCATTTAACAAAATACTGAGTCATACCCTGACAAATATTTGTGATGTCGAAGACAACATTGGGATGACAAGGTATCATCCGTATTATGGGCTTATAGGACAACTTATAAAAGGCTTAACAAAGCCACACCATTTCAATTGGTGTTTGGCATGGAGGCTGTCCTTCCAGTTGAGTTCATGTTACCTTCTCTATGAATATCACGTGCAGGAGGGCTAGATGATGAGAAAGTGCTGGAAGAAAGGATTGATAAATTAATGAAGTTGGATGAAATATGATCACTTGTCCAGGTGGAGCCAAACAAAAAAAATAAAAGAAAAAAGCATGGCATGATCACCACATTAGGAATAAGAAGTTTGAGGTTGGGAAGATGGTCTTACTATATGATTCTAAGTTTTTGCACCATCCTGGGAAGTTAAAAGTGCATTGGTTGGGTCCCTACACCATCTCGTACATCCTTTATTAGGGCGCATGCCAGTTACAAGTGCTAGATGGGATGAGATTTCCAAGACACTTCAATGGGAGTAGGCTGAAGCCCTACTATAAATAAGTCTTCTTGGTGTTTGTAAATAAGGTAGTATTGCTAGTTAGTTTAGGATTTTCTTTAATGCATTTTCCTTTCTTGTGTTTCCCTTTCTCATTGTTGTTTTGTGTTGCACCTTGGGCACAGGTAATCTCATTACTTTTTGAAAGTTTGTAACTATGCAGAGGACCGCACATCATTTTAGTGTGGGGTGGAGTAAGGTGGAAGAAATTGAAGTGTGAAGTGCCAGGAAGGATTGCATTGGAAAGCCCAGTTGAATGGCCCTGTGAAGAAAGTACATGCAAGGAAAGGTGAAAAAGGATGGTTGGTGTCAAGATAAGGCTACATTGGGGATCCACGTACAAGAGAGGAAGAAGCACAAAAGTAACACAAGGTAGGCGAGAGAAAAAATCATGACAGAAGAAGTGCCTTCAGTGTTGGTTACATGCATGCAAGAGTCTCCTATCAAGATGGATTGGTTGCATGCCAAAAGGTTGGAGAATTATCTGCGCAAGGTTGGGCGTGTGAGTTAAAGCACTAAAGTCAGGTTTGTTTGAAAAATCTGCATTAAGTGTTAAAGTACGGTGGTAGGTAAGGTAGAATTTAATGTTACAAAGAAGGAAAAACTATAAATAAAGGGTCAAGGCATTTCATTATTTACTTTGTGTATACGAAGAAAGAAGCACTTTTGCATCATTGCAAACTAGGGCTTCCAGAACTGATCCGTGTGAAGAAAAATTTGAAGAGTTTGAGCATGAGTAACTAGTTTGGATTTGCAAACCAGAAGGAAGGGATTTCACAGGCGTAAGAGAAGTTGTGAGAAGGTTCCATCTTGTGAAAGAATTATCCCAGTTATGGTTTGAAAAACTAGGGCACGGGTTAAGAGGTTCTCTTCACAAGTTTGAGATCTAAGGTTGGAAGAAGTGGAAGAGTAGAGTAACAAGAAGAGATTGAAGTGATAAGAGGACCTAGACAATGGCACCCAAGAAACCAACTGTGTCACCCAAGAAGCCAAAGGGAAAGGGAAAGGGAAGAGAGCTAGCAACAACCACCACAAGCATGAATGAGGAGTGGTATGTAGAAATGCAGTACCTGGATGGAGTTTTTCTTGGGAAGGAGTGGGAATCCCATTTGAGAAAGATGGCAGTGAGTGATTATAACCATCGCACAAACACAAAAGAGAAGGAAATGGCGCTGGAGTTAGTGCTCCGAATGAACAAAAGGACACCAGAGGGTTTTCCCATCTATAGCGATGAGGTAAAAGTGAAGTTGGAGAAGGCAGGGTTATTGCAACTCTATGAGTTGCCCTACTTTGGAAATCCTGAGCACCTCTATCAGTGGCTGATGTTACGTTCATGCATGAGGACCACTTTTACTTTGCAGGGCGCAAGATGCGCATAACCCCTCAGCTGATTTTTAAGTTTACAGGCCTCATCTACGAGGGAGAAAGCATAGATGATGACCTGAGTGACAAGGACACCATCAAAGCAACCATCACTGCATATGATTACAAGAAGGGGTCAAGGTATTTTGATATTGCGTAAATCCTAGATCTCGTCATGAGAATGGCCACACACCTGGTCACAAAGTTAAATGATCAAGAAAGGTCGACGCAAGTGAATAAGGCCTAGTTGAATGTATGCAGAAAAATATCAGAGGGCACAATCTACAATTTATCGGCCTTCATTGTAAGATGAGATAATCAACAACACACATGAAGGAGACAAGATACTCTTTGGAAATATCCTCCTGACAATTGTATTTTTGGAGATAGGAGTGCCTGACACAACATACAAGTTTGTTTGGGAGTATCCGGCTGAAGATCCCTCGCCTGCGAAAAGATTTGCAAAGTATACATGTGAAACAATGATAGCCTCCCACAAGGCAAGCCTGGACAAGTGGTATAAGCGCTTAAGGGATGCATTCGGGGTAGAGTGGAGAATCCCAGAGCAACTACCAGCACTTACAAAGGGAGAAGCTAAGTTTTCTATGTACCAACACTTCTGCATAGGAAGATTCATGATGGTAGATGAAACCATGAGCCCATGGTGTAAACTCCCATTCTCCTTCACCACCCAGTACTTCCAAGTGGGAGTTAACAGGTTCAAAGAAGCAAAGAGACTAAGGTTTGACCTTAGTGAAGTTGATCAAGACCACATGGAGATGCGCAGGATGCTGGTCTACCCCAAGAAGTGCGCATACGTGGAAAATTATGTAGCACATGAAGTTAGAATGATGAAACCCCTGACTCTAACAATTACAGGAAAGTTTGTGGCACGTGTATATCTCCACATTAGGCCAAAGTTTGAGAAAGGCACATACCTAGAGAATGATGTCTCCATACCTAAAGATCCCACAAGTAGAAGAAATCCCATACTCAAGAAAAGGGAGAGAGAAGAAGAAAAAGCACCAAGTGTGTAGACTTCCCAGCCAGTAAGTGTGCTGGTGGCAAGTGCCAAACCTAGCACCTATATGCATAGGAAGAAGTCCCTGGTAAAGGAGAAGACCCCGAAAGAAGAGGCACTAGAGAAACCCCTCACCAAGGAGAAGTCACTAGAGGAAGCAGAGAAGGTTGGATCCCCTGTGGAAGAGTCACCTCTCAGAAAGAAGCAGAGGATAGAAGAGGAGACTGACTCAGAAGAAACTGAGAGCTTGGAGAAATACATAGGTGAAAAGGATGATGACGATGAAGAAGATGATCCTGAAAGAGATCAAGAGCCACTTTTCTTTAGCATGCATGATTCATAAGAAGAGGGTAGAGAAGAATAACATGGGTTCCTTTTCATGCGGCGCATGGATAGTCAAGAGAAGAAAGGCACCCAGGACATGGGAAGAAGTGAGGAGGTTGGCACACAGAAGTAGAAAAATCCAAGCCTTATGTAGGAGCAAGTAAATGAGGCTGAGAAAAAAGAAGCAACGAAAAATAATCGAGGCCTTGGTAGAACAATAATTGGAATGCAATGCTGACATAGTGATGGAAGATGGTAAGGATGAAAGGTTTGAGAAAGAACAAGTCAATGTGGGAGGAGGTCCCAGTCTAATGGTGAGTTTCCCCAATGCCGCGTGCTCAGGAAGGAAGAGCCTTGATACAGAATGAGGACAGGTCATGGGATATGTTGATGACCAAAGGAAGGTGCTACGTGCATGCTTCTAGAGCACTATACCCACAGAAGAACTTCTAGTTATGGCATCATTTGACGAGGAGGGCGCGTACCCTAGGACAAGGAAGATGCTCTCTTGGGCATTTGAGTCCCATATTGACGAGCCAAAGTTCAAAGTATACCAAGGGGAAATCATGCCAGTACCAGAGTCTAAGGGAGCCAACCCCTTGGTAAATGCCCAACAACTCTCAGATAAGAAGTTATGTAATGCAATCAACAAGGTCATGGTCGAGGCTGAGGCTAGGCTCTTTGGAAGAAATGAAAGAGTAAAATTTCTAGAGGGAAAGCTAGAAAAGAAGGAAGAGGAGCTAGCTGAGAAGACTAAGGGCTTGAAACAAGAAGAGTTGATCAGCACACAACTGAAGCATGAACTAAGGGATGATAAGGTGAAGGTGCACAAAATATACAAAAAGGTGGATTCTATCACAAGCACCATTATATTGAAGAATCTATACCTAACGCCACCCACGTAGAAGTATGGATCCACTCTTGAATGCTTAGAAGATCTGACATGCATCCTCACCATGAAGAGACAACCATTGGCCCTGGAGTCCATGGAAGAAGTGGCAACATGCTTGGTGAGAGAGGATAAATTGAAAGTGGTAGTAATCATTATTGAGTATAGCAAGGTACTTGCGGATGTCAAGATTGCTACCCAATCTGCTGAGGCCATGTACGATAATTACATAGATAGGGATAAAGTGGCAAGCATCTTGGTCGCCACTCATGAAGAAGAGTTGAAGGAGTTTCAAGAGAATAATAAGGGAAATAGGGAAGAAAGGGACAGAATCCTTTCCAAGGTCGAGAAGAAATCTGAGGCCATTGAAACATTAAGGAGTTCAATCAAAAACCAGTTGAAGGAACTGTACCCACAGATTACTAGAAGGATGGACGCACTAGAAGACATGAGCAAGTAGTTGGAGAAAATTGTTGACACTATGAATGCTCAAAGAGATGGACTGAGTTTTGGGGAGGGAAGCACCCTAGTCGGTGACCTCTGTCAAAGAGCGGAAAATGAAGTCGATGCCTAGAACAAGTTGGAGGCCGGCTTGTAAAAATATTTTCCTAGCTTGTGGCAATAATGCCATCACTTCCCCATTGTTTCTTCTTTCCCAAATTCTTCATTCCCTTATTCTTTTTCCAAGATGAAAGTTTACTGTAGTTATTTATTCATTAGAGAAGTGTTCCCATGGACGGAGAATAGGCATAGTGTGGGGTGATGTTGGGACCCCAAAATGTTGGCTAAGTACAAAAATGCACGTAGGTGCACAAGGCCTAGTTGAAGAAGGGCATGCAAGGATAAGGCATGTAGGATAGGGTTTAAGGAAGGGTTTAAGAAAACCCATGGCACGTGCGTGGACAGAGATAAGGTTTTAGGACTTAGCCATATTATACATTTTGGGCAGGACACGAGAAAAGCGTGACCCAAAAATGAAAGAGGAGTGGATAAGGTGTCAGCCTGGTAATGTGATGCCGATGAAAGGAATATTCTTATCGATGGAGGATTCCAGAAGACCATCATTATAGGGAGTGGAGATCTTGGATATGAAGGATCATGTTTATATGGAGGACCACTTGGACACTTAGTGATGGAACTGTAGCCCTTGAAAGCAAGTTGGTGGTTAAAGAAACCTATATATACAAGAACCTACATAGTAGAAAGAGGGATACAAGAGGAGAATATAGAGAGCAGAGCTCTACAGAAATACTGTGAGAACTCTATGGGATTGGGTAGAGGATATATAAGGGAGTAATGTATTAAGGGGTTGGGTTATAAAATTTTCTTTGTTATGGATGAAGGACATGATCCCTGCTGTGATGTATGACTTTGGTCTAATAAAGATGTGGTAGTCTAATGGATCCATTGAATGTAATGAGATTACACACATGAATGAGTATGAGTGTAATTGATTCGGTTCATATCCATATCTTTTCATTTCGGCTCATGGATGTTATGGATTAGATGTAAATCCTTATGTATTTTCCTTTCTGTTGTAGTTTTATTTGTTATCTATAAGTACCCTCTATTTGGAATGAATATATTTGTCTAGAGGCTGCTCTGAGCCCTATGATGATTACATGTCTCATTTCCACCTTTATTCATTAAGTTCTTGACATAGATGATAGTTTCCCACTAAACTCACATAAAAGAGAGACTCGACACCCGTGCATGCCTCGGGTGAGCTCTCAACGCCCACTGGGTGAAATGTCGGTGCGCATGGTATTTCTTTCCTTTGTGATGGGCGTAAAAATGACTATAGGAAATATTTTCGAAGGTAAATTCAAGTGTAAAATGAAGTGAGGAGACAAGATCCATGTTAATAAGGTTTACAAATTCTTTTATTGATCGGGATGAAATTAGTGTCCTCCTATATGGTAAATAAATTCTATTTTTCCCTTTTGGAAACAAAAATAATCATACCCCCTTGGTATCCCTTTTAAAAAAATTACATTTGAAATGTGTCTACATATTTAGTATAAATTTGGTTATAATTTGGGTACCTGTTTAATTTGGGACACATAATATTTTTGTTTTCAAAACTATAGGTTATATAGTTTAACCTACATTCTCTATCATATGTATTTTAAACACTATACGTTAAAATATATCATAGTTTATATTAAAATTATAATTTACAATGTTTAAAATATTATATAGTTTATATAAATTATAATATATATTGCATTGGTTAAAACATATAGTTTTATAAACTATAAAAAAATGGTATAATGTATATTTTTTATTATTAAAAATTTATACTAAAACTAAGGGAGGCCAGCTCCATTCCAAACATCTCTTGTCTTATATTTCAACTTGGCAAGCTCTGTGTGCCTACCCCACACTTCGAGTGTGTTGACCCCATATAGCCCCCTCTCCCCTACACCGTCGACCAAGTATTTAAACCATGTGCCCCTGGGATTTGTTTTTTTTTGTTTGGCAATTTTTGGATTTTTTAATCCCACATCGTGTACATGGGGGAAATAGGAGTGTTATATAAGGCATATAGAGGAAACCTCATTTAATGGGGCTTTGGTAACATCTATATCCTTTTTGTCTTAGCCATTCCATAACGTGTAGTCTTGGACCGCTTATCAATGACTTGTGATATTGCTTGGATGTAGGATATGTGGTGATATATAACTCAAGATTGTGATAAACATGTATAAATCACATAGATTTTACACGAGCTCGCTTAGCTTGACCATAGCTTAGTGATGAATATTGTGTGTGAAGTTGTGGCTATTTCATGAAGGTTGGTAGTTAGTTGATGTTGGTTGTTGGCTCGACTTTCCACTTAACTCCCCGAGATGGGTAGTTGTTGAATGAATTTTGGTTGTTGGCTTGAACCCCTTGATAATGTTTCCCAGATCGAGCTCAAGTCTCGGAATTGTTTATTTATATATGGCGAGTTAGTATGAATCGGTCGTAGTATATGTGATGTTGCATGATTATATAGAAAATTAATATAAATCTTTCCATCTGGGGACCTATCTCGGCCTAGAGCTCGTCGATATATGACCGAACTTGTTCCCTAGCTCAACCAAACAATTTCCTACCTTGGAGTTAGGCTCCCAATTTTTTAATATAAAAGTTTATTTTTTAATTTATGTTTTTATAATGTTAGTTCTTGTAGATAATCTTAAAATTTCGCAAAGTGATTTTACATAAACAAGGAATTTCTTATGTTTTTGTACAAAATAAGAAATAATATACCTTTTTTACGACAAGACAAGTAAGTTGTATTGTATGTTTAGATTATTGGTTTGATAAGTTATTTTTTCATCATTAATTCATTTAATTTTTACTACATAGCTTGAATAATGACAGGGGAATTTTTTAACCTTAATCACTATAAACTTCGTTGTTCGTAGTTATTGAAAAATTAGTTATGAAAAAATGGGATCTAACCACTTTACTATTGATAAGTAATAGACGTTGAATGGAAATAGTTACAACATATGGAAATTATGATTGAAGGAAGAATTCATGTCTTGCAAGATATGGATGATCATGAAAGGAACTGAGAAGGCTCTGACTAGAAGACAAGCAACTATGGACAATGTCGTTTCATACCAAAACAATTTGTGGGAATCTATGTCCATAATTTTCTAGAGCATGCATTATAATTTTATCCTTCATATCAAGAATCAATAAAGTCTGAGTGAGGCTTGGAAATTAATAGAATTGATGCACAAACCTATGCGGTTATAAAAAATAATTAAATTTAATTTAGAACTAATGACGACTCCCATGGAGGGAGATGAAAAAGTAATAAATTATTTGGAAAAAATTAAAAATATTAGGTCTCAGTTATATGGATGTAACTGTAACTTAATTCAGGAAAAATTACTTTACTTTATTATTTAATTAAATATTCATGTAAGGTTTAGAAATTTCATTTCAACTCTAAATTCCAAATATCAAACTTAACAAGACATCTTTGATTTGCAAACCCTTAGTGCTATCCCAATTTAGGAAGATAAATTTATGACAAAATTTGATTCAAAAGAGAATTCCACTCGGGCACTTTTCGCTTCAAAATAAAAAAAAAAACCTTCTAGATTAAAAAAGAATCAAAAATCAACTTTTAAAACTCCTAGTAAAGATAAGAAACAAGGAAACTTAAAATATAGTTTTGATGGTAAATGTCATATTTGTGGGAAGGTTGTCCATAATAAATAAAGATTGTAAATCAAAAAAATAATTCAAATTTCAAGAAAAAAAATGGAATAAATCAAATCAAAATCAAGATGAAAATAAAGAGAATAATCATAGAGCTAATGTAGTAACTCGATAAACTACATCTATCATCTTTAAATGAAAATTAAATGTTTTGTTTGAATATACTATACTGAATTTAAGTTGTTTTCATTCATAGTTAACTCATAATAACTATAAATTCTATTGGTTATTGAAAATGAGCTAGAAGTAACTATAGCTGAAATCATACAAAAATGGCTTATATGTGTTTAAAGATTGTGCTTTAGTTTTTCCTAGTAGTTTACTCAAAAATAGAACTATTGATTTTTTGGTTTGTAATATTGAGATCATCTCTTTAGGATCATGTATGAAATGGCTTAAAATTACCACCAATAAAATTTTTAAAGGGTCCTTATATGTTAATCTATCACCAAAAACCCTTCCTCAGTCATTTATTGAAGAAAACATCACATAAATCCATGGGATGTCTCCACAGTTAGTGGATCAGTTTTTCATTAAATGTTGTGATTATTCTTGTATGATTTGATTATCTGTTCAGATATATTATCTATCAGTCTTATCATATTTTTTAAAGGGATTAGAATAGATAATGAAGTTATATACAATATTGATAAAACTTTTTTTTATATGTGATTACTAAAATATTATTATATGAATATCAAATGACACTTAGGGATTCCTTTGTGTTTATATTGGAGACATATAATAATGATTTCATCTAATGTATATTCTACAAAAGTAATATGTTGAAATTATTCAACATATTTTAACATGGTTAGTTGTTATACAACTAGCGTTTAAATTTTACATATGGTTAAAAGTGAAATCAATAATGGTTTATATTATGCTTATTATGATTTCTATATGAATATTATGACTCTAACCATGTTGTTGTTGTGTTATATATAAAGTATACATCTAGATTTGTGTTTAAGTTTTAGGTTCAAGTGTCATTACTTAGAGTAGTAAAAAAACAATTGATAGTTTTCATCTCTTCTACTGAGGAAGAGTAGAGAAGTGTGATGGAAGCAATGAAACAATCCATGTGGATAAGGAGGATCCTAAAAGAGATGCACATGGAAGTTAAAAGAATTAATCCTATTCTGTGTGATAGTTAGAATTTTTATTCTCTTACTAAGAATCTAGTTCAACATCAGATAATGAAGAATATAAAAGGTTATATGGTCCTTATCCGAGAGAATATTTTTTGTGGTAATATAGATCTCCAGTACTATTCAACTGAAGATCAAGTTGTAGATATGTTTATGAAGCCATTGTGCGTAATAAAATTTTACAAGTTTCATGTAATGCTTGGACTTTTAGAGTTTCCATTGAGGGGGAGTATGTATGGAAATGTCACCTATTAATGGTTAGGAAGTTTATATCTCCTTCTCCTCTATACTTAAGATCCATTTGTAAAGCATTGGAAAAATATCTTCGTGATATTTTGTACACTTATCACTCTAAGTTTACGGTGTATAGTCTATTATGTTGCATCTATTTTTAAAGGAGGTACTTATGTAATAAAAGGTTCTTAGAGATGCGATATAAGAATTTTCCATGAGAAACTATGAGATGTGGTATCAAAAATCATGCTTAGCATAAATCATAACTTCTGATTTATGGATTCCAAATCCTTTTGTACTAAAAGTTAAGTTGAGCATGATGAAGGTGTTATAAGTCCTACAAAAGTGATATGCTGGCCTAAACCTTCTCAAATGGTTTATGGATATTTAAATCCTATTGTATATACAAGTAATGTTGGCACACGGTTCCCCGTTTAATATTAAGGGGGGGTTTTAGAACATAAAATTAAGTGTTTATAATGTTTAGTTATATGTAAATAATTTAGAGTATATTTAATATTCTTATTTATTTATATTATGATTTATTAGTTATTTAATAAACAATTAGTCTAAATCGAAGTACACACCCCCATCACTTAATTTTTTATGACCCTGGGGGTATTTTAAATATGGTCGCAGACCATATTTTGTTTAATTCATGTGAGGTGAGTTGTACAGGGAGAGAAGTGAGGAGGGAGATAAGTCTAGACTGTAAACATTTCTCAGTAACTAGATATTATTTTTCTCCATGGTTTTTTCCCCCTCAAGGGGTTTCCACATTATATTCTATGTTCATTTATTTTTTACTGTGTTGTATTTATTTAAGTTTACATTCATGTTTTTAGTAAATGTTATAAATATAATTTAATGTGGTTAGTTAACATTCTTATAGATTGTTCTTGGTAAATGTTATAAATATAATCATAGTGACACTACCAATATTACTTGTGATAATTGGGATCATGGTACATATGAAATGGTAGGTCATGAGGTTAAGGGATGAGTCACCAGGATGATTAGGTCACACATGATTCAACACTTGGGAAAAAATCAGTTGCCAAAGTACATTGAGAAAATAAACCTAACTCTTTCTTGTGTGTGATTGAGGACTCGTCGTGAAACAAGAGAGATTAGATAAAATATTATAGTTTATACATTACGCAAGACAACAATGCACTGGTGGGTGACACATAATCTATTGGAATGGAGGGAGGTAAGGGTGGCCTTTTTACTGAGGTTTACTCAGAGTAATTTTCCTTCTCCTATACATGAGTATGATGGGAATACTCCTACTTTAGTACACATCTAAAATTGTGATAGAAAGTGGGCGTAAGGATAAGAAGCTATACTAAAATCCATTTGTGTATAAAATTTCTACTTGAGCTTGTGTGGATGCATGCATGCATGGTATCTGAATATTAAGCTCAAGAAAAATACTATAAGTTGGTAAGATTTGACTGAAGGTATGACTCACACTTTTTATTATTTTTCTAATAAACCACCAGTACATGAGGCCTTTTAGATTATGAAGCTCATCACGTTGGGAGGTATTGTGAAGGTAGAGGAACTTATGGTTCAACTCTTACAATAACCTGAGACCTATGCACACGAGGATGTATTAGACATGAAATAAACACTACTAGGGTGCACGTGGAAAGAGAAAGAAAAAGGGAAAATAGTGTAACTCATAAATAGTGAGGAAGTTTAAGATATAAACACTAAGCACACTAAGGGTATGCATGAGGTGATGAAATTTGTATTTGAGCAACTGTGTGCATACCATGTGCTTATGAATATTAAGAATGTGAATATTGGAATTGATTATGTGCCTAAGGAGGCTATTATTAGAGATTATTGGTCAAAAACAGAGGTTGTGAAGATCATTGAGTTGTTGCATGCATTATAAGACTTATTCCCAAGGGGTTATCATGATTTTAAGGGTGTCCATACATTTTTGGGATAAATGATGATTAAGCTAAAAAGATGCACGTGGATGGTGAAGAAGAGGCCTAATAGGATGAACCAAAAATTGTGCAAAAATTTCAAAGAGGAGATTCAAAACATGCTTAATTCAGGGATCATAGAGCCTATTGAGGAATATGAGTGGGTCTGTCTCAAGGTGATCAGTATAAATAAAGATGGATGGATTAGGATCTGGTGGATTATAATGTACTCAATGCTTCATATGTCATAGATAATTTTCCTACACCATTCAATGAGGATATTATGGAAGGTGTTGTAGGGTATGAAATATATTAAATCAAATTTGGATTCTCAGGGTACCATTATCTATGCATTACAAGTAAGATCAAGAGAAAACCACCTTCAAAATTGAACAAGGAAGTTTTTCATAAACTATGATGCCATTTGGATTGAATAATGTGCCAACAATGTTCTTGTGCATCATTGTTCAGGAATTCTAGGAAATCAATCATAAGCTTTTATAGGTTTATCTAGATTATTGGACCATCTATGGGATAATAGAAGATCACTGTGATAGATTGAGGCTGATATTTGAAATATTTAGGCAGTTAAACACCTCTTTGAATATCAAGAAGTATATTTTTACTACCCCTTTTGGTAAATTACTTGGGCATATCATTTGTAAAGGAATATTGGTACAACCTACTAAGATCACATTCATCTTAGGGTTGGAAGAAACTATCAATCAGAGTAAAGTGTGTAGATTCTTGGGTCATACTAGTTATTACATGAATTTTATCAAAGGATATGTCAATATTTTCATGCCCTTAGAGGAATTTCTCAAGGCTAAAGGAAAGATTTATCAGGGTTACGTGGAGCAACAATTTTTTGAGACCTTAAAGGAGAGGCTTACCACCACACTTATATTGTGATTCCATTTATGGAATAAACTATTTTATTTCCATGTAGATGCCTCTAGTATGGCTATTGATGCATTATTGGTGCAACCAGGTGAAGAAATTTTTGATCACCCTATTTTTTTTGCGAGTAGGAATTTGAAACTAGTTGAGAAGAACCATACAACGATAAAGAGAAAAAAATTATCCATGATCTATATGCTTCACAATTTCAGACATTTCTTACTTGCCACATTGTTTATATTTTATACAGATCATATGGAATTGAAGTAATTGGTCAACAAACTATTTTTACAGGGGTGTATATACCGTTGAATACTTTTTTTTAGGAATTTTATTTTACAGCTATAGTAAATCCAAGAAAGAGTAATCTGGGCCCTGATCACTTGTCAAGGATTAAACCTGGAGAGGACATGTAAAGAATTAAATATACTATGCCCAATGCATAATTTTTCATACTGAGCCATGTTCAAATGATTTGGAAGATATTTTTGTATTCTTATGCATTGGACTTATGTCAAAAGGCATGAATAATTTGGAAAAGAAGTAACCTAATATTCGATCCATTCCATATCATCTTATCTAATGTGTCCTATATAAAATGGGGAGAGATAAGGTCTTACGTAGATGTGTCTCAGAACATGAGTGTGGAGCCATCATGGAGGAATTACTAGAGGATACTATACAGGGGATGCAACTACATGTAATATCATGTTATCTGGTATATGATGAGAGCCATTATAAAAGGAAACTAAGGCTTTTGTTAAGGCATGTGATCACTATCATAGAATTGAGAATCTTGGAAATAGAGATGAAATTTCATTAATACCCATAGCGAGCGTGAATCCTTTTGAAAAATGGGAAATTTATTTATAGGACCTATTGCACCACCCACATATATGAAATGGGAGAACTACATCATCACATTTACTAACTATTTGACAATGTGGGTAGAGGCTATGCTTATAACATATTGCATGGTAAAAATAACATCGAGGTTCCTTTGGGAGAACATCATCAACATGTATGGATGTCCATTTATCCTAACAAGTGATAGAGGAACTCATTTTTCAAATGAGACTATTAGAAATTTATTGGAAGATTTTATGTTAGTAAACTATAAGACCACTCCTTATCACCCCAGGCTAATGGAACTATTGCATCTTTCAACAAGATCTTGGGTAACACACTAATGAAGATATGTGATGTTAAAAGAACTTTGGTACCTATTTCAACAAGATCTTTGGTAAAGGATTGGGATAACAAGGTATCAACCATACTTTGGGTATATAGAGAAACCCATAAATAGTTAAATAAGTTCATACCCTTTATGTTGGTATTTTATGTAAAGGTTATATTACTTGTGTAATTTATGTTACTTTCCCTGCGTATTATGCTCACAGGTGGATTCGATGATGAATATGAATTTGATGACCGAATTGAAAAATTGATACAATTGGATTAATGACATGCCATTGTGTGCTAGATTAAAAATTAAGAAAAATAAATACAAAATGCTTGGCATGACAGACACATTAAGAACAAGTCTTTTGTAGTCAGAAAGATGGTACTTCTATATGAATCCAAGTTTTTGCACCATCCAGGGAAGTTAAAAGTCCATTGGTTGGGACCCTTGGTAGTGACCACAATACTCGAATTAGGTGCATGTCAATTGAAAGTTTTGGATGACACCATGTTTCTTAGTTACTTCAATTGGAGAAGGTTGAATCCCTTCTATAAATAATATTCTTTTATGTATGTAATAAGACAGTATTTCCATTTAGATTAGATTTCCCTTCCAAGCTTTGTTTTTATTTTTTTTTGTAATACGTGTGTTTGCGTATAGGAGATGATTACTATCTATTATGGTTGATGCAAAGAGGACCACAAATACTTTTAGTGTGGGGTAAAATAGGTGCATGTGCATGAAAAAGAGGCTATGAAATGATGGAATGGATATTTAGTGTTCGTTCAGGGTTACTTATGAATATGATACAGGTATATGGAAGAAAAATAATGGTACACACAACTACGTGAAAATAAAATAGTTTCTCTTTGGGATAGATATTGCTCATACTGACAACCATACGTGTGGAGAGCCATGTAGTGTAACGCGAGGAAGTAATACAGTAAAATACTTGGAAAGTGGCACGGAAGAAGATGGTATGCATAACAGTAAGGTGCATGTAAGGAAAACTTCAGCCTAAGAAGTAGTGGTGTGTTATAAGGTTATGAATGTTGGGTGTAAATGAGAAAAATGTGGAGAAAATAAAAAACTGCCTTTAAAACAAAAAATTATTTAAAACAAAAAAAGTGGGAAAAAGCAAAAAATGTGTTTTAAAGATAACAACAATTTTAAGTGTAGGATAGCTATAAATAGGGAGCAAACAAATTAATTGTTACCTTGAATTTTAAGAGATTTGTGCAATCAAGATCCAAATGAAGAAGTGTGAAGAGTGAATTCTGTGGTGAAGAAAACTAAAGTAGAGTTCATGAAGTCTTCAATTGGAGAGCTCCTTGAGTATAGAAAGTGGAAGCTTTAGAGACGTGTGAGGGCTAGGGTAAGTTGAGATAGGGTTTGCATAGTTGAAATTTATGGAGCTAGGATTTATAAAATATTGGGAGTCATGAAGCTAGGGTTTATAGAGTTCAGAAATTAAGTTGCTAGGGCACGAGAGAAGGTTGCACAAGATAACTTAGATGATTGGACACACGATGCAAGGTTACGAAGAGAAAGTAAGTTTTTTACTTAGAGTACCTAGGGAAAAATTTAGTAGAGTTTACAATTTCATTTTGGGAGAAGAAATGGCACCATGCAGGGAACCAAAGGGAAAGAAGGAATTAGTACCCGAGAATTTGTTCTCGGAAATGCAATACCCATTGGAGGTAGTTGTTGTGTAAAAATGAACCTTGTAACTTAAAAAATGTAATATTAGTGAGTATAATCATAAGGCACCATGACATGAGGCCACATTTAATAAAGATATGTTGTGGGAGTTTCCCTTGAGGAATGGAGAGGACCAAATGGTCATGGGCGACTCACTACAAAATATCCTTGAGAAGGTATGGGTCTTCCATTTATTTTAATTTCACTTCTTTGGAATACTTGCACACCTCTTCCAATGGTAGGTATTACGGGTGAAAGAAGACTATTTCTACTTCACTAGATGGAGGATGAGGCTCAAAACTCATCTTATTGGGAGAGTGACTAGGTTTCACAAAATCGATGAATACCTCAACTTGGATATGCGAGATTGGACAAAAATTGAGGAGTTGGCCAAAAAATTGCAATATGAAAAGGGACATAAGGAAATGAGTGTTGAGAATATTTTTTGAACATATAACCAGAGTAGTGGCTCATTTGGTGAGTCGCAAGCTTGGTACCTTAGAGTTTTAGGGAGAAGTAAATTGAAAATTTCTATATATTGTAAATAAAACTCAGTATAACATTGTGCAATATATTGCCGATGGAATAATAGAAGAGGCCAGGGTAGAAACTGAAAAGGGAAATTAGATAACATGGGGATCTATCTTGTTACTAATCATCTTCTGGGAGATTGGTGTCCCAGACGGGCCAAAGGAAAATATGTGGATATTTCCAGTAGAAGAAAAGTCCCCCATTCAACATTTTTCCAATTTCATATGTGAATTTAGTAGTGTCAATCCATACAAGGATAGATTAGAGAAGTGGTATAAGAGGATGTACATGATATTTGAAAATTATTTACATGTACCAACAAAATTACCAAGTGTATTAGGTCAAGAGGTAAATTTTATAATTATGTAACAATTTAGCCTTGTGTGATTTGTGACAAACAATGGTGAAATGGGGCCATGGTGTAAGTTACCATTTTTATTCACCATCAAGTATTTAAAATGTGTAGAAAATAGGATCAGAGATGCACAGAAGATGATTTTTTATGTAGAGAAGGCCGATTAAGAATAAAACACCTTGTGCAAGATATTTAAATATGCTTCTAGGATTACATACTTATAGATAATAGAGCATGATACATTAGATCTTACCCCAATTATGAATCTGATTGTTTGAAGCATGTCATGTAGATTTTTTTCCCCTTATAATTGAAGATAAAAGATGGAAAAGAGATCGAAGTGTAACTCCCATATGCCTCACTAGCCAAAGAAGAGGATAGTTAGAATTCCCAAGAAGATGTGAGAGGATACTCAACCTAAACATGAGAAATAAGAAGAAGAGGAAGATGGCATTACACTATATTAGAGTCGTATAATAGAAATGTAGAATTAAAAAAAGGGATAAAATTAAGTATGCAACATATTCTTAGATATCGAAGTGGTCTCCTTTAACAATGATGACCAATGTAAGTCCTATTATCCAAAATGATCCCCCTAATTATTTTGGCTAACTTGCCTTCATTATTTCTTTCCTTGTGCTTCAACTTCAATTTGTACACATTTTGAGCACTCAAAGGATTCTAGAAATGGATTCATCAGATAGGAATTTTCTCACCTTTCCAAAAAGGTAAAATTTTCCTCCTAACTCCTTGTAAGTTTCAAGTTATGGCTCGCTAGAGTTTTTTGGGGAAATTTTCCCTTGACAAGCCCACATCCAATGAGAAGATGCCACATGGTGGCAGAGGTTGGGCCAGTGGAGGTAAGTTGGAAACTTTTCCAAAGAGGGAAAATGGTGAAAAAGGGAAAAGCCAGCCTGCAGGCCCATGGAAGGAATGGAGAAAAAGTTGTTAGAGGCCCGTGGATTAACCAGAGGATGCCACATGTCCTGTTAGTGGTGGAATTTGGGGCAGTGGGATAAGTTTTGGTTTTTTGCCCAAAAAACCAAAAAGACACAAAGGTAAACATTAGGTTTGCATCCCCACCAAGTAATGAAAAAGTGCCATGTGTCTACATCAATGGCAGGAGTAAGAGGTGCAAAGGAAACTTTGATTTTTTGCTAAAGTGATAAAGGCACAAATGGAGAAAAAGAAGTGTGTTTCCGCCAAGCGAACCAGGAAGCGACATGTGGCAGTGGAGTGGTGGAGTGCGTGGAAATTTTGGGAAATTTTCCCAATGAAAAATCAAAGTGAAAAGGGTGAGGTTTGAGCCTGGGTTTCCATCAGCTAATGGGAAAGTGACATGTGGCAGTGGAGTGACAGGGTACGAGGAATTTTTAGGAAATTTTCCCAAATTTAAAAAATGGAAAATTTTCAAGTTTCAGCCCGCCAACCAGAATTTTTCCATAAAATTGCCATTTTTACCCTAAATCTCAGAAGGGCATAACGTTTGATCCCAAGCTCATATTTTCACGTTCTTTATATCATTAGAAATATGTTGAAATCCTCTACATGATGAAATGTTCATTCTTTCTACTCTACCCTCCCTTATTTTCTTCCCCAGGGTTGAAAGTGGAGTTAGAACCTCCTCCCTTGCTCTTTAATGGCATTTTTTCCCTCTTACCAGTGAAATGATGTTTTTTGCAAATTTCTGGAGAAATAAAAATGTTTTTTGCTATGCATTTGTCCATCCTTGCTCATTTTTGCTTGTTTTCTTCTTACCTCTCTTCATTGCAGGTATTTGTGCATGTTTTAATGTCTATTGCAGGTTTTGGGGCTGTGTTCATGGAGTTTTGGAACATTTTTTGTGTGAAATCCATCTTTGGTTTTGTGATGCACTTGTCCATCCTTTCCATTTCTCACCTCTCTTTGTTTCCATGGTACTTTTGATGGATTTTCAACATTTTCCTTCTCTGGTGTATAACCATTTTAGTGTAGGCTCTATTTTTACCTCTTTGCTCTCTCTCTGTCTCCTTGGAAAAGTTAGATTAGGATTAGATTAGCTTGCCTGCACTGGAATAGATTGTGGTAGGTAGTTTAGGAAGAGGAACTAACCTTCTTTAGAGAGCTTTCCCTATTTGCAAAGGTCCCACAGTTTGGGAAAGCTCAATGCTATGAATTCACATGAAATGACATTTCCTTAGGAAAGCATATCCATAGGTCATTTTGGGGGTGCTGGGAATTAGCACTAACAGTTTTGGCACGCTCGGTGGGACCTTAGAGGTCTTCCACTTCATCTTTTGTAGGTTGGTGTGTTCATGTGAAGATTTCAGCCTTTGGAGGCAATTACAAACACATCTGGCAACTCCATATGGTACACAACCCATTTCTGAAGTTGTAGACCTTCCTTTTCATTTAGTTTCATTCATTTTTCAGCCAGTCTTCCTTCCATATCTTCCATCTTCTTTCATCCCATGAAGTTGTGCAATAATGACTTCATTTCCATCATGGAATTCACATTTACAATAGCAGTGCCATCCAAATCCACCTCCAACATGCTTTACAACTCCTTCAAATCAGCATTTTGAGTAGATTCAAGATCAACATGCATATCCATATGAGAAACAGTGCTAAAATCAATTTGGCTATGGTTCTTTCCAAGAGCAAGGGTATGCATATAATGAAGACAATCAAATGCAAGATGTTGATTTGTTGGATAAAATCCAAAAAATGGAGATTGGAATGGTGTAATCTAGGGCTCAAGCACAAATGAAAGCATTTGGA
Organism: Taxus chinensis; assembly: GCA_019776745.2. Taxonomy (NCBI): domain Eukaryota; kingdom Viridiplantae; phylum Streptophyta; class Pinopsida; order Cupressales; family Taxaceae; genus Taxus; species Taxus chinensis. The sequence continues at coordinate 289,982,138 of CM034154.1, read as the reverse complement.
ATTGGTTGTGGAGCACCTTGTCCATGGGTGGGACCTTTTCCAAGGCATTACAGCCCTCAAGAGAATCTGGACTTCATGATTGCAATGCTACCATTACTTTCAAAGTGGACTGAGGGAATAAAGGTGTATGAGAGGAGTATTCAGCAACCTTTTCAATGGGTAAGCACACCATCTCATACTCTTTATTTTCCTCTTTCTCAATTTTTATCATTTCAGCAGTGTCAAGCTTCAAGTTTCCCATATGTTGCCCCAAATGTTGATCTTATTTCTCCATCTCGTAGTCTTCCACCTCATCTCAATTCTTTTTTCCTTTTCCCTTCCAAATCCAAATCCCCTCCACAAGAGAAAAAAAAAATACCTTCCACTCTAAGGAAATAAGAAGTTTCATCTCTTCCACTACCACAAACAAATGAAAAAATGGTTGAGTCACAACCCACCCCTCCTCTTGAATTCCCAAATCCATGTTGGGAAGAAGAAATTACAAAAATTAGTCATGAAGGATAGCAAGAGGAAGAACCAAGCAAAGAAGGAATTATTAAGAGCTTAGTAAGTTTGGCTCTTAGATATGGGATTGAGAAAATTCCTTTGTTGGTGAAGCCTATAGAGGAGGTAAAGGTTAAATAACAAGTGGTGGTTAAGAATGATTTTGTTGCAGCAGAAGAAGAGAAAAAAGAAGAGGTATATCAACAATCAATTTTCTCATAATGTAGTGTCCATGTTGGCACTCTACTTGAAGAAGATTTTGATCCAATTCAAGTTACACAATCATCCATGGAAGAGGAAAGCTCTAAAAGAGATCTTGCAAACCGAACTTGTCCTCTAGATCAGTAGATTGAAGAGTTTCACTTGACAAAATTCATGCTAGAGGAAGAGTTCAATCAAGAGAAAGATTGCCTTCAAGCAGCAGAGGAAGGAGAAGCTTCTCCAAATCCAAAAGAAGAGGAGCACATTCCAACTATGGGGAAAAAAGTGCAGATCCAAAATATTTGAGCACAAAGCAGGCTATAGAAGAACCTTCAGTTCTTATTTCTACTTCATCTCTCTCGAGTTATAATGCTGAAGAAGAGTTTGATCTCTCAAAATCAATGTTGGAGGATGAACAAAACCATGGTGATCAAGTTACAGATCAAGAGAACACCATGTGAGAGGTTGAACATTTACATCAGGACAACAATGAGGCAGTTTATCTTTCAGATTTGGAGAACTATTTTGATAAAGAGGAACCGGTTGAAATCACACCATTTTCTCCTTCATCATCCACATTACAAACACTTGAGCATGTTTTCATGGAGGAGAACTTTCATTTTTAGTAGCCTGCATCTTATAACAACTCTTTGGAATCAAGAATTGAAGATTTAAATCTTCCATGTTCTTCATTAGAGGAAGGAAAACAATAGAAGAGTTCCATCATTTCTTCCACACCATCCATTCAAGAAGGTCTAAAAGAAGACTCCATTTTTGGAGTTGAAAATCAGAGCTATGGGCATATCAAATGGATCATACCTTTCCCAATTAGGTATTTGGATTCATTGGAGCCAAACGAGAAGCCATAACCCGTCATGCTTGCTTCTAAGCATGAGGATGAGCTACAAAGTACCAAGGATCAGTTGTCATACCTCTTCAATCCAAATACAACTAAAAGAGGTATCTGATTTGTTTTCAGTTGACACCTTTCTGATTTGGGTAGAAGACCAGCTTCTTGTTGATTTTCCACTCATCCAAGTAGCCATACTCAGCTTCAAATCAATTACATGGCTGCTAATTTTGAAGAAGGGAAGCTATTTTGCACAACTAGTTGCATGGTTTGTTTAGCCCATATTTGCTTCAAGTTAGAGTAGTGTAGGTAGGTTTTCTTTCAGTAGAAGAAGTTCTTGTGCACACTCTACATATCCCACTTGGGGTATGTATGATTTCCAATTTTATACATAGTTTTTGTGGTGCTGGTTTTTCTCTTACACGATCCATTTTAGTGGCATTTTGTTGAGGATCAACTCTAAGTTCAGTGGGTTTCCAAGTGGCTCAAAGGTCATATTTTCATAGTTCATATCAGAATTGGTTATCAGGATTGAATCTGAAAGAGGGTTTAAAACCTGCAAGCGAGGATCACGAGGGACGACATACACATCAACAAACATGTGAATGACAGCGTGAAGAGATCTCGGGAGGAGCGAGCATCAATCTAATGTGCATGAAAAGATTTAAAACATGGGAAAAACCTGGTTAAGCCATAAAACACTCCTCTATCTCATGTATCAAATGGAGTGTACATATAGGAGGTGCTGAGTAACCCCCAATGCTACAATCATGACAAATCGAGTAGAGAGGGGGAGTTACATTCCTAGAATATAAGTGTAACTCTTAATGACACATATGACACACTAACGCGTTGACGTACTGACATGTAAGAGAATCTCATAATGACCCCTAAATGACACATGGACCTATAATCTCACCTAAGTGAGATGAATCACCTAATGATGTGGAAAATAATACACACCAACACCCCCGCTTCATTATAACTTAGGATGAGGTGGAAAGTCAGAAATGATAAATGAGTCCTAGCACAAAGCCTGATGAGGTACCCATGCACAAGAAAAAGGTCCCAAGTAGTGAAGGAAAACCCAGTGGGAAAAACATCCACCACAAGAGAACAAAAAACTCTCTAATCTAATAAAGATGCCAAATATGGGTCCCAGCTCTAGACGAGCCTAAAAAGGTACCCATGTACAAAGAGACAATCTCTCAGAAAGAAGAAGAAGAGAGAAGAAGAGGGAGACGAGAGGAATGCAGAAGAGGCCATGGATAGATTTGAACTCTACATCTCTAGGAGGTCTCCCAAAATAATGTCGATGATGAGATCCTCTGCCTCTAGACTGAAGAAGAGCCACCCACACCAAACAGTGTGCCTGCCCTTAGCAAGGACAAAAATGACATGCTAAAATTCTACCCACTCCACAAAGAAAACTGAAGGCAGTAACACGAAGAACTCTGATTCTACTACACAGAAGTGTGACATAGGTCTAGCAAGTGAGTGCCAAGGAACTGAAGGTAATGCCACGTGCATAGAACTATCAGAGTGAAAAATAGGAACACCCACAGAAAGGATGTCCAAGTGATGTGAAGGGAACAAAACATCCTCCACAACAAAAAATGGATCCACAGCTGAGGGTGGATCAATGAAGGTCTCTAGAGATGTGGAAGTGACATGATTCTTGGAAGGGGCACTCGCAACAACAGAGATGATGAACTCCTCTGAAACACTTATAGATGGATGAGGGACCTGTAGTGCATCACAAGTGTACTCTACAAAAAGATGACTAAGGTCAGGAAGATACTCATCCCAATGAGGGGGCTCAACAAACAGAAGAGTGATGTCAGATAGGTATGAGTCATCCAATGAAGGTAGAGGAGTGAAGTGGGCCTCGCACACTTGAAGTGGAAAGGAGGTGGGTGTGATGACTATATAAGATTGAATAGGATACTGCTCGATATCTAATGAGATGTGGGAAGTGTCAACACTCTTTGGAATAGTGAGAGAAAGACGAGATAAGTCCTCTGTAGTACTCTTGACATCAGAACTAGATGCACAATCCTTGTCATCAGAAGTAGAACCAAGCGATCCTGTGTCAGTGGAATTGTCATCACATGAAGAAATGGAGGAGACAACTAAATCAACAATAGCAACAATGGCGACAATATGTGAAGGGTCTCCATAGAGGGACTGAAGAATGCTCCAGACATGGTGGGGTGTATCTGAGTCTACCATGTGAAACCAGAGAGAACGAGAGACATACATCATCATGTGACCAAAGACATGGTCACAAGTGTCATGGAAGTCCTTTAGATGATGACGATCAGTGGGTGCAGGAACTGGCCCAAGCAAGAAGGGTAAAAGACCCTCATGGGTGAAGTAACATTCCATGGAAGCATGCAAAGATGAATAGTTTCCTCTCCCGGTGAGAAGTGGTAGAGCTTGTAAGGTGGTCCTATGATGCTCAAGTATAGAAAGAGCACTCTCCATGATGAAAAATGAAAGATGCACAAAAGCAAGACATCAGACTCAGCCGATAATGCGTCTGCGTGTGAAAGCCCAAGAGTACAGTCAACCCCCCAGAATGTGGAACTTTATAAATTAGTGTGTTTAAAAAACTAATAATGTCATCATGTAATGTGTGAAAAATCATGCAACTTTGACTAAAGAAGTGCTAAAAAATGAGCAACGAGTCAAAAGTTATAGCATTAAAATGATTCCCGCAACTGATGGAAAATGTCTATAAACGTTGCAAACACATTAAAAAAGTTCCTGAAATGGGTGCAAAGGGTATCATATGACTACTCATTGGAAACGGCATCAAATTTTAGGCATAGTTTGTTTTACTTATGAGGGGGGATTAGCCGCTTGCCAACCCCGGACCTCGCCCTCCATCTTCGACATGCGAATGAAGGGATTAAATACAAGCAAAATAGGTCCCAAAAAACTAATACAATGCCAAAATAAGAATGTTTTTAACCTAAAAACATCAAAACAGGTTGTTTTGACCTCTAAAAAATACTAAAAGGGAAGGAGGGGCCACTTGTGCATGATTTGGTATAACTGCCTAAATCAAGAGTGGAACTGCCAACATAGGTTTATTGGAGGAGAGCCCACGTGTCAAGGTAACAGGCTATGTAATGCTAGATTATTTCTCTTCTGCATTTCTTTGGCGGTTTCTCTTGTGCAGTTCTGCAGAGTGGGTGAAACACCTAAGGCTGAAAATGCAGGTGGAGCTGAACATGGTCAGACAGAGCTAGAAATGCAGGTGGAGTTGAGAGGTAACTGTTGGAAAGTGGTGAATGTTACCGCCTGTGTTGAGAGACAGCTAAGCTAGTGAAATGGCCATTATACAGATAAATAACCATACTACAAGTAGCACCATGGGGCACACTGCGTTGAGAGCTAGCTGAGCTAGTGAAATGGCCACGCTACAGTGAAATGACCATACTAAAAAGCAACATCACGGGGTGGAAGATAGGGTTCACTAGACATGAGCAAATGGTGAATCCAACCATGAGAAAATGGTGAAGAATGAGCAGTAGAAAACCGGTGAGCATGAGCAATAGCGAACCAGTGTGGCATCAAACATGGAATCTAGTTGCAAAGATGTGATGGAGGTTGAATACACAAGCTGGCTATGTCAAGGCACAAGCACAATGTAACAAAACCAAATGACTCCAAGAAAGTAAGAGCAAGGCTCCAAAGAGGAACTGGGCAGTTAAGGAACAAATAGGTACGAGTAACCATAGTGCAAAACCAATGCAAAGCCAACAGTGAACACAACAGTTGATGAGAAAGATCGGTTAAGGTTAATGAAAAACATGCAAAACCCAAACCTTCAAACTTTGCAATGAAACTTCAAACTGCAACCAAAACTCCAAATTGCCTCTAAAAAATAAATACAAAAGCTAAAAAACCATGAACACCCAAAAACTTGAAAAAATATAGAAATCAATGCAATAAACACACGTAGAAATAGCCATTACGACACACGCATGAGAATCTGAATATCACATCGGAAGCTGGGAAATGCATAATCAAGACTGAGGAGTGCACGGATCCATAAGATCTGCTCTGATACCATGAAAGAGTGTTTAAAACCCACAAGTGAGGATCACGAGGGATGACATGCACATCAATGGACATGAAAATGACAACGTGAAGAGATCTCAGGAGGAGCGAGCATCAACCGAATGTGCATGTAAATATTTAAAACACGGGTAAAACCTGGTTAAGCCATAAAACTGTCCTCTATCGCAAAGATCAAATGGGGTGTACATATAGGAGGTGTTGAGTAACCCCCAGTGATGCAATCATGACAACTTTAGTAAAGAGGGGGAGTTACATTCCCAGAATAGAAGTGTAGCTCCCAATGACGCATATGACACACTGACGCACTGATAGACTGATGTGCTGACGCACTGATGCATAAGAGAATGTCATAATGACCCCTAAATGACACATGGACCTACGATCTCACCTAAGTGATACCAATCATCTAATGATGTGGAAAATAATACACACCAACAGACTCCATGCCCAATGGATGCTTCAAAGGCCACTGATCATTCATCTAGTAGGCAGATGACCCCTAAGAGTCACACAATTGTTATCCAAAATGATCCCCCTGCTTATTTTGGCTAACTTGCCTTCATTCTTTCCTTCCTTGTGCTTCAACTTCGTTTTTTACACATTTTGAGCACTCAAAGGATTCTTGAAATGGCTTGATCAGATAGAGAATTTTTTCATGTTTCAAGAAAGGTAAAATTTTCCTTCTAACTCCTTGTAAGTTTCAAGTTGTAACTCGGTGGAGTTTTTTGGGGAAATTTTCCCTTGACATGCCCACATCCAATGAGAAGATGCCATGTGGCAGAAGAGGTTAGGCCAGTGGAGGTAAGTTGGAAACTTTTCCAAAGAGGTAAAATGGTGAAAAAGGGAAAAACTGGCCCGCAGGCCTGCAGAAGGAATGGAGAAAAATTTGTTAGAGGCCCGCGGATTAACCAGAGGATACCACATGTCCTGTCAGCAGTGGAAGTTGGGGTGACAGGAGAAGTTTTGGTTTTTTTCCCAAAAAACCAAAAAGGTGCAAAGGTAAACATTAGGGCCACATCCTTGCCAAACAATGAAAAAGTGTCGCATGTCCACATTAGTGGCAGGAGTCGGGGGTGCCAAGGAAACTTTGGTTTTTTACCAAAGCAACAAAGGCACAAATGGAGAAAAAGAAGTGCACCCCCACCAAGCAAGTGATCTAAAAATAATCAGATTATTTCTACCTGATATTGGACCCATGTAGGCTTTAATTATTTACCAATAATTTTCTCCTTTTAATTAATCAATTTAAAAATTAATGTAAGAAAATAAAGACAATTGCACAAAGATTGATTATGGAGTTTAGAAATTACCTACGTCTCTGGGTTCGTGGATGAACCATTCCACTAATCAAAACTTGTAAGTTATAATAGTACTTTCACAAGAAAACCTAATGGAATTTTACTTACCTATCAGTACACCAGTTCTTTGAAAACTTCCGATGATCAGTCAAATTGTTCTTCACCTACCTGATGCACAATCTCCTTTGGCTTCGATCAGCCTTCACGATGCTATCAATGCGACGCTAGCACTCCGGTCACCTATCCAAGATTTGCAAGTAATTGGTGTGGCTAAATGGGCCTATTGGGTAGTTTATAATTTACTCCCAATAACAAATATTTTGTCTACTATTCCCTAAAATAATAGGCCAATAAACAATATTTGTTGACACATCTCACAAATAAGCTTAAAAAATAATAAGCTTCTTGGACTAATGTGTGTCCCCACAATAAGATTAAAAAATAATAAGCTTGGGGTGTGTCCATTACAATAAAATGGGTTCCCTATTTATACAAAAAATAGGGCCCTTACAAAATACAATACAAATTATCTTTAGGCTATATTTAAACCTTAGCCTCACTCGTAGCAAAATTAATGGGATTACATACCCATATAGGGCAGTTTCCATATTTAATGGGATAATCAATCCGAATTTGGCACATTTGCATATGAAATGGGATTAACATCCCCATGTTAGCGGCTAAAGGTGAAGTGGGGTGGTTTGCATATTGAAGTGTCTATAATATCCCACATTTGGTGGCATTTTTATTTGGGTAAGGTTTAATAACCCTTATCCCCTCCATTCTTCACATGGATAATACCACGCATGGCTTTAAGCCCCCAAAAACCACTTCATCACCTCCCTTCCATGTGGACACTTCCACCTCTTACCACTACATGGTCATATCTTAAGCATTGGGTTTGGTGGTTTAATACTAATGTATGAACATTAATATACCAGTTGACATATACATATGCGTGGCATAGGAAATTGGTATGTAGTGGACTTACCAAGTAAATAAAAATTCAACCCATGCCATGGGTATCAAAAATAATTAACTTGATCATCATGTAGTCCACTTTTCATCTCCCGATAGGAAAATTGAGTGAATTCTACGAGTGGTGGCAAGCCACGTGGTGGCTTGTGGACCCACCACGTCGATGATAATACCATAGTCCACACGGCGGCTGGGTTCCCCTCCATAGCAAAAGTTGAGCCTTTTGCTCCAACGCACTATTCCATTTCATGATTTTTGAAGACCAGTGGATAAAACCCCTTCAATTTTTCCAACACCTTTTTTCCACGTGTTGTAGTGCAATTGGTCCAATATTGACGAGTTAACCAAAGTTGACTTTCCTCTTGACCGAACTTTGACCAAACATATCTAGAGCTCTCGATGTCTATTTGTCACATTATCACAGTCGTTGGAAATCTCTCAAGATGATATTATACACTAACACCATTTAGGGATGTTTAGGGAACTTTCAAAAATGATCCCTTGATCACACCTCCCCACTAAGAAAGGCTTTTTGTCCCAAAAAGCTTCGATACAATCCTGAATCTAAAAAAATCTGCTGCCACCTTAGAAGTGCTGTTGTAGTAGACCCTTGGGTATTATCCTCCAACCTTCTCACTTCAACAACTCTTCTCCGATCCTGGGACCTATGGATTATGGGCCCACGACACTTCCACTGTGCCACTTTGATATCCAAAGAAGACCTCCACGCCTTTGCTTTATGGTGCTAAGTTTTTGAATGAAACCCCAACACTCCTTCTGTGCGATGCTAAGATTCTTGATATCTGACAACAAGGATATTATTTTACTCTATAACACATCTCCTAGCTCCATGTTGATTCCATAAAATCCAAATTGGTTTGAAGGAACTCCATGTTATGTAGAGCTTTGATTTATTTGATGTCAATAATGGACAATGACTTGTCCCTTTTTAGACCTCAACGCCTCCGATGTACAATGCTAAGTCTCTGTAGACCTCAAAACCTCCAATGCATTATGGTAAGTCTCTATATACCTCAACACCTCGAATACATGATGCTAAGCCTCTTTCAAGACCTCTAGCCTCCAATGCATGATGCTAAGTTTGTTAATCAGATACCATTCGTATGTGTGGTCGTAATGCCTTGACACTGAATGACATTTTGAGCTGATCCTTTGAGAGATCCTCTTGTTGACATACTAATATTAGGTAACATTCTATTGCACGGTCATAATGCCTCTACACAAAATGAAGTTCCGACCTGATGTTAATGCCAATGGTGATTCAGCTACCATTCTATTGCACGGTCACAATGCTTCTACACAGAATGAAGTTCCGTGCTGATCTCTACAAACTCTAATGTCTGCACAAATGGCAAATCAATATCCAAGATTTATATGAGTTAAATCCTATATCTAAGTTGTAACAGGTACTCACAAGTTGATTAGGAGATATGTTTAGAGCATTAATCAAATTTTCTAAGTAAGAAAATCCACTGAGTATTGTAAACCTTTCTCTCAGCATTTTCTCACAATATTTGATCTCCAAACTTAATACTGCATACGATTCATCAGTCTGAATTATGCAATATATAATTGAAAAATTGTTGACTTACCCATTTCAAAGGACTTTCACTTTCAGGTATTACCTAGTCCTAAGTTGAATTATCAACTGGTGGTTGAGTAGAAAATACCTTTTCCTTTGCAATAGGCCTCCATTCCATCTTTGTCTTTCCATTACTTTGATGGCAAGATGGATGTAGTTTCCAACAATTATCCACCTAATGCCCATTCCTTTGGCAATGAGCACAAAAATTCCTCTTAATCTCCTTCTTGTAGGATGAGGAACTCTTTCTGCCATTTCTCGACTCTGCATGATGACATTGGTCTTTCTGATTTGCCTTGTTCATGATGAACGACATCAAATTCTTCATCAGTGTCCTTCTCTTCTAGCATCTGGCCATAGAATGATTATGCAATCCAAAAAAAGTACATGGAAAATAATTCCACATCTTCTGAAAATCATAACCATACTTCTTAAGTTGAAAAAGTGGATTAATTTTTTTTCTGTGCTTACGATTATGGCAAGAAACTGGAGGTGGAATCTCATTACCTCTTCACTGATTTCTCTTACCACATCTTTCCTATGATGATGAAGCACAAGTTTCCTGCTCATAATATTCTTGCAGGAATAGTGGGTATTCACTTTGCTTTCAGAAGCTTGTCTCCTGTTAGCGTTCTTGGAGCATTCTCCAATTTCCATTCCCACACTAGGAAAACCCAAACCTGCAAAACGAGGGCGATCCTCGACCTATATTGGGTTAGTAATGCCTTGGCCATTTTTAAAAAGGCCTCTTCCATAAAATCCCATTTTATCTAGTAACTTTGATCCAATGCCTCTAGTATGCTTTTCAAACAAACCAAATACTTCATTACCTAAATCCGAAACCAAATGGGAGGAAGAAGAAGATTCCAGTGGTGAATAACTTACAGTGCAATCATCTGCCATGGCCTCTAAATTTAAAGTTGAAGGTATTTCCTTCCTCTGATCACCACACTATAACCTTGCCAAGAGCTCATCCTTGGTTTTCATTTCCAATTTCAAAGGAGCATTCTCCTCTTCCATGGAGTAATACATTGATCGCAGGAGAGAATTCTCTTCCTAGATCTAGTGATTATACACTTCAATCTCATTGAGCTTTGCCTTTTTAGACATCTTTCCCATAGTGCACTTGTACCCTATTCATAAAAATTGAACCAACTACACCAATCTTGAAGCAATCACTCTGTTAATTAGATTTAATGAAAAAAAAATATGGAGCTAAACTAGCTCTTATACCAAACTTTCTTGGAGATTAGCAAGTTTGAAGGCCAACAACCAGCTCTGATACCAAACTTTCTTCGAAAATAATCAGATTATTACTACCTGATCTTAGACCCATGTAGGCTTTAATTATTTACGAATAATTTACTCCTTTTAAGTAATCAATTTAAAAATTAATGCAAGACAATAAATACAATTGCACAAAGATTGATTATGGAGTTCGGCAATTGCCTACGTCTTCGGGTTGATGGTCAAACCGTTACAGTAGTCAAAACTTGTAAGTTAAAATAGTAATTTCACAAGAAACCCTAATGGAATTTTACTTGCCTATCAGTACACCAATTTTTCAAAAAAATTTGATGATCAGTCGAATTCCCCTTTCCTAGCATATTCAGCAAGCTCGATGGCACCAGCTCCACTGTTCGAAATCCTTCAGTTCTCGATCGGCCTTCCAGATGCTTCGTAACACCCTATGGCACTCCGGTCAATATTCCAGGATTCACAATAATTTGGTGTGGCGCTATGGGCCAACTAGGTAGTATATAATTTACTCCTAGTCACAAATATGTCATCTACTATTGCCTAAAATAAATTAGGTCAATCACACAACTATCTGTTGACACATGGCACAAATAAGCTCTAAAAAATAATAAGCTCGCTCTTTGACTAATGTGTGTCCCAAGCTCTAGGAATGAGCTTCTCAAATAATAAGCGTTGTGGTGTGTTCATTACAATAGAAATGGGTTCCCTATTTATACAAAAACTAGGGCCCTTAAAAAATACATTTACAAATTATCCAAAAGCTGTATTTAAGCCTTAGCCTCACTCGTAGCATGAAATTAATGGGATTACATTTCCCATATAGTGGCGGATTGCATTAAAAATGGGATAATCAATCCCAATATTGAGCGGATTTGCATAGGTAAAGTGGGATTATCATTCCACATGTTAGCGGCTAGAGGTGATAGTGGGGTGGTTTGCATATTGAAGCTTTATGTAATAGCCCACATTTCCATGGCATGTTTTATTTGTGGTCAAAGGACCACTTGCGCTTAACCACCCCCATCCTTCTCCTCATGTGGAAGCTTCACGTATGGCATTTGCATGCCCCCTACCACCACTTCATCACATCCCTTCACCACGTGGACACTTGGTACCACTTACCACTAGTTGGCGTCTTATGTGGACTAAGTGGAGGTTGGCGGATTTGCATGGTTCAATACTTACCACTAATACATGGCTGTTACAAATCAAACCCGCTCACTTAGACATGTGACATGTAAAATGAGTTATAAGTGGACTTACCAAGATAATATAAATTCGACCCATGCCATGGGTATCAAAAATAATTAACTTGATCATCATGTAGTCCAGTTGTCATCTCGAAATAGGAAAATCGAGTGAATTCGACGAGTGGTGGCAAGCCATGTGGTTGCTTGTGGACCCACCACGTCGGCGATAATACCATAGTCCACACAGCAGCCAGGCTCCCCTCCGTAACAAAAGTTGAGCCTCTTGCTCTGATGTGCTATTCCATTTCAAAATTGTCGAAGACCAGTGGATAAAAACCCATCAATTTTTCCAACGCATTTCTGCCACGTGTCATAGGGTGATTCGTCCAATATTTACCAGTTGACCAGAGTTGACTTTCCTCTTGACCGAACTTTGACCGGACATATCTAGAGCTCCCGATGTCCATTTGTCGTGTTCTCATAGTCATTGGAAATCTCTTGAGATGATCTTCTGCACTAAAATAATTTAGGGATGTTTAGGTAACTTTCAAAAATGATCCCCTGATCAGCGAGCTAGAAAGTGACACGTGGCAACGGAGCGGCGAAGTGGAGAGAATTTTTGGGAAATTTTCCCTATGAAAAATCAAAGTGAAAAAGGTGAGGTTTGAGCCCGCATTTCCATTAGCTAATGGGAAAGTGACATGTATCAGTGGAATGGTGGGGTGCGGGGAATTTTTGGTAAATTTTCCCAAATTCAAAAAATAGAAATTTATCAAGTTTCAGTTTGCCAACTTGAATTTTGCCCTAAAATTGCCATTTTTGCCCTAAATTTTCAGAGGGGCATAACTTTTGAGCCCGAGCTCAGATTTTCACGTTATTTATATCATTGGAAAGATGTTGAAATCCTCTACATGATGAAATATTCTATTTTTATTTTTGACATTTATTTTTAGGATAAAAATTGAAAACCGTATCTGGCATGCAAAAAACATAGAAAATGACTCCAACCACAAAAAATAATGAAGTATGGGCCTATGTTTTGCTTTGCAAAGTAATGTACTTCGAAGTATGGGATTTTTTACAGAAACCCATAATTTTTCAGGCCCATTAGATGAATCTTGTTGCTGGTTGAAGTCCCAAATCAATTTTCCTGTGTTTCCTCATTTCTTTCATTCTATTTGATGGTTAAAAGCCAGTTTTGGCTCATTTGTAAATGATTGTTCATTATTTATACTCTTCCCTCCCTTCTTTTCTTCCCTAGGGTCAAAAATGGAGTTAGAACCTCCTCACTTGCTCTGTAATGGAATTTTTTCCCTCTTACCAGTGAAATGATGTTTTTTGCAAACTTCTGGAGTAATAAAAAACATGTTTTGTGATGCATTTGTCCATCCTTGCTCATTTTTTATTGTTTTCTTCTTACCTCTCTTCATTGTAGGTATTTGTGCATGTTTGAATATCTATTTCAGGTTTTTTGGCTGTGTTCATGGAGTTTTGGAACATTTTTTGTGTGAAATCCATCCTTGGTTTTGTGATGTACTTTTTCATCCTTTTCATTGCCCACCTCTCTTTGTTTCCGTTGTAGTTTTGATAGATGTTCAACATTTTCCTTCTCTGGTGTATCACCATTTTAGTGTAGGCTCTATTTTTCCCTCTTTTCTCTCTCTTTGTCTCCTTAGCATAGTTAGATTAGGATTATATTAGCTTTCCTGCACTGGAATAGCTTAGGACTGGGAGTTTAGGAAGAGGAACTAGTCTTCTTTGGAGAGCTTTCCCCATTTACAAAGGTCCCACACTTTGGGAAAGCTCAATGTTGTGCATTCACACCAAATGACATTGCGTTAGAAATATAGATCCATAGGTCATTTTGGGGGTGCTGTGAATTTGCACTAACAAGTCCATTGCGGAAAAAGAGGGGCCCTAATAGATATCAAATTTTTTATGAAGATGAGGAGGATTTAGAGAAATAGATGGCAGAAGAGATGAAACATAAAGAAGAAGGAGATGAGGAGTAACTAGTGAATGTGGAATTGATCCTGGAGAAAAACATGGGAAAAGGTGAAGAAGTACCAGTGCATGGTGAGATAGGGTACAATACAAAACAAGAATATCTTGAAGAAAAAAAGGGAAAAGGTGATCACGACCATGTCATTAAATAAGATAACTACATCGGGGGAGATTCAAGTGCAAGACCATTTACACTGTAGTATTTTATTTTCACAAACCAGATCTACGGATGCTAGAAATTCATCCAACAAAAATGGAAGTTAACCCAAAGTGTGCACATCCACCAAGTCCCTCCTTTGTGTTGCTTATTAGATTATTAGCATGTATTCTCATCATGACTAAGACATTCATTCATGAATAAATAATCTTCATAAACGTGGTAGTTGAGAAACACGTATGATAAGGAAACAAAACCTTGATGATCAATAACACTTAGATCAACATCATAAGCATAAAAAAATTACATAATCAATAAGCTTGAAGACATTACAATTTCTTATCCGTTGCAAAATACCATGATCAATACATAAATAAGTATCTGATTATAGTATAGTTTAGTACATCCATGCACTAGACCATGTGTGCACCCATATAAATACAAACCATACTTAAAACTCCATAGATCTGAATTCTCAAAGCATACCACTAACTACTAACTCAATTTTCATTCTAGACTCTAAAAAAAGTAAAACATCATCAATATTTATAGGGTGGGGTATTTCCCTTCACCTCTCATGCATGCGTACAAAATATCCTGCATGATATTATAATAATAGATCATCCTAAATATAACATGGTTTAATTCTTCTTTTTAGCTTCATCCATGTGTGTGTTTTATCCTACTTTGCATGTTCCTTTTCCAATCATAGCCCTTTTTTTCTACCAAGTCATTTTATTTTTCTTTGTGTTACCTTTTTCCTCTACACATAGGTTCCCTTGTGTGTATCCCTTGTTCTCTGATGATACTTAGCATTTTCCCCAACCAACATTACCCCACACTAGGGATATTTTCCATCCTCAACAATATCTAATCAAATAATGATTTTGATGAATGAAAGAATCAAAGAATAAGAATATGGATTTATCTAAAAGAATAAAAAGAATTAATATCTCATGTCTTTTTGGATAGAAGGATCCCTAGAAACTCCTTATCCAAAATATTCTCCAACTCCCTCTAACCTTCCAACTCCTTAGTTTCCTTGACCAACATGGTATTGAAAATGGTAGGTACTTTAGTAGGGGTCAACACATCAATATTTACTTTGAGCTCTGAAATTAGATTCTCAAAATGTAAAGCCACATCATCTAGCACATCCATCCCATGTGTTACCAAATGAAATAGTTCTTTTAATCTATCTCTGAGTGTGAATTTTAGAGATATTATCAAATCTCTCTTCTGCTCTACCTCAGCCAACACATTATCCTATTCAACCCTATTATTTTTCATATTGGCCTGAACTTCCCTTAACTGTGCTTCATCATTGGTTACATGTGCATTCACCATCTGTTCAAAATATGGAAAATTTCCAAAGAAAAACTCTTCCCTTTGTGTAGCCTCCTTAGCCTCTGTAGCTAGCAACGCATACTCCAAAAAATGTTTCTCTATTTTTTCTTTGGCAACTTAATTTTATATGGATATCTCCTTAATTGTCAGCCATGTACCCTTCCTCCTATCATGTAAGAGCATCCATACAAAGTCCTCCTAATAATGTAGTATTGTTTCATATTCATCTTTGGCATGTGAAACAAATCTTGAGTAAGAGGTAGTGATAACATCCACAATGTACTCCACTTTCTTCTATGCCTCATGCATTCTTCCCTTCTCTTATCCTAGTTGCTTCTTAAGTTCTTCAATATTTTGATCCTTTTCTTGAGCTTCTTCGGGAATTATTTTGATTGTGGCGTGTTTGTAAAAAATCCTTACCCCAACTTTTGCCACCAATTTTTTCATTGCATAACACACTTTTTTATTAATGAGGATTTGAGGGTTGACCATTGGGAATGCTTCTCTAGGCATAGAATTAAGTCAAGTATCCAAAAACGATTCTTCTCTCACCTTAAACATTATCTCTTCCATGCGTGACTGGAACGCCCAAGAAAGAATCTTCCTAGTACACAAGAGGGCTTCATTTTTATCAAATAATGACCAATAGAAGATATATTTTCTATTTACCGAGATTTAGTACCTTTCCCATATGAATTTTGCAAAATCATCATTGTATTACAATAGAGGGCCCTAAAGGACATGCCTCCATTTTATTCCCTTTCCTTTGTACCCCTTTGGAACCTCCTATGCAATAGAGTGAATAACACCACATGCATTCCTGTACCCGTGTCCTATTTGGAAATGGTATATTTATTTATCTCTCTCCTCATCACTCGTAGCATTTCGCTCTTCTTCAAGATTCCATTCTCTACCTATGTTTTCTATGAAGGGTTTGCCATGGAATTATTCGTCTTCATCATCCATCCTTGGACCTTCCTTATCACTTTAACCATGATATTCCTCCTCCTCATCATCATCTACATTGTTAATAATTAGGGGTATTTATGGCACATCTTCTCCACAAGACTTTTGTGTATAATTTATCTCTTTACTTGAAACCACTCTTGGTTACTTCCTCACTAAGGTATTATTATTGGGACTTGTATTTTTTGGATTATTTATTGGTCACTCTAGAAGAACTCGCACCTTTTCCTACCTCCCTATGCTCTTGCTTTCTCTTCTCTTTTTCACCTTGGTCGAGGGTCAGCTCATTTTCTCCTTCCACCTCTTCTTTGGCATTTTCTTCTTCTTCTTCTTCTTCTTCTTCTTCTTCTTCTTCTTCTTCTTCTTAATGGGGTGGGGTTTTCTCAAAAATTATCTTTGTTCCCACCATCTTCTTTCCTTTTTTTGGTCATGGAAATGGAAGGTTTTCCCCATCAATATGACTTCCTTCCTTCAATCTTGGTCTTAAATAGATGTATACCTTGTTTTCCTCCTTTCCTACTACCATAGTTTTAGAATTGATATCAATGTTATCTGAATCCATTGTTTCCACGTAGGATTACTTTCTAGGGTATACATAGATAGTGTGTAGTGTGTGGAAGCCAATATCTACCTTGTCTACATCAAAATTAAACTTACCCACATAAAATATTATATTGAATGATGCTTGGAAATACTTTGTAGTGAAAGCGAAGGGTAGATTTCACCAATGGATCTTGTCCCCAGTCTTCGTATAAAATATCACAAGGCAATATTTTCAAAACACTGAAAACTCTTCCTTTCCTTCCAAGACCAAAGGTAGCTCCCTTGGCACACACCATTCATGTTTAAATTCTTCATGCATTCACTTATACCATCTTTTTACAAGGAGCTTATATGAATTTTTTATCCCTCCATCACAGGAATACTCTGTGAACCACTACGTAGGAGACTCATTATTGATCAGGCATTTCCATACCTTATCTCAAGACCCATTAGGCACCCCTATTTCACAGAAGACAATAAGAAGAAGAATTGTGCCCCATATAATCTTTTCTCCTTTTACAAATTGCATGAAAAATTCCTCAATAATTCCTTTAGCAATGAGTTTCATGATGTTGTAATCATTTTTATTTTCCATCTTATGAGTGACATAGAGCTACTTATTATTCACTTGGGTCCACCTCTCCAAAGTGCCTAACTTGCAGCTAACCAAGTGTGCAGAAACTCTTAGAGATAGGTCATTGATATTTACTATGTCAATTGCATGGCCTCCCCTCTAATATTTAAAAGTGATGACAATGGCCTCTACTACTATGTCATCCTATAATTCAGGCTCTATCTCCCATCCCAAACTGTGTAATCTTATGACCTTGGTAACTAGTTGTGTGGTGATGTGCATGCTCCTTCCCACAAAGTAAAAATAATCTTTATGAAACTGTGACGTTAACCACTAATACAAGCTCTTAGTATTGACAAAGAAAGGAAACTCATACAACTAGAGAACTCATGTGCTCTCTAATTACTGTTGCACCATATCATCATAAACCAATTTCCCATCCTGAGTTATTTGGTCTATCTTGATGATGGTGTATTTTCCAATGTCTGCTTCATGTTGCTCTGAGAGGTGGTTATAATCACTTATTTTTCTCTTATTCAAGTGGGACTACTAGATATGTCTGACAATCACCTATCCTAGATACTGCATTTTTGGATAACCACTTCTCCAGCACATCCTCCACTTCAAAATTCATGTTCTTTCCTTTTCCCTTACCCTTTGGTGATATTATGGTTTCCTTCTTCGATATCATTGGTTAAATACATGTAACTTATCACTTCACACTTTGAAAACTATTCGTGCCTTAGGTGATAAGTAATAATCCTTCTCAAATTATCACTCCAAGTTTTAAATCCTTCCTTTCTTTCCTCAAGTCCTTATCATGCCTAAGAAATTATTTCCCTAGTTCCAATTTTGTGCCATAGTTTCACTTTTGAGAACTTGTGCTTCTCTACAAACCCCAAATCAAATAATTCAAACCCTTATAAGATAAATATGATCCTCCACACCTTCCCCACACTCTAAAATTCCACATGAAGGAGATCCTATGCTAGTCCATGTGCTAGCTTGATCTATTTTGATTCAATTATCCAAATCCTTTCACAAATTTGTGTAAGTTTGAACATTTTGTCTCTTCAAAGACTTGATCTCTTCGCAAGGTAAGGTAATAGTGAACTCTCTTTCAAACCCCTTTTAGATATTTTCAAAATTTTATCACATTTATTACTCCTCACCTACCACCATATTGCATCTTTAAATCAAATTTTTACTTTTTTTGCACTTTTTCCTACTTTCTTCTACACACGACATTTGTAACTGTCTAACACACCACTACATCCTAGGATGCAGTCATCCTTACATGCACTCCACTGCACCACAACCCATCTTCCTCTGTGTCATATTCCAAGTATTCTATCATGTCACTTCCTACCTCGTATGCCATTGCATGACCTTTTTACTCATGTGGTTTCCAAACCGAGTAATTCATTTTAAGTACCTACATCCTGAGTACCTACAACACCTTCCTTTTCTCTTGTACGCAATTAAAATTTACCTCCTCTAATTACTTTATCTTTATTTTGATGCATGTACCTCCAAGAAAACTCCAAGGTAATCCCAATGTGTGGTAATCTTCACATCAACTCAATAGATAGTAATCATCTCCTACGCATGAACACACTTATTACAACAAAACCAACAAAGTAAATAATAATAAAATGTAAATCTACTAAGTGAAAATATTTCCTTACTAAAAATAAAAATAAGATTATTTATAGTAGGGATTCATCCTACTCCCATTTAAGTAACCGAGAAACATGGTTACTGATAATAATGGTATAGCTTAGATACCAAATGATAGAATAGAATAAGATTGCAATGACCAAAGAGGGACAGAAGCCTCACAAATATTATTGATTATGAAATCAGATTACATTACAATGCAAGAGCTGTAATATTTATAGATATTAGACAGCCTCATATGGATAGACATGACACCCTAGCAGACACCAACTACGAGATGATAAGACCCATCTCACATGCACATGTAATTACTACTAATACCAATATTGAATGCAAGTAACTAGACTAGAGTGCACATGTTGCACATTATTAAATAAAAGACAATGCAATAAAATGCAATAAATATGCCTATGCTAAATTATGATAACATTCCCCCCCTTAATTTTGCATAGTTTCCAATGAAGTGGAGAGGAACTCTTTGAACAGTGTGAATTTGTCACGTGCAAGTGACTTAGTGAAAACATCTACCTTTTTGTTCAGCTGTAGGACAGAAATGGAGCTGTATGTTGTGCTTCAAGACATGCTCGCGTATGAAATGAACCTGTACTTCAATATGTTTGGTTCTCTCATGAAATACTGGATTGCGAACAAGCTTTAGAACTCCTTCATTATCAACATATACTGGAGTAGATTTCTATTGTGGTAGACCAATTCCTTCCAGTATTCAGCATAGCCATATTGCTTCACAAACAGCTTCACCTGTAGCTCGATATTCTGCTTCTGTAGAAGAGCGAGAAACGAAGTTCTGTTTCTTGCTTCCCCATAATATTGGTCTAGATCCCATAAAGAAGATGAAGCCTGATGTTGACTTCCTATCATCCATGTTTCCTGCATGATCTGAATCTGAATATCCGGTCAAGAAGAAGTTGTCGTTCTTCTTGTACTCTAGACCAAGGTCAACTGTACCCTTTAAATATCTTAGTATTCTCTTTGCTACTTTCTAATGACATATTTTTGGTTCTTGCATGAAGCGTGATAAATAGCTGACTGCAAAGCTGATATTTGGTCTAGTATATGTCAGGTAAATGAGACCCTCGATCAACTGCCGATAGAGAGTTGCATTCACCGATGGTGATGGATCGGAATGAGATAACTGAAGTCTCGCTTCCATAGGTGTAGCAATAGGAGTGCAGTCCATCATCCTAAATTTCTCGAGCGTTGTCTTAGTATATTTCAACTGTGACACAAATATATGATTCTCTTTTTTCCATACTTCCAATCCAAGACAATAGTGCATGAGCCCGAGATCTGTCATGTCAAATGATCGATTAAAATCCTTCTTTGTTGCATTGATCATCTTCACAGAACTACCTGTAATGACTAGATCGTCAACATAAACAACCATAATGACAATATCCCCCCCTTGCTTTTTGAGGTAAATATTGGGGTCATAAGGATTCCTTTTGAATCCATGACTTATGAGATGCTCATCAATTTTGATGTACCATGCCCAGGGTGCCTGTTTTAGGCCATATAGAGATTTTATGAGTCTGCATACCATCATCTCTTTTCCTGGTATTACATAACCCTCTGGCTGAGTCATATAGACTTCTTCTTGCAAATCTCCATTAAGAAAGGCACTTTTCACATCCATTTGGTGGACTTTCCAACCAAATTGTGTAGCTAGAGCAAAGATCATCCTGATTGTCTTGATCTTGGTTGTGGGAGAAAATATCTCCTCATAATCAATGCCTTCTTGTTGTGCATACCCCTTTGCTACAAGCCTTGCTTTATACTTGTCAATAGTCCCATCTGATTTGTACTTAGTCTTGAATATCCATCTGCATCCAATGGGTTTCTTCCTTGGTGGAAGGTCAACAAGTTGCCATGTGTTGTTCTTCATCACTGACTGATACTCTGAATCCATGGCATCTTTCCAAGCTTTTGATTATAGGGCTTCTTGAAGGATAGATGGCTCAACTATTTCAAAAATTCTACTCATTAGGGCATAATTGACCTCTTCATGAGCTTTACTGCGAGTTCTAGGTCCAGGATTAGACGATGTGCTAGGTGCTTCATCCAAATTTACATCTCTTATTAATTGAGTATACCGTTTAGGTAACTTCTTAGCTGTTCCATTGGCTTGTGGTGGATCCAAATTTTCACCATCATCCAATTCATCACTATCATCTTCAGTGGGAACATCAAATTCTATCTTCACAAGAGGTTTATTTTGCATGTTTGTTGAGTCGTTGAGTGGAGCATCTGCTTGTTTCTTCTCAAAGAACTCAACATCCCTACTTGTGTATACTTTCTTTGCTTTTGGATCCCATAATCTGTACCCAAGTGCTTCTTCACTATATCTAATGAATATCAGTTTCTCAGCTTTCATATCCAACTTGTTCCTGTTCTTCTTGGGTATGTGCATGCTAGCTTTACACCCAAATACTCTTAGGTGTGCAATTGATGGTTTCCGATTTGACCATGCTTCTTGAGGTGTCACTCCTTCAAGAGCTACTGTGGGTACTCTGTTCAACAAATAGACTGCAGTTCTTGCAACTTCTGCCCAAAATATCTTTGTTAAACCTGAGTCGTCAATCATACATCGCACCATTTCCATGATAGTACGATTCCTTCTCTCAACTATACCATTCTGTTGTGGTGTGTGAGTAGGAGGCATTTGTCGACGAATCCCATGAGCTTCCAGGTAAGTCTTGAACTCATTTCTTGTGAATTCCCCCCTCAATCTGAGCGGAGAGTTTTGATCTTGTGACCAACTTCATTCTCAACAAGTGCTTTGAACTTCTGAAATGTCTCAAAGGCTTGACTCTTGTTTCTTAGAAAATATATCCACATCTTTCTTGAGTAGTCATCAACACAAAGCATGAAGTATTGAAATCCAGAATGAATTGGTTGCATGGGCCTACAAAGATTGGTGTGCACCAAATCAAGCTTTCCCTTAGCTCTTTATGTGTTCTTTTGGAAGGGTACTCTGTGTTACTTTCCAGCTAGGCAATTGTGACACTTGTCAGTGTTGTGCTTGAGTGTAGGCAATCCTTTCACGATGTTTCCCTTTTGAAGTGTTTGGAGATAGCCAAAACTGATGTGACCATATCTGCGATGCCATAGTTCTGCAGATTGTGTGTCTTTGGCCACTAAAGCTTAGTCATCCTTATGGACAAAATCAAGTTGGAATATGTATCCCACATTGGAGGCTCTTGCTACAATCTTGGAACCTCTTGACTTATCTCTTATCAAGCACACTTTTTTTCCACTATTATTGTCAAAATCTAACTTCAAGTTGTGATCAAGGAGTTGACTAACTGATAGTAAATTCTTGGTCAACCCAGGTACATACAATACATTTGTGATTTTGCAGTCATGCTTTCCAAGGCGTAGTGAAATGTTTCCAATCCCCTTGACACTGTATGATGAGTCATCACTTAATGACACATGGTTCTTGTTAGGTGAGTCACGTAGTGTGTAGAACCAATCCTTACGTCCAGTCATGTGTCAAGTTACACCTGAGTCAACATACCAGATATCTTGCATGGACTTGGTTTCTTCATCAAATTGAGCAGAATACATGTGGTGTCCTTCATCTGAATCATCCTCATGTTCGGCGATGTACCCTTGTTGTTTGGGTTTTCTTTGCCAATTACCATTTTTCTGCCCTTGATTATTGTTATTGTTGGACTTCCCTTTATTTGAATTATTGTTACCCTGTTGGTTATTGGGTTTTGAATTACTTGATGAACCCTTTTTGTAGGAATTGTACCAACAATCTTTGATGTCATGTCCCCCTCTATTGCAAATGGGACACTTCTTGGTGTTGTCTCGTTGACTTTGGTTTTGTTGGGACTTCTTGTGATTGGACTGAAAATTTCCCTTTCCTTTATGATTGGAAGATAGTGCTTGCTCATCTTCCTGATCTTTGTTGTTCATTGCCTCTTCTTGTTGAAGTAGATTGACCAACTTCTCAAAGGTGACTGTGTGTTCACTCATATTAATAGTTGTCACAAAGATTCTGTAGGAAGGAGGAAGTGCTCGCAACACAATTGGTACGAGGTCTTCATCACTTATCTCTTTTCCCAATGCCAATAGAGATGCCCTCAAAGTAGCAACTTGTCTCAAAAAAACTTCAACCTTCTCATTGTGCTTGAACTTGAGAGTATGCAGTTTTGATAGTAGGTTGAGGATGGCATTCTTGTTCTTTACCTCATAGACTGTGCTCAGCTTATCCCATGCATCCTTGGCCGATGTGGCATCTCTAATGTGGGGTTGCACATCGTCTGTTACGCCAAACAAGATGATCAACTTGGCCTTTTGATTGGCCCTATCAAATTGAGATTGTTGTCTTCCATTATCAAGTGATCTTGTTGTTTGTCCATCTACAACTGTCCATAGGTCTTCAAACTCAAGTAACGTCTTGATCTTCGGTTTCCATGCAACATAGTTTTCTCCTCTAAGAAGTTGTGAATCTGGCAAGAAGAACTTTGGTGCTTGTGCACCCATTTCTGCAATCTGAATTTTTGAAACTCTGAATTTTTGACAAAGGGTAAGGCTCTTATCACTCCAGGTTTAAGGTCTCCCTCTTAATATACCGTCAGGCTGATATACCAAACCTTTCTATATATGCTCCCTTCCGATATACCCATCGATACGTGGAAGAAGATCACCCTTTCAATATACCCATCAGTACAGAAAGAGGTGTTAACGCACGTGAAAGAATTTAGTACGTGATACTTAGACAGTACGGAGAGGGGTTTGTGCAAGCACAAAGGGATGGGAGGGCTCAAATGTGTGTGTATTGTGTCCTTATTACTCCCCATTGATTTTATAGGGTCGATGCCCAGATGACGTTTAAGCAGCTATGTTAGGCATTAAGTGTAGTAGTAGTCGCGATGGCATCACCCATAAGCGCTTCCTAGAGGCACCGTATATACCGAACGCTGCTATGAGATCAAAGATCTCGTGTGATAGAACCAAACATAAAATAAAAAATTTGTACTTTTTTTTTTTCACTTTATGCACCAAGATTACTACAATATGCTCCAAAAGTACATCAAAATGAATTTTTTGTGTTCCCCCTCTTTACAAAAAAGGGTCTAGAATCACAAAATACACAATTTAGGCCAAAAATATTTTTTACCCCAATAGGTGTTTTTCCGCTAAATTTAGCGGTGGCTCTAAATGTGTTTCGTGAGCTTCTAAATTTAGAAATCTCCCAAAATTTAGTAATTTCTCCAAATTTTCTAAAAAATAATTTAATAAAAAATATGCAGAGACTGGGAATCGAATCGCTGACCTGTTTGTTCCCAAGATCCAAACAAACAATCTGAATATTGTTTTCATCTTTTCTCACAAACCGTGATCTGGGTTTTTCTAAAATTTTGACAGCAGCATCATACAATATTTAACTTGAAACTCAAAAATTTTTAGAAGAATTAGAATCTTATTTTTTGAGATCTTACCAATTTACCAGCTAGATCTGATTTTTTGTTCAGAAAGAAATTATCCAACTTGTACAGATTTTTCGTCACATGTAAAGGGCGAATCTAAAGATGATGTAAACTGTAAAGTTGTGCAACTCCTTCTTGTCTTTCCAGAAAAAAAAATGGCACATCAATCTGATATTGTATGAAAAAGTTACGTCCTTTTTTCTAAGAGCTATCTGCTAGAATTTTGTTGACGGGACTACTTCAACCTTTGGTCCCGAATTCTTCACACCTCCACTTTCAGATCTGATTTATTTATTTTATTTTTTTTAGATCTGATCTTTTTTTTTTTTTCTTTTGATCTGAAATTTTTTTCAAGATCTCTCTCCTTTTTTTTTTTAACAATTTTTTTTTTTTAGATTTGTAATTTTTTTCAAGATCTTTCTCCTTTTTGTTTTTAAAGATCTCCAAATCTGAAATATTCTGCCAATATGTTAGATCAATTGGCTATGCCAATGACTAAAAAAAAAATTTACCTTCCAAATAAGTGGATAGGTCAAATTTTAGTTGATGGATGCTTGGGAGGAATGGAGGCTGTGAGATGCTTCAATGGCTCTCCTTTGATGCAGATGTTCTTCTCCAATGGATCCTCTCCAATAGTGCTCCTCTTCAACCTTGCTTGGATAGAACCTGCTCTGATACCAAATGATAATAATGGTATAGCTTAGATACCAAATGATAGAATAGAATAAGATTGCAATGACCAAAGAGGGACGGAAGCCTCACAAATATTATTGATCATGAAATCAGATTACATTACAATGCAAGAGCTGTAATATTTATAGATATTAGACAGCCTCATATGGATAGACATGACACCCTAGTAGACACCAACTACGAGATGATAAGACCCATCTCACATGCACATGTAATTACTACTAATACCAATATTGAATGTTATCCAACATAACAATATTGAATGCAAGTAACTAGACTAGAGTGCACATGTTGCACATTATTAAATAAAAGACAATGCAATAAATATGCCTATGCTGAATTATGCTAACAGTTACATCTAGCACTTACTATTGACATGTTCCTGAGTCAAGTATCTTGGTTACTATAAAGGGTCAGAACCAGTGTCCCTCAACTTCCCTAGGTGGCATGCAAACTAGGATTCATATAGAAGTACCATCTTTCCAACTACAAAATACTTTCTCTTGATGTGGATATCATGTCAAGCCTTCTGTCATACCTTTTCTATCTTATGGCTCCAAAACTTAATGGTGCACCTCTCATCCAATTGCATCAATGTATCAATTTCCTCATCCACAACCTTTTAATCATCCAATCTACTTACATGTGCAATACATAAGTATGGTAGTAGAAACTCCATAAGTAAAAAAACCTCTGTGATAAACACCAATTGAAAGGATGTGGCCTTGGTCGACTGTTTATAGGTTTTTTTATATGACCAACAAATAGATGATACCTTGTCATCACACTCCTTTCTTTAGACATCACATATCTTCGTTAATATCTGGCCTAAGATCTTGTTGAAATATTTAGAAGTTACAGACACAAAGTCACACACATACTACTATTTACTCTACCACCAAGTATGTTATTTAATTTATAGATCTTACATAAGAAACATATTCATTGGTGATTCATTCCATAGTCCATCCACTTTACTTTTTGGTTTCTATTGTTTTTATCTTTCACACTTTTCACTCATACACCCAGTTCTGGCCAGGTTACATGGATATCTATTTATCATTCTTCACTCATTTGTCATCACTTGTCTCTGGACACTAGCACCTAGAACAGGACACTAGCACCAGGGACTCATGTCCATCCTGTGTACATGTGTCCTCTTTATGTTTGATATTACTTTTAACATTTTAGGTCAATATTTTTGGTTTTCCCTCTCATATCCTGAGGTACTAGTCGGCATGTTGGGTTATTAGTGTCAAAATTCAAGAAAGAGATCCCTATTTAAACACAACATACATATCATTATAATGGTGGGTAATTATTATCAAGGGCTATTTATCTACATATCTCAAGGGAATAAATTTTGGCACATTACTTTGTATACAAACTGCATAGGAAGGGGAGTTCATTCTATTCCATCAACACATTTACAATTTATCTAGCTACCACCCACCATCTTAGAGTCATTGGCACAAGGGTGACATAGGAACACTATTCATGACTCATTTGAGTATTAGTCACATCTATGATGAGGAAACCATATCTAAACTTAGCATTCTATATCACAACGTTATTCTTCCAAATGATACTCAAAGACAACTCTTAGCTAATGAATGCAATGTGCCTACTGGTTTTTAGCATCCCACTATTAACATTGTTTCTTATCTGGAAAGATTTTCTGGTTGTATACCTTGTCATTCAGTCAACCAAACCCCACCTTCTATTATTACTAATGAGAACTTAAATGATGTTGTTATTAGTTTTATTCTTAATCTTGATGATAATGCTTTAGCTATAAAACAAGATGAAAATAAACATTTACATGATATTGTTTCTCGTACCATTCAAGATGATTCTATAGTTGCATCTCATACTCCCATTTATGAAAATGTTTCTAATAGTGTTGGTGTCTAAAATAGTTTTCCTAGTTATTTTGACAACTTACATTCCCATTCTAGATTTGAAGAACAAAATTACAAGTTGTGTGCCCTTTGATTACTCTCTTTTCACAATTTCTTGGTTGCTTCCTTGTATAATTATGTGCATTCCTCGTTTATGTGATTTCCATCTTCCCCTCATTTTCCCTCTATTTTCTCAATTTTTCCCTCATGCCCACTCTCAGAACATTTTCTTTCTTCCCAATAGTTCACCCTTCGCACGCATCTTGGGCTTTCTTCCCAGTTAACATGCTTTCCTGGTGTCCTTGTGTGTCCATCTTCTTGTTACCTCGCATTACCCTGTGATGATCACACCCTCTTCCATATTTGACTCTTGTAACTAATATTTCCATTTCTACCATGCATGTTACTTTTGTAAGCCCTCCCTATACTTTACTTCCGATCCTATCTCTTTCACACGTGCCTTTGCACCTGCTTCCATGTCATTTACTACACCACATGGCATATGTCAGACATTGGGTGAGCTATATGTAACCAATAAAATCACACCAGCTGGGTACCAAATCCCTATGACAAACAATTGCATTACATGTAGCAGAAAATGAAAAAAAGCTGATGATGTGGGTTACACTCCTTATCACTCAAGTTCAAATCATTATGGGAATAAGTAGGTGAGAAGCTGAAAAACATCCCTAACACCATTATTACAGTATATGATCACTCCAACCACCCAATTTTATTTTAATCTTGCCTCCTTCCTTCTCCTACATGCCAAAATGTCATGAGGAAGCAAATTTCATAGATTTATAGGTGGATTTGTAGGCATTCATTTCTTGTTGTTAGTGGTTGAAGATTCAAATATGATTTTCCCTCCTTATTCTTCTTCTTATCTCATTAATTTATTCTATAAATGTAAGAATCATTTCTCATTGTAAGGCATTGGATTATTTTAGTTTGTATAGGCATTCCTTTGAATTTTGAGTTACAAACATTTAGGTCTGGTCCTTGCATGTGGATATTGGCCTCATATGCCATTGTAATAGACTGTGCATTTTTGGAAGTAATAGAAGCATTGTTTTGTGGCTACTTTTTACCTTAATTTTTTTATTCTTCTTTCTTACCTTCCATTACATTGGGTGCTCATTGTGCCTCCTCATATCTCTTGTATTTCCTTTTCTAATTGTGTATATTGAATATGAACATGTAGCTACATTCTGATCAATGCTACGTGTGTATATCCTTCCTCTTCATATTTTCCTTCACTCTTACTCAAAATTGATAATGTTCATACCCATTATTTTTCGTGTTATTTCCTTCTTTAGTTTATCTTTCCATTTCTCCATATCTTTTTCTCCCTGGTCCCTTGGCATGTTTAGCTTAGGATTTCCATTTTATCATTAGGAATAGTAGTAGAAGTAGAAATATGTAGAGGAACTAGCCTTCTCCAAAGGTTTTTCTCGAGTGTGCAAGGTACCACAACTTGGAGACAATCCCCTTGCAATACCCCTATTGTTTTTATAATTGTTCTTAGATTTTGTGATTGGTTGACAAGCATTTGCATCAGATTGTTTTTTGCTTGATGTTTACTACTGGACTGTTATTGCATATTTGCTGAAATAACATCATTTACTTATTGATATGGTAGACTTATAATTCTTTAATGGTATAATTTTTACTTATGTTTTGATAAGATTATGTACTTACCTTTCTGTTTCTGAAATGAGCATAGTGGCTTCAACACTTGGATAATACAATATGGGTTATTGAGCAGGTAAGTAATAAGGTAAAGGGGTAATATTTACAATTATTTCCATTTGAGTTCTTTTATTAAGACTAATTTATCGATATGAAGGTTCATAATAACACCCTATATTGATTTCAGTGATCCAGGGTATTATCCTTAATTGACATACTATATGACAGGGTGTTGGAATGTTTACTTGACTTATTTTTAAACCCTAGATTATTATTTTGTTTACAGATCATACAAAATATAATCTCGCCCAAGTATGTTCGGGTTGCATTGCTATTTTGAAGGTTGTGATTTAGAACACTAAACTTAGTTCATTTCTAACAATTGTTAAGGGGCCTAAAGCTGATGATTATATTCATTATGTTTTGATATCCTAAACTAAACCTATTATATGTGGGTATGTTTAAGTCTTAAGGAACTAAGGATAAACTATGTACATTTGAATTAATTTAAAAACCTAGCCTAAGGTTGATGGATGAATGTTGTTTTATAAATCCTAAACTACAATACGGAAAGGGATATGTTGCATGGTAAAATGAGTTGGGAATTCCACCCCACTCATACCGGGAATTTTTAATGACTTTTATTAAATGGGAAACAACCATTTGCTAGCAAGGAATTTGGTAAAACTTGGTGAATTAGCCAAATCTATGGACAAATAGGATAGTTAGAGTTTTTTTAACTATTTTTGGTCTCTAAAATTAAAATGGTAATGATGTTGTTTAGTGGGAATAGAGAAAGGAACTAAGATTTGTTTCCTAGCATTAATGGCATTGAAAGACCCAAAAAAACCTTGGAGAAGGTGACGGTGGTTTGGAGGAAAAATAATGAATTTGGTTTCATTTTAATTGTTTTTCCATCGAGTTCTTAGAAGCTCTGCATGTTGATGGTATATTTTGATTCATTTATCTATTTTTGAAATTACATTGAATCTACTATTGAATGGAGGAGAAATTTGAGGAACTCTTAATGGCTCGAGCTATTAAAAGTAGTAAGTGGAGAATGGAAGGGCTGGAAGATATTTGTGGAAACTATTTTGATATTTCTGTGGAATCGATTGGTGTTCGAGCTTAGAGAAGAACTCACAAAGCATGGAGAGAAGATATTAGGATATCTACCAAGCATGATAGGATCTAACTCTTTAAAATATATTTCTCTACATAATGCTTTCATAAAAGGAACTCTGCTCTCTATTTAAAATGTATTTTAAGTTTTTAGTTTTTTTTAGGTATTCAAAATTTTGTTGATGGTGTTCCCTTCATGATTTTGAATTTGGGACTTCAAAAGTTGATTGTTAAATGATATGGCATGAGATTTTTGTTTCTTGTATTATTTAAAATGTTATTATAGATGTGAGTTTTGACAAAGTTAAAATAATCTAATTTGATTCTTATATACTTCTCATTCTTTAGATTCACAGCATTTAAGAGGATTCTGGGCACATTATTTTACTAGATTAAATGAATTTGTAGGTTGTGAAAGCTTTGTGGAATTTTATGATGGTGAGCATCAAGAAGGACGATTCATAATTGATGCCAAGAGTGGCACGTGAGTCAGGGCTAGACCCTGTACTGGTGATGATACTAGCAGAGGCCGCATGAACTAGGGAGATGCAAAGACCAAGGACACTAGATGCAAGAGAGTAAGTAGTACATGGAAAGTATCTAGACCCTTCCCATCAGAAAGAAGTGTATCAAGAGACTATGGACATGATTCAAAGTTTACAAGGGGAGATACAATGTCTAAAGGAGAAATTGAGGTGGGTGGAGCAACAAAAGGACAACGAGGTTCTAAGGAATGACCTGGATGAGGTCAAGGAAGTATGTAAAATTTTAAGGAAAGAGAATATTATTCCCTTGTTGGGAGAATGGCTAAGAGAGAAGGTACCATGCACTAGAGTAGAGTATAAAACATAGGTTTTACATGCAAACCTTCCTCCTCACAGGCTTGAATATGAAAAAGAGATTACTTTGAATGTGGTTGTTGATGGGTGGATTTTGATTAATATCCTCATAGACTCAGGAGAAGAGGTGACTGTTCTTACCCTAGATTCTTGGAATTAGATGGGAGGGCCTGCATTACAGCCATATTCAAATGTGATGTATATGGTGAACAAGACTAAGGAAATTCCCATTAGAGTCATGAAGGATGTATTTATCACCATTCAAGGGGCCAATCTCATTTGAGGTGTTAAAGTCTTGGTGCCCACCAAGGCAGAAAACTGTCTAGCATTGCTTGGGCACTCATGGTGTTACAAGAATAATTCTGACCTACGGTTTAACAAAGGGTAGATCAGATTTGAGAACAAAGAAGAAAGGGTGATCATCCCTTTGACCGATGGGAATTCAGTGCCTTATACAGAGCCCCTAAGAGAATAATTCCTTAATATAATCTATGTGTGCTCTATTAGAGATCCTAAGCTAATCCACCCCACAGAGGGAGTTATCTAGTTTGAGGATGCTCGATCCTTAAGTAATACCACTAGTGTGGCATGCGACAATTGGGCATATGAGACTTAAGAGTTAATTGGGTGAAAATTAAAAGGACATGTAACAAGGGTGAAAAAGGTGCACTCAGTCAAGTGCCAAAGAGGAAAGAAGTTACCAAGTTACTCTGGAGGAGCATATCCTAAAATTTTCTTGTAGGAAATAGAAGCTCATTGGAAAAATGAGGACAAAAGGAGAGGAATTCTCAATTATAACCTACTTGGAACTACAGCGTAATAATGGGATACACATTGGGAGAACCTCCTGGAGTGGTGTGAGGTGAGGATCACATTTTTTGTAAGGTTTTTCAAGAGTAACATGCCCACGGTCATACAAGACTACCATGGCAAAGAGACCACTTCATTTCATATCTAAGCATGTGAGAAGGCCTATATGGGAAGCACAGAAGCATTTCTACCTTTGTTATGGTTACATAATTTTTATTCCACCTTTCAAGGTTGTGCATGTGCTTGGTACGTTCATTCGGAGATGCATCATTAGACAGGTAATTTGCAAGAGTTGGCAGTTGATCTCATTTAAGATTTTGAGTATAGGAGCACTAAACCATCATTGGACAAGGTTTTATAAGTGATCAAGTGCCTTATAATGGGAGATAGTGCTATGGAAAAGAATAGGATACTAGAATTTCTAGGTGAGCCTTATTAGGAGACACACCTTAATGAAGAAGAATTAGAGGAAGTATAACATGAGCGCATGTGCATGGGAAAGGAAAAAGGAAAAAAGATCTATGTAATATACGAAGAAGAGATGAATACGTTTGATGTTAACCATTAAGAGGGTATGTGGGAAGTTATATACAACATTGGTGAGTGAGCACGCACCTACCATGAGCCCTTTAAAACAAATAAGGTTAACATTGGGACTGAGGTAGAACCTAAGAAAGCTATCATTGGTGACTATTGGTTAGAAAAATAAGTTTCAAAGATCATTCATCTGTTGTGTGAGTTCCAATATTTTTTCCCTCATGGGTAGCTTAAACTCAAAGGCATCCACCATTCCATAGGGGAGATGAAGATCAAGTTGAAAGAAGGTGTTTGCCTGATTCAGAAGAGACCTTATTGGATGAATCCAAATTTTCACGTATGGGCCAAGGAAGAAATAAACAAAATGATAGCATTTGGTATCATTGAGGCAATGGAAGAATCATAATGGATAATCCCAATGGTTATTAATAGTAAGAAGGATATTAGGATAATAATTTAAATTGACTATAGGGATCTGATTGTAGTATGTGTCATTGATCCTTTCTCAACCTCGTTCACTGAAGAAATTTTGGAGGGAGTAACCGGGAGTGAAGTCTACTCTTTCACGGATGGGTTCTTAGGGTACCACCAAGTTAGGATTGTAAAGAAAGACCAGAGAAATAAAACTTTCTCCACTGAATGGGGAAGTTTTTCTTACACCGTTATGCCTTTTGGATTGAAGAATTCACCTATTGTGGTCTCATGTATTGTGGTACAAGCATTTCATGACTTCATCCCTAAGTTTCTTCAAGTTTACCTAGATCACTGGACTGTGTATGGGCTGGTAAAATACCATTATGACAACTTAAGGCTGATGTTTGAGAGATGTCAAAAGTTGAGGATATCCCTTAACATAAAAAAACATGTCTTTTCTACTCCATTTTAAACCCTGTTAGGTCACATTATATGGAAAGACTGCTTACTAGTGGATCCTGACATAGTTGCAGTTATTATAGGATTAGTGGAGCCCACTAGTCAAAGTGTAGTGCACAGATTCCTTGGACATATGGGATATTATAGGAAGTTCACCAATGGGTATGCCAAAATTGCTGCACCCTTAGAGGAATTTTTGAAACACAAAAGTCCCTTTCATTGGGGAGAGGCGCATTAGAAGGCATTTGACACTTTGACGGATAGGATTGTCACAGTGTCCATACTATGTTTTCCTTCTTGGGATAAGACTTTCCATGCGCATGTTGATACCTTGGGAATAAATATGGGAGACGTACTACCACAACCTGGTGAGGGAATTGTTGATCATCCCTTGTGCTTTACAAGTAGAAAGTTAACACCAGCAGAGAAGAATTACATAAATACTAAGAGTGAATATTTGTCTATGATCTATGCGCTATATAAATTTAAGTAGTATCTATTAGCAAAACCATTTATATTCTACACATACCATATGGAATTGACATACTTAGTCAACAAACCCATTCTACAAAGGCACGTATGTCTTTGGGTCCTATTTTAGGATTTTGAGTTTGTAGTGGTGGTGAAGCTAGGAAAAAGTAATTCAAGGCCTAACCACTTATCAAGGATTGACTCGGGAGAGGACGCACAAAGCATTGAGGTTACCATTCCATACATGTAATTGTTTAGGTTGTGGCGCATTCCCTCACAATTGAAATAAATCATAGTGTTCTTAAAAATAGGTGTGGCTTCGGAAGGGATGAAGGCTCTAGAGAGAAAGCAGTTAGCAATACGCACTACACCCTACATGTTGATTAATGGAGACCTATATAAGTTAGGTCATGATGATGTTCTATGTCAATGCATATTGGAGCATGAGCATGTGGAAATTATGGAGGAAGCACATGGTGGGATTGCAGGAGGACACTATGAAAGAAATGCTACTGCGCGGAAGATTTTATTAGCAGGGATTTCGTGGGAAACCATATACAAGGATTACATTGAGTTTTGCAAGGCATGTGACCATTTCCAGTCCCTTGAAAAACCTAGAAAGAGATATGAAATGCCTTTTTGACCAATAGCCAGCACTAAACCATTTGAAAAATGGGAAATCAAATTTGTAGGGATAATTACACCAGCCGTGCGAAGGACTGGTTCATGGTATATCATCGCTTGCACTGATTACTTGACACGGTGGGAAGAGGCAACACCTACAAAGGATTGCAACGCATCAACAACTATTATATTTTTATGGGAGAACATAATCAGTAGGTATGGCTGTCCTTTAAGTTTAACAAGTGATAGAGATACACACTTTCTCAATGAAATAATCAGGATTCTGTTAGTAGAATTTATGGTGGCCCATCAAAAAACTACCGCATATCACCTTCAAGCAAATGGAACTGTTGAGGAATTTAACAATATAATAAGTCATACATTAACTAAGAGATGTGACATTGGAAGACACGATTGGGATGAAAAGGTATCATCTATTTTATGGGCATACATGACAACCTATAAGAGGTTGAACAAGGCCACACCATTTTAATTGGTGTTTGGTGTGGAGGTTGTTTTACCAGTGGGATTCATGTTACCATCGCTATGTATAATGCGTGCAGGAGGGTTAGCTAATAAATAAGTGCTGGAAGAAATAATTGATAAGTTGATGTAGTTAGATGAAACATGATCACTTGCTAGATGGATTTAGAAGACAAAAACAGAAAGAAAAAAACAATGCCATGATCTTCATATCAATAAAAATAATTTTGAAGTTGGGGAAATGGTATTGTTATATGATTACAGGTATCTATGTCATCCTTGGAAGTTGAAAGTCCATTGGTTGGGACCTTACCTCATCTCATACATTCTTGATTCAAGTGCTTTCTATTTATGAGCATTAGATGGGATGAGATTACCAAGTCACTTCAATGGGAGTAGGTTGAAGCCCTACTATAAATATGTATTCTTAGTGTTTGTAATAAGGAAGTATTGCCAATTAGTTTAGAATTTAACTTTATGCATTTTCTTTTCATGTGTTTCCCTTTCTCATTTCTTGTTCCTCTCTTTTGTTTTGTTTTGCACCTTGTGTTCTAGTAACCACATTATTTTCCCAAGGTTGTTTATATGTAGAGGACCATGCATTTGTTTTAGTTTGGGGTTGAGAGGTGCGAAGTATAGGCTCATGATACAAGATTGAACTGGTAGTAGAAGTTGCGATAAATGGCCCAGATCAAGGATAAAAAGTGTGCGAGGATTAAAACGTGCATAGAAAAGAGGTGAACAAGAATGGTTGGTGTTAAGAAGGCTTTACAGAAACCACTTATAGAAAGGATGAAGAGCATGGGAACAACATTAGTTAGGCGAGGGAAAAAAATGGGTAAAGGAAAAAGGAAGTTCCTTCGGTACTGTGGATGCATGCGTAAGATTTTTTGATTGGGGTGGATTTTTGCATGCGAGAAGGTTGTAAAGGTTTTTTCACATAGAATGTGGCGATTGGGTAAAAGAGCTTAAATTCGGCTTAATGGAAAAAACCACATCTAATGTTAAAGTATGTCAGTAGGTGGTATAACATTTAATGCTGGAGAGAATTAAAAACTATAAATACAAGGTCATAAAATTCATTTGTTACCTTGCGATTATGAAGTGAAATAAGATCTTACAAACCAAAGCATCTAGAGAGAAATTTGTGCGAAGAAAGGAGAATCTGAGGAATTTGAGTGTGCATCTAAAGTAGATCTATGAACTAGAAGGAAGAAGTACACAGGCATGGGGAAGGTTGTATGAAGAATGTCATCTTGTGGAAGGATTTCTTGGTTAGGGTTTGGTAGCTACGGGACAAAGAAAAAAAAGGATTCATTCAGGAGTTAAAGCTTTGGAGTGAGCTTTTAGATTGAACAGAGTAACATAGTAGAGAAAGAAGAAGGATTGTTTAAGTTCAGCTCAACCAGAAGAATGGCACCAAGGAAACCAACTGTTTCAATGAAGAAACCAAAGGGCAAGGTCAAGGCAAATGAAATTTCTACCATCGCAAGCACTAACAAAGATTGGTATACGGAAATGTAGTACCCAGATGGGGTATACTAGGAAAAGAATGGGAGTCACACTTATGAAAGATGGTCATAAGATATTATAACCATTGCACGAGAACAATGGAGAAGGAAATGGCACTAGAGTTAGTCCAACCAACTAAAAATAGGATGGCAGACAGAATGCCCATTTACAACGATAACATGAAGGTCAAATTGTAGAAATTTGGACTATTGCAACTATACGAGTTGCCTTACTCTGGTAAGCCTAAGATCCTTTATCAGTGGCTGATGTCGCATGTGCATGAGGATCTATTTTATTTCATGGTGTGAAATATGCACATCACACCATAATTGATATCTAAGTTCACAGGCCTCAATTGTGAAGGATATAACATTGATGATGATCTGAGAAACAAAGAAGCTATCAAGGAGGTTGTAGCCATGTATGACTACAAAAAGAGGTTGCGATACTTTGACATCACTGAGATACCAGACCCAGTGATGAGCATAGACACATGCTTGGCCACCAAGCTCAATGACCAGGAATGATGGACATAAGTGAACAAGGCATGGCTGAATGTATACCGAAAGATATAAGAAGGAACCATCTACAACTTGTCTTCTTTCATCGCAGATGAGATTATAAGCAGTGCACTGGGGGGAGAGGAGATATTCTTCAGTAATGTCCTCCTAACCATTGTGTTTTTGGAGATTAGAGTTCCCGATGGGATAAAAAATATTGTTTGGGAATATCCAGAAGAGAATCTCTCACCTGTAAAGAGGCTTTTGAAACCATGACAACCGCTCACAAGGCTTGTCTGGAGAACTGGTATAAGAAAATACATGACACATTCAGGGCCAAGTGGAGGATCCCAGAGTACTTTCCCACACTCATGAGTGGAGATGTAGAATTTTCAGTATACCAACACTTCTGCATTGGTAAATTTATATTGACAGATGAGAATATGTGTCCATGGTGCAAGCTACCCTTCTCCTTCACCACACAATAATTTGAAGATGGAGTTAATCGGTTCAAGGAGGCCAAGAGACTAAGGTTCAACCTTAGTGAGGTAGATATAGATCACCACAAGCTATGTCAGAAGATATTCTACCTAAATAAGCACACGTATGTTGAGAGATATGTCTCTCATGAGATACAGATGATGAATCCTTTAATGTTGCCAATTTTAGGAAGGACCAAAACAAGGGTGTATCTCCATATAAGGATAAAATTTGAAAATGGTGATTATTTGGAGAATGATTTCTCCATCCATAAAGACCCTATAAGAAGGAAGAAGGCCATGCCTATAAAGAGAGAAAGAGAAGAGGTGCATAAGGAACCAAGTGTTCAAACCACACAAACAATGAGCGCACTGGAGATAAGTGAAAAGCCTAGTACTTATGCATGGAGAAAGAATTCTCTTGTCAAGGGGAATACCCTAGAAAAAGATGAACTGAAGAAAAAAGAACCCCTCACCCATGAGGAATCACCAATAAAAATATCAGCTGTGAAGGAGAAAGAAAAAGGGGAATCTCCTTTACTAGAATCCCCAGTAAGGAATAAGTAGAAGGTGACGGATGAGGCTGATTCAGAAGAGACGAAGATTCTATATGCCTTCATCAGTGACAGGGATGATGATGATGAACCAAAGGGAGGTTAAGACCATCAAGTCTATGAGATACATGATTTCTGAGTAAGAAGGAGATGAGGAGTATAACGGAGGAGATGTGGAGAAGGGGGATGAAGAATAAATTGAGAACCAAGGCAAGGGGGTAGGAAATGAAGAAAATACGAAGAATCAAAGGACCCAAATCCTCACAAAGAAATAGATAGATGAGGAAATGGAGAAAAAATCGGTAAAAATCATCAAGGAGTTGGTAGAACAAGAGGTTGAATGCAGCACGGATGCAGTGATGAAGGAAGTTGAGGAAGAGAGCATAGGAAAAGAATATGACAGCATGGGAGGAGATCCCAGTTTGGTTGTAAGATTTCCAAGGGACGCACACATAAGGAGGAAGAGCACAAGTTCAAGGAATGGGATACATATATGACCCAAATGAGGTTTTGTGCATGCATTTCTAGAGAACTATGCCAATGGAATAACTTTTATCCATGGCTTCATTTGATGAGGAAGGTGCATACCCTCAGACAAGGAAAATGCTATCATGGGCATTTGAGTCCCACATTGATGAGACTGAGTTTTAGGTAAGCTAAGGAGAATTGATGAAAGTTCCAAAAATAAAAGGGATAAACCCCTTCGTGAATGCTCAATGATTATTAGATGAGAAAATCTATAACATGCTCAATAAAGTTTCATTTGAGGTTGAAGATAGGATTTTCTAAAAAAATGATAGGGTGGAGTTCCTAGAGGCAGAACTGGAGAAAAGGGAGGAAGATATCCTTTAGAAAATTAAGGAATCGAAGTAGAAGGAAATAATAAGTGCTTAGTTAAGGTGTTATTTAAAAGATGAGAAGACAAGAGTGCACGAGGTATACAAGAAGATAGAGATGATCACGAATGTCATTGTCTTAAAGCATCAAGAATTAACATCACCCGCGCAAAAGTATGCATCATACTTGCAATTCCTAAAGGACTTGACCCACATAATCACTATAGAGAGGTGGAAATTTTCCCTAGAATCAGCATAGGAGGTGTTGGTGTGTGAAGAAAAATAAAATAAGGTGAAGGTTTTGGAAATTGTTTCTTAGTATAACAAGATCCTCGCCAATGTAAAAGATGTTGCACAATTTGCTGAGGCTACCTACGATAACTAAACATATAGGGATAGAGTGTAAAGTATATAGGTTTCCACCCATGAATAGAAACTCAAGGAGTTATAGGAAAAGAACAAGGGGAATAAGAATTAGTGAGACAAAATCCTAGCCAAAGTGGAAAATAAATCAAAGGCCATTGAGACCTTGTGTGGCTCAATAAAGAACCGACTAAAGAAATTGTACCCTCAAATCATCCAAAGGATGGATGCACTCAAGGATTTGGGAAAAAAAACAGGAGGATATCATAGAGACAATGAGTGCTAAGGGAGAGGGGTTGAGTTTTGAAGAAGTGAGTGCCCTGGTGGGGAACCTCTGTCAGCGGGTTCAAAGAGAGGTCGACACTTGGGGAAAGTTAGAAGAATATTTAAGGTTGGATTTCCCTCTCCTCCTCCAGAAGTAAAAATGTTCCCCATTCTTTCATTATTTTCCCCATATCTTCTTTCCTTATTCTTCCATTCCAACTATTTCTAATGATCCACCATTCTTTATTTATTTATTGAAGAGTGTTTTCAAGAATGGAGAACAGGCATAGTGTGGGGTGATGTTAGGACCCAAAATTTTAGCTAAGTACAAAAAGGTGTGTAGGCTTGCGAGATATAGTCAAATAAGGGCACGCGGGTTGAAGGTGCACAGGGAATGGTTTTGGAAGGGTTTTTTAGAACACATGATGCACACGTGTAAGAACAAATGGGTTTTATACTGAGTCATATTCAACACCCCAGGCAACAAAAGAAATGCATGACCCTATTGGATAAGGTGCCAACCTAGAGACTGTGGGATCAAGAAGGGAATATTCCAAGCATGCAATGGAAGGTTATGGAAGAGAATTATCATACAGAGTGGAGAGCTCAGATCTATGAAGGCATGCTCCCATGGAGGACCACTTCAACACTTGGAAAATGATCTATAGATTCTGGAAGGCATGGTGGTGGATGTAAAGGTTATAAATACAAGTTCCCGATAGAAGAAATATATATAAGGGGATGGATAGAAAATATTTGAAGCCCTGTAGAAACAAAATGGAGGGATGTTATGGTTAGGAATTAGGAGAGAACTGTGAATGATAGCACATTGAAGGGGATGGGTTTTCATTCTTATTTGTAATATGATGAGCATAATATAGATCTGATGCATGATTTGGGTTTACATGGTTATATGAGGATCAGTTATGACATCAAGGGATGTAATGTGGGTTATTGAATCTGTTAGTATGA
Source organism: Taxus chinensis (assembly GCA_019776745.2). Classification (NCBI taxonomy): domain Eukaryota; kingdom Viridiplantae; phylum Streptophyta; class Pinopsida; order Cupressales; family Taxaceae; genus Taxus; species Taxus chinensis. The sequence goes on along the minus strand of CM034154.1, from coordinate 289,941,925 downwards.
ATATTGTAGACACTAAAATTAGGTCACACTCCCCTTTGGTCCCTTGACAAATAAGCACCCTTTATCACATTCAACTAACAATGGCCCCCTTCACCCCACTAATATTAATTTAATTTAATTAATTCATTATCCTTGCCATATTTATTATTTTAATATCTTAATTTAAATAATATCCGCACATACACCTCACTTAGACACCTCATCAAGCCAACTCAACCTAAGACCTATTCTTAGTAAGTTGCCATAATTAACTAAGAATTACCCAAACCCTAAAATTCAATGCCTACATTCTCTCTAACCACATTCCTACATTCTTACAAGAAGCTTCTAGTTTAATATGCGGGTTAACGACATGAGATCCAAGAAATTCAAGAGGATATCCCTAGTTTAGTAAACCTAGGAAATCCCACATTGACCGACGTCGGTTAGCCCTAACCATTGCTGGTTAAGATGGAATCGTCGTCGGTTACCCTTTTAACCCCAAAACAACCTTACTCTCAAGGTTGGAAAAATATTGGAAAAGTGGGTGAACATTAGAACATTCAGGAGAGATATCACATCTTCTGAGAGTAAATTTCAGCAAGAACACACATGCAAGGAAGGAGATCAAACATCTTTTTCTACACAGCCATCCTAGTAATGATTTGATCTAACCAAGCAAAGAGGAATGTACATGCAGCCCATGTAGAAGTTCTCCTATGATTGGTGATCACCTGAAACCTTCAACCTCTTACCAACACCCCCATCCCTCACTCGCAGTCGTCTAGGATCAGAATCTAAGTATGTAAAATGTTCTACTTTTCTGGTTCACTTCATTTTGTCATTATATTACCACCTATTGTTTAAGTAGCCACCCATTGACCTCCTTCAACATTCTCCCTCCATATACCCATTAAAAACCTCGCCAAATCCTACCCAAATCACCCAATACCTCATCCTGACCAACCAAAATCCTTTGTGCAATCACAAAGGAGACCCCAAACCCATTTTTTGGCATCCCTAGAACTCCATAGTAACCAGCACCGGTCACGCCTAACCACCGTCGGTCACCCTTAACCAGCATCAGTTAATGTATTTGCTGATACAACCTAGAACATAGACCTATCCACCTAATTTTACATCCTCTTAATCACCTACGACCTACATGAGACTTTTGTTAGTCCTACAGAGATCCAAGACCAACTATTTGACCTTCAGATCCTATTCTAACCTAATCTTTTAGATTAGATCTTTCTTATTGTGTTTTAAGTGAGATACCTAAATCATTTCAAATTACAATAGGATTTACTTTATTTCCTACATTAAATTGTTTAAAACAATGGACTGACAGCCATCTAGGAAGTATCACACTTCTCAGATCTAGCACACACTAGACAGTTCACTACATATATTGTTTAGCTCTTGCTGGTGGTCTTGCTTTTCATTACAGGTAGTTCCTCCTAGCCAAAAGGAAGTCCTCATGATCAGCTGTGGATTCATAAGTCATATGCACACAATAACCCATCAACCAGCACTACATGTATTCCTCCTATACCCCTTACCCTATCTGTTTCGTCAATACTTCAAAGAAATGTCTAAGAATCAGATGAAACATTTTGGCATGCCTAGTGGGACCCATCTGAGGTTCTTTGCATTTTATTCATTCCTAGGAAAAATTTTGTGTTTGTTTCCCTTCTGAAAAGCATACACATTAATTTCTTCCTTGGTAACCCACCTTTTCTTTCTATTTTCTCTAAAGGAAACCTTTCTTTTGGTGTAATTAAAAAGAACCATTTCTTCATGTTTTTTACATGGTAGTGAAAGAGGATCCCTTTTCCTCTTCATCTTTTTGGGTCATCCAACTTCACACTTCAATTTGGGCTTAAAAATAAGTGCATTGCATTCTAATTTATCACATTAGCTAACATTAATTGAGGGCAACCTATACGCTGGAAGTCATGACCAGTTGATGGTTTACAAATGAACCGTAGAAAGCACATCTCTCTCTCTCTCTAAGTCTTATTGAATTACACAAATTAAAAACAAATACATATTCTTAAATAACATCTTTCCTGGGAACACTTGTCAACAATTGCACTGATCTGAGGATTGGCAAGTACTCCCTAGCTCGCTACTATGTCAAGTCATACTTCAGAGCAAAGCCTGCGCCCACCATAACATACCTGAAACCTCACCTTTTAGATCTCCTTCTTCGTAGGAAGCCATCCTCACCAAAAAACTCTATTTTACAGTTCATGTGTCAGTCCTTAAATAACATAAGCTAAATAAACATAATACAAAAAGGCACTCCTAGGATCACATTTTTCTTAGTGTTTCTGCTTAGCTTGTGTCTTGAGGTGAAAGATCACGTTCTTCATTTTTATTGTTCATACTTGCACACTCCTCATCACAGCTGGTGTATTCCAGCTTCACCTGAGTGTGGTTGGACCATATTATCATCATTCTTAGAATTCTAGGGCTGATTCCACATCAAATTTTAATTCACAAACACTATTCTTTCATCACTATTTCAATTTCACAATAACCATCTTTGGTTACCCTCCAACCATCGTCGGTTATACCCAACCAATGTCGGTTCTAGGTCCTTTTGTTAACCTACCCAAAGGGACTTTTTTATTCATCTTCTTCCATTTTTCACAGTCCCTGTCACTATCATCATTCCCATTGACATTGTAAAACTCATCAGATTGGCATACATGTAAGATTTGACCTCCTACCTTGTTTTTCACTCACTGTTCATTTTCTATAGTGACCAGTAACAACTACCCCTAATTGGCATTGGTTTTCCCTAACTGGCATTGGTTAGCATGTTTCATTTCCCAACCCACATTTGGTACCTAATACACTTTTTACCGTCAGATTCACATGTTCCTACTATTTTTCTGTGTCATTTATAGAGAAGTAACCCTACCTGATCAGTACTGGTTCACATGGTGCTGACCTGAAAACAAGCAAACACACCCATATTTCATGCCAATTATCAACCACTCCTACCTAGTCCTCCACCTTCCATTTTATCACCAGCCATGGATCCCATCCAACCTATCACTATTACTACTGGAGATGAGGAGTTCAAACAAATCCTTGACTTAAACCCTACCACTTTGTAGTTTTACCTTTCCCACTCATCTACTCAAGATGCCTTAGGTTAGTTGATATATGACATGCCCATATCTATCCCCCCGAATTTTGTTCTCACTCCTACATCAGCCCCATCTGGCTCTGTGCTACCCACATCTACTTTACCCCCAATCATTTCGCAGATAGTTCCTATACGTGCTATGACTATTATGTCTGCCACCTCCTTGGCACCTGCCACATCCACCATACCCTCGACAACTACCCATAATGCAACCTCATCTTCCCCTAATGTCTCACACATAACCGTAGCTACACTACCACCTCTAGTTTCGGTGATCCCTAACCCTTTTCAGAATGTGGTCCTTTCCATTCCAAAATCATTAGCCTCCATCACCACTAGGGTTACCATGACCCTTATAGCTCCATATACATACTATCAGCTGCCTCTCGTTTCATCTATTATTCTCTCTGGGTACTGTTATCCAATTTTGCACACCTGGCAAGATTGGACAAGGGGGTCCTATCACGTTCAAGATGAAATAGTAGTCCCAGGAACCCACCTTCAGTTATTATCGAGATGCAATAATTAAAAAAATAATTCCTAAATTGCATATGAAGAGATCACCTAGCATCGAAAGGCACCCAGTTGATCTCGACTCAGTGAAGAGTTCAGGGTCGAGTTGTTAAAGAACCCGGTGTCAAATTGATAGTCATCTCAAAAATCATCTCAGTAGAGACTCTCAGTTGTAAGAGCTCGATGATGGTCTTGTTAATGCAAAATATAGCTCGTTGAAAATTGACAAATGAAAGGAACTGTACAAGGATCTCGGTGGAGATCGATGCAAAAATATATGAAGGCTAAGTCAGGGAGATTCAAAGTCAACATGATGCCAGGTTTAATCGATTAAGACAATGCTCGACCAACCACTTGGGAGAATTATCTTGTTTGACCGAGATGATATGAAATTATGCAGATATGGGAGGTTCAACATCATTGAATCTTGGGTTTGTAATTAAATAATGGTGTTCAGACCTTCCTCGGCCGAGCATTTGGTGCACAGGCAGTTGACATGTTGCAGTATAGTAGAAGCCTTTTTGAGCACTTCCAGCAAACAAGTCATCCAACGATGTTTTTATCTGTTCAGCATCGAATGCATCCTCAAATTTGGGATTTTCCTTCAAGATATTTTTATGAAAATCGATTAAGTGACAGTAAGAGTGTTACCAGCAGACCTGAGGAAATTTATTACAAAGACTCTCTATCGAGATCTTACTTGTTTTACGATGTAATCATGGAAGTGAATCTCATAGAGGTGGGACTGTTTCATATCAGAATATTCATGAGGCACAATTTTCTTTGCAATTATATGAGCATCTTGAACGAGTCACTAGATTGGCGAGCATAAAGGATTCTATCAGAATTATCACACCTTACAAGCTACAACTGAAATGTTTGCACTGAGAGTTTAATGTTATCCTCAAATCTGTTGAAGGAAAACTCGGCAGGAGAAGATTCATGAAGATCCCATGCGCTGGTGGAAAAGTGGAGAAATCGGGTCAAATTTCAAAGTTTGCACGGAAAAGTTAAGGCCGGGGCCTGTGGATTGGTGTGGCCAAGCCGTTATGCAGGAATTCAGAGCTGGTATGCCAAATGGGAAATATTAAGATGGCATTCCAAGTTGTTCCACACGAGGGAGATTCAGAGCAGCACCGCCAAGTGGAAATTTTGGGATGGAAAACCATGTTGTTTACTCTACGTAGGGGAGAAATTGGATCAGATTGCCAAGTGGAAAAATTATGATGGCTATCCGTCATGAAAACCCCGCACAGTTTGGAGTAGTCTGAGTCTTTGTGCGAGTTACTAGGAGAATTAAAATGGCAGTTGCAAATTGGGCATTGAGTAATCTTCCGAGCGATAAGGGAGGATGATGGTGAGATGGTTGAAGACTGGTCGACATTGGAAACAGTATCTAGTTTCAGGCTCACGAAAAAGAAATGCCTTCTCATGGAATACCGTAATTGCAGCTTACAGAAGACATAGGTTTCTGAATGTAACAAACAGATGCCTGACCTGATCATTTCACCTTTGCCAACATACTTCTCCTTTCCCATTTAGTTTGCCTTTGCCAACATACTTCTCTGAGCATTCGGTGGTCGCAAGACAAGCTCCCACGCACAGTCAGCAGGCATGCATAGTACAGTAAAACCCTTTTGAACGCATTTAAACAAGCAGGTTGTCCAACTGTATTGTTATCTGTTCAGTATCGAATGCATGCCTATCCTTATTCTGAACTCAGATCGAATGACAGCTACATGAAATAAACATTCACTGCCGTGTACGATGGATTGGAGTCACGCCATTCAAGGCTTCATAAAATTTCCATGAACCAGGAGATGGAGTTTTATTACGTGTAGAATGAAATGATTCATATTGCTCAGCATTTCTTCTCCTAGAAATGAATTATATGTGAAGGTCAACTCTGAAATACCTGGTCGGCCGTTTTGCATGTTGCATCCTTGTTACTCGTAAATGGTCTCTTTGAGAAACTCTATGGGCAGTAGGCAATATTTATACCCTTCCATTATGTACATCCAATCAGACAATAAAAATTATTCCTTTACCAGGTTCAGAGAAACTTGTTTTAACAAATGGATGATTATACTGCAGTTTCAAGCTAATTTTATCTAGCTTTGATCCACGACTAAGGAAGAATTCATATGGTTGTTATTGTACATTTTTTCCAAGGTCCTCTTGGCTGCCCCAGTTGTTCAATGTATTTTTTGAAGGGCTTATTTTACGTGTTGCAAATTGTAACATGAAGGATCTTCTTAGTTTCCGGAAAAACGAGTATATTGTTTAGCTCACAGATCCCAATAGTGGCATAATTGTTGATTGGAGCCGAGATTGCCAAGTGCACTACCAAAATACCGAAGGGCTCTTTGGCCAAAAATCATTCTCAAGGGTGTCTATCGACATGTTACGGGCATAATCTTGGGTCATCATCATGGCAACATTAGGTCTTTGTTGATAATGGCATTTTCTCATCATTTGGAAGGTACAATTGTGCTTATTATGGCCAAGCTAAAACATTCTTACTGCAAGTGTTATATGATAAGGAAGAACCGTGAACATTTTTGTAAAACCATTCTTTTTAGAAATGTTGGGTTAAGCATGACATTCAAGTGAGTTTGAGCCAACCGGGTGCTCGGGTTGATATGCAAAACAAAGCCAGGTGAAATCAATTCAAGAGCACGTGGTGTTGTTTCATGGAGTTTTAACATGGAATGCATGTGAATATGTGGTCCAAAACAAGAAGAAATAACTCTATCTGTCAAGACTAGAGCTATCACAGAGAAATCAATCGATTCAGTGTTGACAGGGCCACGTAACGTGATCCCTAACAATTTTCATAGCTCGAAAATCATTTCTAAATGGAGCAACATGCAGGAGTGAAATAATTTAAATTCATTGAATTGTTTAACCTCTGTGGGTACAACCAATGTATTATGGATCAAATCCACTAAGTATGATTTAGAGTCAAACTTTTCATATTGTGGAAACATTGGTACCAAGTCGAGATAAAGAATAAGCTCGCGGGTGTTGAAGTTTAATGTATTTGTAGAGGCTTTCAATTTCAGGCTTAAAGCTTCATGTTCACAATGCATATAGGTGGCTTGGTAATTCAAAATGGCTTGATTTGGAGTTTGAAGCAAGACCGTAGCAGTGGCATTCATGAGGTGATTCTTAATTTGCGTCAGGCCAGGTTCACAGGATCTACATGCATTTTAGCAAAACGATAAGAATCAAGTTTGATAGCTCACCATTTGAAGGACTCAATGCAAAAGAGCTCAATTTACAAGACGAGGAAAGAGTTAGTGTGGGGTTCAAAATCGATTGCAACACCGAGTTAGAGGATTCGAAGCTCACCAAGTTGAGATTTGTGCAGACTATTTCAACATGGACCCTCGTCCTCTTCAAGTCAAACGGGTCAACAGGGGGGTCCCAACATTATGTTAATTAAATTAATATTTTTATTTAAATATTTTAATAATAATATTTATTATTATTATTTAAATATTCTTTTAATTAATTGAGAAGACTAGGTCATCAGGCAATTAATGACCCATGATGGAACCTTCTCAGGTAGTTCAACTAACTGCAATAAATACATAATGGGCCTTCATTTTAGGAATGCAATTATGATCATTTCCTCTTCTTTCTCACATATTTTTCTATAAATGTAAGTTGGAAGATCATTTCAAAGGGTTCCAACAATTCAGACAAGTTGGACAGTTAGATATCTCAGGCGAGAGTGTATACTTTTCAAGAATCCTCTCTCTTCTGCAAGTTGTTCTTGTGTGTTGAGAGAACTTTCAAGCCTCCTCTTCAAGACTGTAATGGCAAATATTACCTCTTCTGAATGTATGATGCATTGTGCATGTTATTGAAGCAATAAAAGTGTGTGTTTTGTGACTAATCTCGGTCATTTCATCCTTCTGTGCTTCTTTCTGCCTTTCTCATACTTGCAGGTACACTATGCAAGTTTAAGTTCTATTGCAGGTTCTTGGAGTTCTTTGCTTATCGAGTGGTGAAGTATTGCATTCAGTTGAGTTGTGGTGTCTGTTCACCCTTCTTGAGTTCATCCTTCTTCACTGGGAAACTAGTATATTTCTCGGTCTTGATAAAGTTTAACAAAGGGAACGTGTGTCTCCTAGTTTGTGGTATCATGTACCCTCTCTAAGTTGTAGTAGGTGAAGTTGACCTGTGGTGCACACACCCTCTTCAAATTAACCCTTCCTGAATCTGAAGACACCCTTTATCTGGTGTATCACCATCCCTAGTATAGTTTCATTTCTGTAAATCTCTTTCCCTAAAACCCCATGAAAATGTTAGTATAGGACTAGATAATCATTTTTGTTACACTAGGAGTAGTACAACACTTAGTTTAGGAAGAGGAATCCGGCCTTCTCCGGAGGTTCACCTTGAGCCCAAGTCCCACAGCTTGAGAGGTGATCCCGTGTGTCCCAATCACACCGAACATCCTATTCACATCCTGGCCATTCAGGGGGTGCATTGATTTGGTGACAACAGTTTTTGGCATGCCCGGTGGGACAGAGTTGGTACTTCTCTTCTCACTTACACAAGTCAAAGTACCTTGTGACTCTATATCTCTAGATTCCAAATCTCAGTGCAGTAACTTATGCGAAGCGTTCGGACAAGAGCTTCTTCAAAGAAAGGAAAGTATCAGCATACCGAACTTTCCTTGTCTCCTCTAAAGAGAAGAAGAAGAGGCATTTCCACATCCCCAGTTGCAGATTTACCTAGTAGGGGTCATTCAACTCCTCCTTACGGAAGATTTCCTCCACCCAGGAACAATCAACCTTTCGTTGCTATGGCGAGGAACCAAGTTTTTCCCCCTTTGAATGCAAGCAGTCCTCTTATGTTGGCTCAACATGACCCGATACCTGTTGCGGCACTCAAAAGTTTACCCTTCTACATGGGGGAAACTCACGTTACTCCAGTGGAGCATATCTTTGATGTAGGCAGCATTTTTGCAGTACATAATATCACTGAAGACAATGTTGCAGTTAGACTTCTTGCTACCTCTTTCAAGCGAAAAGCGCTTCAATGGTTTCGCGGGTTAGGTGTTGGCACTATAACCACTTGGGACGAGTTGGGAGAAAAGCTATGTAAACAATTTGAAGACAAATGTGATCACCTATCACTTTTAGAACAACTTACTACTATAAAGAGAGCTTCCCAAGAATACATGAGTTATTTCAACTTCCGATTCCACAGGACTTGGAATAGGATTCTGGCGCTCGTAAAGCCTTCTGCACATAATGCATTCTTGTACTATTTGCGAGCCTTGAATAGCAATGTAGTAGTTATGATCCAGTCCATGGGAGGGACTACACTGCCTGATGCTTACGAAGTTGCCATAAGTGCAGAGAATTCTTTGATTCAGGCTGGAAATATAGCTCCACGACCACCAATGCCCTTTTCTCCAGATCTTATGAATCATCAGCCTATCATTGCTCCTATTCCAATAGACTCCAAGCAACCATCTCAATCTCCCCCTGCCTCTTCAAATGACCTATTTGAAGTCAAGTCACTACTGCAAAATTTTGGAAATGAGCTCGTTGCACTCAAAAGGCAACAATTTCAATACAATCATCCGTATCAGCCACAAAATCAGCAATATCAGGCTAATCGTCCTCCTTTTCAAGGAAACAATTAGCCTCGAAATCAAACTACAAGTCAAGTTGCGAATGTAAGGCCCTTGAACTTTCAGAACCCTCTTGCAACTAGCTCATCTAGAGCTATAGTACCTGTTCAAAATAATATGGTTCGAGACTACGAATGGTGTTATCCTTGCTCTCAACCTCACAATCAAAATCTTTGTCCCAATGGGGTTCTTAGCTAGGCCCTTATGGTTCAAAGTGTATCCACCCCTTCAGAGTTAACAAACAATTCATCTACGCAAGAAGCAGCAGATCAACAGCAGGCACCTGAAGAATCCACTTTGCTAAACTGGCAAGAAGAAGATTTTTGCGGATTAAATATAGATTCTTCATTAGTGGCAGCAAACACTCGTTCCAAAAAGAGAGAAATGGAGCCTCAACCTCTCGAAGCTGATCTAACATCCACTTCTCAACCTGGGTTTCAAATGGACGTTGACAAAAATGCGGGAAAGAAATCACCAGAAACACTGGCTAGCCACACCGCAGAGAAAGATGGTTCTCTAGGCATCACGGTACCCAACAAACATTTTCCAAAGGAGGACCCCAATGCCCAAAAAAGTGTCATCAAAGTTGGAGCAATTCCCCTTAGCATAGTAGAACAAATGAATAAAACCAATCTGAGCGTTACCATGTGGGACACACTCTCGATCCCTTCCCAAAGAAACCTGTTGCGAGAAGCTCTGAACAGTTTTAGTACAACCAGTGGATCACCAAGCCATGGAGTGACAAATGCTACAAATTTTTGTCAATCGGAAGGGAAAATCATTCCTACGGCAAACAAACCACCGCCATTCTACATTTCCCTTATCATTGGAGACCACCTGGTACATAATTGCATGATCGATTCCGGTGCCAGTAGCTCTGTCATGCCGAAACAAATTGCAGATGTACTAGGCATACAATATGCACCAGTTACAAGAGGGGTTGTTCAGCTGGATGGCATAGCTATTAAGACTGTTGGGGTTATCAAAGGACTTCAACTTACCATTCATGCATGCCCAAGTTTTTCATTCACCCAAGACATATCGGTCATTGATCTCCCTCCCCTCTTTGCTATCTTCCTATCATGGGATTTCACTGCCAAGATGGGCGGTTACCTATCAGCCGATTGGTCACATATGATTCTCAGGAATTGATACGGAACCAAAGTAACTATAAGGGCAGAACCAATCTGCCATAATCATGTAGAACCCTACACTTCTAGTCCCATAAATGGAAATTACACCATCGGCGATCCCAAAGAGGAAGATGTCGATCATGAACCAACCACCCTTGTTGAAGAAGTCCCTGATACTTTGCTAGATGAAGTATGTAGAGATCATTAGTACGATCCCTACGCTGATGTATTGGCAGAAGAAGAAGCTATTTTTCCGGTCTTGGAAGAAACAGGATTAGGTACTTACTGTATCCATGAAGAAGATACGATCATACCACAACTTGTCAAAACACCAAGTGATTCTAAAGGACTGTGGCAATTGTTCTTCGATGGCTCAAGAAGTAAGAATGGATCCAGTGCTGGTGTTATGTTAATTTCTCCAGAGGGAGATAAGTACTTCTCATCTTTCTGGTTGCAGTTCAGTTGCACTAACAATGTTGCTGAATACGAGGCTCTTGTGCAAGGAATTCAGCTAGCCCAAAGGAAGGGAATCAAGGCCTGACTATTTTTGGCGATAACGAGTTAGTTTTTCATCAAGTTTTGGCATGTAGTGCATCCAAAAATGATCTTTTAAGATCATACAAGAACTGAGTCTGAGACCTGATTGAAGATTTCGAAGGTTTTGGAATCCATGCAATCCCTAGAAATCAAAATCAAGATGCAGATAGGCTTGCTACAATTGGTTCACAATACAACATACCAGTTGATATCATGAAAGAAGGGCAGCAATTTGTTAAAATGGTGGTTCAACCAGCAGTCCCTGATAATGTGAGTAGTTGGCAAGTGTTTGATAGTGACAAACAAATTGTCCTCTTCCTACAAGAAGAGGCAGAGTTTGCTACAAAGAATCAAGATAAGTTACAGGAGTCATATGGTGAGCAAATTATTCAATTGAAAAGAAACAAGTTACCAAAAGGTTTAGTCACTTTGGAATACATTTTCAATTCAGATGACCAAGCCACAAGACAAAGCCCTAACATGGTGGTCAGAGAAGAATATTTTGAGGAAGTTGAAGTATCAAATGAAAATTTTCTTAAGATCGGAAAAGTGTGTACTTCTGAAGAGAAAGAAGCTTTCATCAAAAATTTTCAAGAGTATCATGACATATTTGCATGGAGCTATAAAGATCTACGTGGTTTTGATCTAGGTCTAGCACAACATACCATTGAACTGGATCCCAATGCTAAGCCAGTTCGTCAGAAACAGAGACCAATTAATCCCAAAATTGAGCCACTAATGAGAAATGAGCTAACCAAGCTCATTGAGGCCTATATAATATTTCCCATCAAGCATTCCTCATGGGTAGCCAATTTGATTCCCATGAGGAAGAAGAACGGAGAGATCCGGTTATGCGTAGATTTCAGGGATTTGAATCGTGCATCATTAAAAGACCATTATCCTCTTCCATCAATGGAGCAGATCCTTCAAACGGTCACAGGAGCTCAAAGATTTTCTTTACTCGATGGATATTCAGGTTACAATCAAATCCTAGTCCAAGAATCTGACCAATTCAAAATGGCTTTCACTACCAAGTGGGGCACGTATGCCTACAATAAAATGCCATTTGGATTGTCCAACGCCGGGGCTACTTTCCAAAGAGCCATGGACATGGCATTTAAGGGACTAATCAACGATATTATTTTAGTTTACCTTGATGATATAACTGTATACTCTAAGCATGCAGAAGATCACATCACGCATCTAAGGAAATTTTTCCAAAGGTGTAGGGAATTTGGGGTTTCACTTAACCCCAAGAAATGTATTTTCACAGTGCACAAGGGAAAATTGTTGGGGCATGTGGTTTCAGTAGAAGGATTATCAATCAATCCAGCCAAGATTCATTCAATTATGTCCTTATCTCTCCCAAGTCACAAGAAGGGCCTCCAGAGTTTTTTGGGAACCATAAATTTCGTGCGGAGATTCATCCCTCAATTTGCAACATTGGCTAAACCATTGACAGCCATGCTAAAGAAAAACATGCCATTCTCACGGACAAAGGAAGGACGAGAAAGCTTTGAAGCCATCAAAAAAGACATTTCTCAAGCTCCCACGCTTGTGAACCCCAGGTTTGACAAAGATTTTATCCTTTATGCTTTTGCAGGTCAAGAGAGCATTTCAGGGATCCTCACCCAACAAAACAACAACCTGATGGAGCAACCAATCACTTTCTTTAGTCAATCCCTCAAATACTATGAGTTCAAATGCTCATTCATTGAAAAGCAAGTCTTTGCGGTTATTCGAGCTTTGAAGAAATTCAAGCACATGTTGTCCAACAACAAGATTCATCTGATGGTGTCTCATCCAGGTGTTAAGGAGTTTTTGCTGAACAAAGAAATGAATGAAAAGCATGCTGGATGGATCACAAAGGTAATGGAGTATGAAGTGCACATCAAAGTCAATAAACTTTTCAGAGGTAAGGGTTTATGTCAGTAACTTGCAACAGACATGGAATCAAAAAGTAATGAGGACGTAACACTCCTAAATACTAATGAGGATGTTGATCAAGCTGACTGGTTATCCAAAATGAAGAATTTCATCTTCTCTGGAGCATACCTGGTAAACATGGATAAAAACCAAAGAAGAACTTTCCATCTTCAATCTATCCCATATGTTTTGGTAGATAGTGTTCTCTTTCAAAAAGATTTGAACGGTGTTCTCCTTCGGTGCATAGGACCAGGACAGGTCAATAAGATACTAGAAGAGTTTCATAATGGCCTATCTGGAGGACATTATTCTGCACGAACAACAACTACCAAGATCATGCGAGCTGGCTACTATTGGCCAAATTTATTCAAGGATGCCCATCTCTAGGTAAGGAAATGTAAGGAATGTGCCTTTTTCACAGGTAACCAGAAGCTGGCAGCTCTTCCATTGCATCCAATTCAAGTGGATCAAACCTTTGTTCAATGGGGGTTGGACTTCATCGGAATGATTAATCCTCCACCCAGTGACAAGCATAAGTGGGTCCTTACCACAACAGACTATTTCACTCGATGGACAGAGGCGGTAGCATTAAAAGAGAGAAATGAAAAGGCAGTTCTAGATTTTTTGGAGGGTATAATGACGAGGTTCGGTGTTCCGTTTACAGTCATTTCAGACAATGTGCTGGCTTTTCTTGGTATGAAATTAAGTGAATGGGCTGTAAAAAATTGGGCATACCTCAAAACTTCATCTAATTACTATCCTCAAGGAAACAAATTGGCTAATTCTAGCAACAAAAACCTCATAAGGATTATTAAGCGCACAATGGAGACTAACAAGAGGACTTGGCATACACAGCTTAAGGCTACCTTATGGGCAGATCGGATCACACCTAAAAGGGCCATCAGAAATTCTCCTTTCGTTCTTGTATATGGAAGAGAGGAAAAACTCCCGCTCTCATTGGAGTTACCTTCTTTGGAGTTAGCTCATCAACTTGAAGTTATAGAGAGTGATCCTATGATAGTAAGGTTTGCTGAACTCATGGAGTTAGAGGAAGTACAAAACAAGGCTATGAAAACTTTGGAGCAGCATCAGGGTCAAGTTAAGAAATATTTTGATAAGAAGCCATCCAACAGGTGTTTTCAAGAGGGAGATTTAGTTCTCAAATGGGATGAAGACAGGGCCAAACTAGGCAGGCATGCCAAGTTTGATGCTCTCTGGAGTGGGCCGTATATCATCACAAGTTACAAAGAGGCACATTCATTTCATCTATCTAGGCTCAATGGAGAAGAACTTCCCATTCATGTGAATGGGATACATCTCAAAGCTTGTTTTTGAGAAGCGTTCCACCCCCTGTATAGTTAAATTAGGTGTTTTCCTCCAAGTGCTTATGCACATTGTTGTGTGTTGTTGTTTTGCTTTGCTTGTTGTGTTTTGTGTTGTTCTGCACATTGTTTCATCATTGGAAGGTGTCAAGGAGAAGAAGTTTCAAGGTTTCCATAAGAGTTTCAAAATCTACTTCATTCAAAATTTTGCAGTGTTCCATGGATGTCAAGCATTCAATAGATTCAATATACTTCATGCTTAGCATTCCAGGGAGGTCTAAGATATCGGCAATGTTCAAGGAGATTTCAGGATGTGTCAAAGAAAATCATACTACTTTCAAGATTCCAACATGGACTCCATGCCCAATGGATGACTTAAGGCTACTGGAATCATGCTTAGCAGGAAATCATCCCTGAGAGGTCCCCAAAAATGTTATCTAATTTTGCACACCTGGCAAGATTGGACAAGGGGGTCCTATCACATTCAAGATGAAATAGTAGTCCCAGGAACCCACCTTCAGTTATTATCGAGATGCAATAATTAAAAAAATAATTCCTAAATTACATATGAAGAGATCACCTAGCATCGAAAGGAACCCAGTTGATCTCGAATCAGTGAAGAGTTTAGGGTCGAGTTGTTAAAGAATCCGATGTCAAATTGATAGTCATCTCGGAAATCATCTCAGTAGAGACTCTTAGTTGTAAGAGCTCGACGATGGTCTTGTTAATGCAAAATATAGCTCGTTGAAAATTGACAAATGAAAGGAACTGTACAAGGATCTCGGTGGAGATATATGCAAAAAGATCTGAAGGCTAAGTCAGGGAGAGTCGAAGTCAACATGATGCCAGGTTTAATCCATTAAGACAGTGCTCGACCAACCACTTGGGAGAATTATCTTATTTGACCGAGATGATATGAAATTATGCAGATATGGGAGGTTCAACATCATTGAATCTTGGGTTTGTAATTACATAATGGTGTTCAAACCTTCCTCGGCGGAGCATTTGCTGCACAGGCAGTTGACATGTTACAGTATAGTAGAAGCCTTTTTTAGCACTTCCAACAAGCAAGTTATCCAACGATGTTTTTATCTATTCAGCATCGAATGCATCCTCAAATTCAAGATTTTCCTTCAAGATATTTTTATGAAAATCGATTAAGTGACAGTAAGAGTGTTACTAGTAGAACTGGGGAAATTTATTACAAAGACTCTCTATCGAGATCTTACTTGTTTTACGATGTAACTCATGGAAGCGAATCTCATAGAGGTGGGACTGTTTCATATCAGAATATTCATAAGGCACAATTTGCTTTGCAATTATATGAGCATCTTCAACAAGTCACTAGATTGACGAGCATAAAGGATTCTGTCAGAATTATCACACCTTACAAGCTATAGCTGAAATGTTTGCACTGAGATTTTAATGTTATCCTCAAATCTGTTGAAGGAAAACTCGGCAGGAGAAGATTCATGAAGATCCCGCGCGCTGGTGGAAAAGTGGAGAAATCGGGTCAAATTTCCAAGTTTGCATGGCAAAGTTGAGGCTGGGGCTCGTGGATTGGTGTGGAAAAGCCGTTATGTGGGAATTCGGAGCTGGTATGACAAATGGGAAATATTAAGATGGCATTCCAAGCTGTTCCACACGGGGGAGATTCGGAGCAGCACCGCCAAGTGGAAATTTTGGAATGGAAAACCATGTTGTTTACTCCACGTAGGGGAGAAATTGGATCAGATTGCCAAGTGGAAAAATTATGATGGTTATCCGTCATGAAAACCCCATGTAGTTTGGAGTAGTCTGAGTCTTTGTGCGAGTTACCAGGAGAATTAAAGTGGTAGTTGCAAATTGGGCGTTGAGTAATCTTCCGAGCAATAAGGGAGGATGATGGCAAGATGGTTACAGACTGGTCGACGTTGGAAACAGTATCCAATTTTAGGCTCACAAAAAAGAAACGTCATCTCATGGAATACCGTAATTGCAGCTTATAGAAGACACAAGTTTCTGAATGCAACAAATAGATGCCCGACCTGATCATTTCACCTTTTCCAACATACTTCTCCTTTCCCGTTCAGTTCACCTTTGCCAGCATACTTCTCTGAGCATTCAGTGGTCGCAAGACAAGCTCCCACGCACAGTCAATAGGCATGCGCAATATAGTAAAAGCCTTTTGAACGCGTTTAAACAAGCAGGTTGTCCAACTGTATTGTTATCTTTTCAGTATCGAATGCATGCCTATCCTTATTCTGAACTCAGATCAAATGATAACTACATGAAACAAACATTCACTGCCATGTACGATGGATTGGAGTCATGCCATTCAAGGCTTCATAAAATTTCCATGAACCAGGAGATGGAGTTTTATTACGTGTAGAATGAAACGATTCATATTGCTCAACATTTCTTCTCCTAGAAATGAATTGAATGTGAAGGTCAAATCTGAAATACCTGGTCAGCCATTTTGCATGCTACATCCTTGTTACTCGTAAATGGTCTCTTTGAGAAACTCTATGGGCAGTAGGCAATATTTATACCCTTCCATTATGTATATCCAATCAGACAATAAAAAGTATTCCTTTACCAGGTTCAGAGAAACTTGTTTTAACAAATGGATGATTATACTGCAGTTTCAAGCTAATTTTATCTAGCTTTGATCCATGACTAAGGAAGAATTCATATGGTTGTTACCGTACATTTTTTCCAAGGTCCTCTTGGCTGCCCCAGTTGTTCAATGTATATTTTGAAGGGCTTATTTTACGTGTTGCAAATTGTAACATGAAGGATCTTCTTACTTTCCGGAAAAATGAGTATATTGTTTAGCTCACAGATCCCAATAGTGGCATAATTGTTGATTGGAGCCGAGATCGCCGAGTGCATTGCCAAAATACCAAAGGGATCTTTGGCCAAAAATCAGTTTCAAGGGTGTCTATCGACATGTTACGGGCATAATCATTAGGTCATCATCATGGCAGCATTAGGTCTTTGTTGATAATGGCATTTTCTCATCGTTTGGAAGGTACAATTGTGCTTATTATGGCCAAGCTAAAACATTCTTACTGCAAGTGTTATATGATAAGGAAGAACCATGAACATTGTTGTAAAACCATTCTTTTTAGAAATGTTGGGTTAAGCATGACATTCAAGTGAGTTTGAGCCAACCGGGTGCTCGGGTTGATATGCAAATCAAAGCCAGGTCAAATCAATTGAAGAGCTCGTGGTGTTGTTTCATGGAGTTTTAACGTGGAATGCATGTGAATATGTGGTCTAAAACAAGAAGAAATAACTCTATCTGTCAAGACTAGAGCTCTTACAGAGAAATCAATCGATTCAGTGTTGACAGGGCCACGTAACGTGATCCCTAACAATTTTCATAGCTCGAAAATCATTTCTAAATGGAGCAACATGCAGGAGTGAAATAATTTAAATTCATTGAATTGTTTAACCTCTGTGGGTACAACCAATGTATTATGGATCAAATCCACTAAGTATGATTTAGAGTCAAACTTTTCATATTGTGGAAACATTGGTACCAAGTCGAGATAAAGAATAAGCTCGCGGGTGTTGAAGTTTAATGTATTTGTAGAGGCTTTCAATTTCGGGCTTAAAGCTTCATGTTCACAATGCATATAGGTGGCTTGGTAATTCAGAATGGCTTGATTTGGAGTTTGAAGCAAGACTGTAGCAGTGGCATTTGTGAGGTGATTCTTAATTTGTGTCAGGCCAGGTTCACAGGATCTACATGCATTTTAGCAAAGTGATAAGAATCAAGTTTGATAGCTCACCATTTGAAGGACTCAATGAAAAAGAGCTCGATTGCCAAGATGAGGAAAGAGTTAGTGTGGGGTTCAAAATCGATTGCAACACCGAGTTAGAGGATTCGAAGCTCACCAAGTTGAGATTTGTGCAGACTATTTCCACATGGACCCTCGTCCTCTTCAAGTCAAACGGGTCAACGGGGGGGTCCCAACATTATGTTAATTAAATTAATATTTTTATTTAAATATTTTAATAATAATATTTATTATTATTATTTAAATATTTTATTTAAATATTCTTGTAATTAATTGAGAAGACTAGGTCATCAGGCAATTAATGACCCATGATGGAACCTTCTCAGGTAGTTCAACTAACTGCAATAAATACATAATGAGCCTTCATTTTAGGAATGCAATTATGATCATTTCCTCTTCTTTCTCAAATATTTTTCTATAAATGTAAGTTGGAAGCTCATTTCAAAGGGTTCCAACAGTTCAGACAAGTTGGACAGTTAGATATCTCAGGCGAGAGTGTATACTTTTCAAGAATCCTCTCTCTTCTGCAAGTTGTTCTTATGTGTTGAGAGAACTTTCAAGCCTCCTCTTCAAGACTGTAATGGAAACTATTGCCTCTTCTGAATGTATGATGCATTGTGCATGTTATTAAAGCAATAAAAGTGTGTGTTTTGTGACTAATCTTGGTCCTTTCATCCTTCTGTGCTTCTTTGTGCCTTTCTCATACTTGCAGGTATACTGTGTAAGTTTAAGTTCTATTGCAGGTTCTTGGAGTTCTATGTTTATCGAGTGGTGAAGTATTGCATTCAGTTGAGTTGTGGTGTTTGTTCACCCTTCTTGAGTTCATCCTTCTTCACTGGGAAACTGTTATATTTCTCAGTCTGATAAAGTTTAACAAAGGGAACGTGTGTCTCCTAGTTTGTGGTATCCTGTACCCTCTCTAAGTTGTAGTAGGTGAAGTTGACCTGTGGTGCACACACCCTCTTCAAATTAACCCTTCCTGAATCTGAAGACACCCTTTATCTAGTGCATCACCATCCCTAGTATAGTTTCATTTCTGTAAATCTCTTTCCCTAAAACCCCATGAAAATGTTAGCATAGGACTAGATAATCATTTTTGTTACACTAGGAGTAGTACAACACTTAGTTTAGGAAGAGCAAGCCGACCTTCTCCGGAGGTTCACCTTGAGCCCAAGTCCCACAGCTTGAGAGGTGATCCCACGTGTCCCAATCACACCGAACGTCCTATTCACATCCTGGCCATTCGGGGGGTGCAGTGATTTGGCGACAACATGTACATACCCCCTATTTCACTACCTTCTTATTAATCAACCTACATATAAACACCATACATTGGAGTGCCACCCCCATTATATGCCCAAAATCAACCCTCTCATGCTACAGGAGGCACCCAATCCTCGCAACCTACCAACAACCTAATCAAATTAATGTTGGACAAGATGCAGACATTGGAGGCATCAATTTCTGGTTCCCACAACACTCTTACCTATGACAAGATTTACAGTGATCCCATCTACCCATCCATTCCTATTCATACGTACCTTGTGCATTAGGAGATGCCTAAATTCAATCATTTCAATAGCAAAGAAGACCCGCAACAACATTTTTGGTCATTCAAACTTGGGTGTTATTTGATCACTCACGATGATGACTTGCTCTTGAGAACCTTTCCCATGTCCCTCACTGGACCTACATTAGATTGGTATATTGGGTTACCTAGACACTCTATATTCTCATTCAATCAGGTAGCCCAAGCCTCTTGGATCATTTCTCTATCAATATCATCAAGAAGGTTACCATGACTAGCCTATACTCCATGCATTAGTATGGGGACAAATCTATCATAGATTTTGTCACTCGCTAGCGTAGCCTGATCAATCAACTCACCTTATAACTTCCGCAAATAGAACTCATTGATCTCTTCACATGGGATTGTGCTAGACATATCTCACTGACCTTACAGGTCCAAACCTTTCAAACATTCGATGAAGCATTCACTATGGCACGAAAGTTTGAGATTCAAGCCATTGAAGAGAAGAAAATCCAATTACGTAATAAGAATTTGACATTCAACTCAAATGATACCTCTTCTTATTCCAAACCACAAAATAATTATTCAAAAGATAAGGGCATCACTAATGTAGTGGTACTCAAGGCTGGCCCAGCTCATCCGTCAAATCAGGCTACCCCCTCATCTAATCTCTCACCCATCCAGACTTTTCAATTCAGACGAGAGTAGCAGAAATACACCCCAATTGGGGAACCTTACTCTTCTATCTTAGAAAAGCTTATCAAAGCTGGAGCCATCACCCTTCCACCTATAAAACCACACACTAGTTTTGACCCTCCTCACCCCATCCCTGCGGGGTATAAATAACGTGAATTCTATAACTATCATCAAGTAAAGGGTCATAATGATGGAAATTACATCACTTTCAAAAATATTGTCTAATAAATTCTTGAGAAAGGCAAGTTAACCGTTGATAATCCTAACGCACCTACTAACCAAAACCTACACATCTTCAAGAAATCATTTCCTAACTATGGCCCTTCATCTGATCAAACTGGTGAGACCTCAACTCATGATACCCATACCCATGAGGGCCACGCTATCTTTAATGACATACCTGTCACCTCCCAATTACCTCACATTCCTTCCATAGAGGAAATCCTAGCCCGAAATCCTCCTTCTACATTAGAACCAACCACACCTACTCCTCTACCCGAAGAGGAACACATTTCATCTCCTTCATCACCTACAGAGGAGTCTTCCACAAACATTGGCTTCCCCACTTAGAGAACTGATACCCACAATACTTCTTCAGTCCATGGGGGATACTTATTTACCTCCTCCACCCATAGAGGAGCACCCATCATCTACTCCCCATGCAGAGGAGCTTCCATCATCTTATCCACCTACAGAGGAGAACCCATCACCTTCTCCGCCTATCATATACCTAGTTTAGATACCTTTTCCTCTTGGTGAGCATTCTCCATCAGCCACCCAAAATCCTATAGACCTACTTTCAACTCTTTTACCCATGGAAGCTGAATCTAGCCAATTTCCTATCTCTAAAACACATTTTATAGGAATTTCCATTAGGTCCTCATCAACTCCACCTACATACATGTTGTTCTCACATTTGAATGATCACCTAGATTATGTGGATAGAGCCTTACTATGGAGGCACCTTTTTCTTCCTGTCTCAACATAGTTACAAAGGTCACTTGCTGATACCTCCACTATCTACTCAAAAATATTTCAACCAATTGAACCAAACACCACCACCTCTATTAAAACTCCTTCCATGTCACCCATCATAACTTAGCATACACCTTTACCCATAGCTCAAACTACATCTAAACCCAAACCCACACCTACAACATTTGCCTCAACTAAACCTATTACCACTTTAGGGGTCACCCCAAAAACCAGCCTTACTCATCCACCTATCAAATTGGATTTAGCTACATCCTCCCAAGTCAACACCACACCTTCTCTGACACCCAAGCATAAGCACCAAACCAATAGAGCTCATACCCCGGCTCTTACAATCACACCTTCACCTATCTCACATGTCTCAAGACCTCAGCTTCCCAACATGGTCAAGAAACCTCCACCCATCAATAAACCAAAAACACAACAACCCATTCCTTCCTCATAAACCTCTAACCTCCCTAGACACCCAACATGACTTACACCCACAACCACAACATCTTTACCACCCATACCTCCAATACCCTCAGAAATTCCTTCACTACCCACTACACTTCGATCTCTATCTCTTACACCTCCTACATGACCCACATCCTCTACCTTTGTAGCACCTCCGTTATCCCTGTGGGTAACTCATCCTCTTCCCCCATCTGATTTTCCTTCTATACCTCATACACCCGTATCACCTTTACCCAAGAAGGTGCAACCCGAAAACAAAACTCCACTACCCCAAAATAAGGTAGTCAGAACAACCACACACCCTCCTAGCCATCCATCTATTATACCCCTACCTAAACAAACATGACTAACACCCAGAACCACGCCAACACCCGAAACCATAGCTCAATATTTTCCTCCTCCTCCAAAGACCGTTCCTCAACAATCAACCACACCTACACCCAAACCCATGTTCACTTCTCATTGCGATCCAATAGCAAGGTCCTATGCCAAAATTTTAACCAACCTCCTTGAGACTTTTGTCATCACATTACCACCACTCAGACCTTACAACCCCCTAAAAACCAAGCTAAAGGGGTTTGATGATACTAAAATTTGCACATACCATAATGTGCCAGGGCATGATGTGGAGAACTGCAAGGCCTTGAAAACTGTCCTTATCCAATTGTGTCCTCTAGAAGTCAAATTTGACAATGACGACCTTCTTGATGAGGCCCCTACTTCACTGACACCCATTCCCACACTGCCCACTCAACAACCATGACCTACACCTCCATAGCTCCTAGAGCCATCCCCAATATTTTACATGGTTCGCATCAGATAACTTACCACACCACCACCCAAATTTCATTGTGCTCAGCTCACCTCACAGGGTTTTTCTCGTCTAGGAGGTTTTTTGCCATCATGTTGTTATACCACTCACCCTACACCTTCTCTATTTTCCAACTCACCTCAAATCATCATGACACACGTCACTACACATGCTCAGAAGGATAAGGGCAAAGAAAAGGTAGCCGACCCACCAACCAATCATATATCCAACACACCATCTACACCCATACCTCAAATCACTCTCTGTGGCCCTACGTACCCCATTTCTAATGGTGTTACACATCACACCATGCTCAAACAATTACACCAATATCCCCTCAAAATGTCCTTATATGACCTCATCCAAACCTCAAAATCCTATCGTTAAGCTCTCATGGAGGTTCTTCAATCTATTGAGGTTTTACCCAATGACCCTACACCCGTAGCCTCCATTATCACACCCCATCATGTAGCCTCTCTCACTAAATTACCACCTTTGCCCTCACCCCACCCTATTCACCAAGTAGCCTCCCTTAGCTTCTCAGAGGAATAGATCATGCCACACCAAACAGATGACCTAGACCCAACCCACTTCATCTCTATCCACATCAATGACATACAGGTACGCTATGTGATGATTGATGGGGGTGCTAACATTAACATCATTTCATCCCATTTATTCGCTAAAATGTGCATACCTGACAATTACATGCATAAACATCTAGTCATGTTGTGTTCATTCAAAGACGTTATCACCTCTACATTAGGCACCGTCATCCTCCACATTTGCATGGGCCCCCACACTATTCCAGAACTATTCTACCTCTTGGAGGGGGAATTACAATATAACCTATTTCTTGGCAAACCCTGAATTTATATCATGGGTTGTGTTCCTTCCACTTTGCATCGTTGTGTAAAGTTTGAACACGAAGGGCACACTTATAATATCCAATCCAACCCATCACCTTTTGAAACATGCAGCATGCTTCACCAACCAAATGATGTGCTCATACCCGTTAAAGCGTCTACCTCCGTGACCACCACTACTTCACCTACACCTCCGTGACCCAGTACAGTTGCTACCTTAGCCACACATACCTCCTCCATTGCCACTGCTACAACCTCCACAACTGACCCATTAGCCTCCCAAGCCATTAACCCCATATTTGCATCAACCTCTGACACTTCATCCATTCCAGCTACCTACATACCAACCACCAATCCCTTGGAAGGTTTTTTTTAATGCCTCACTCTGGGGGAGTACTGCCTATATAGTGTCAACACATTCCTTACTCCACAAAAGTATGGAATCCTTCACCAACACCCTCATTATGATCACTATATAGGAGAACGTCTCCTATATGGCCCCCTTCACCTTCATACTAGTCTCACCTATGGGGGACTTGATACTACCACTTACACACCCAAACCACCATCACAAACTTTCCCATTTTCCGCTGACTTCCAATCACTTACCAATCACCATTTTTCCCACACCTCCCTGCACCGATGTACATGGAATGGTTTTTGTTTTGGATTTTACAAGCAAGGCCACCATACGATTATTCCAAGTATCACCCTAAAACATAATAACTGTAGTGGTATCGTCTTTCCAAAACCACCTACCAAATAGGCCCGCATTGAACTCATCAAGGACACTACCCCTTCTCCACCTTCTTCACCCACTCCACCTTCATCACCACCCTCACCAACGGAGTCGGTGGATCCTGAATCTATCTCTCCTAATTTTTTTTTCATAAACACCATTTCCTTGGGGCCTCTAACTTTTCAACGTGAGGGCAAGGCCCCTTCCACTCTTCCCCTTCTCTATCCTAAAATGATTGATAACAATACACATTCAATTAATGTTGTTTAATGTTAGGATGATGAATCTATACTCACCTACCTTGGTGCAGAAGACTCATATATTCATTGGTCGTTACCTTCTGAGACACAAACCATGTTGAATGAATCAAATATCAAGATCAACATTCATATAGAGATATATCTTAATCGGTAATGGTTAGGGCTAACTGGTGTTGGTCAATGCGAGATTTCCTAGGTTTACTAAATTAGGGAGATCCTCTTGAATTTTTTAGATCTCATGTTGTTAACCCATAGATTAAACTATAATCTTCTTGTAATTATGTGGGAATGTGGTTAGAGAGAATGTAGGCATTGATTTTTAGGGTTTGGGTAAGTCTTAGTTAGTTATGGAAACTTACTAAGAATAGGTCTTAGGTTGAGTTGGCTTGATGAGGTGTCTAGGTGAGGTGTATGTGTGGATATTATTTAAATTAATATATTTAAATAATAAATATGGCGAGGATAATGAATTAATTTAATTAAATTAATTATATTAATATTAGTGGGGTGAAGGGGGCCATGGCTAGGTGAATGTGATAAAGGGTTCTTATTTGTCGAGGGACCAAAGGGGAGTGTGACCTAATTTTAGTGTCTACAAATATAATGCCCTTTTATAAATCATCTGTGTTTGCATTTCCTTTCTATATGAACCATCTCCATATGTTTCTTGTTATTTCTCTTATCTATATACAATGAGATGACAACTCTTTCTAAGTTCTTAAGAATGTTTTATAGTTATTTTCTATCCTAAATTTGATTATCTATCATAAGATGATGCATTATCCTGAAACTCACATAAAGGAGAGACTCGGCACTCACGTGTGCCTTAGGTGAGCACCCATCTCCCACTGGATGATAGGCCGGTGTACATGGGATTAGACTATTTGTTTAAGGGTATAAAATATAACTACATGCCATGATCTACTGCAATGCTTATGGTGCGGAAAAAAACATAAGTATAAAGAGTGTTTAGATTTTTATGAGCATATGAACCAACAACATCAGAAGGAAAAATGGATTGGGATGGTAAGCATCAAGAAGGATGATTCTTAGTGGATGCCAAGAGTGGTGTGTGATTTGGGACTAGAACCCGTATTGGTGACAATGTGAATAGAGGCTGCAAGTGCCAAAGAGATGCCAATACAAAAGAAACTAGTTTCAAGAGAGGAATTAGTACATAGAGAGTATCCAGACCCTTCTCATCATAAGGAAGTGCATCAATATACTATGGATGTGATTCAGAGTTTTCATAGGGATATCCAATGTCTAAAGGAACAATAAAAGTAATTAGAGAAAAGGAAGAATGCCAAGGCTCTAAAGGAGGATTTGGATGAAGTTAAGGAAGTATGTAGGATGTTAAGGTAAGAGAATATTATTCCTTTGCTAGTAGAATTGTTGAGGGAGAAGGTACCATGTGCCAGAGCAGAGCCTAAAAGGAATGTTTTATATGTAAACCTTCCTCCTCATAGCCTATACTATGATAAGGAGATTACATTGAATGTAGTTGTTCATGGGTGGATTCTAAGCAATATCCTCATCGACATAGGAGAAGAGGTTAATGCTCTCACCTTAGATGCATGAAATCAAATGGGAAGACCCGTATTACAACCATCTTTGAATGTATTGTATATGGAAAAAAAGAAAAAGGTAATTTCCATTGGAGTCTTGAAAGATGTGGTTATCCCTATCCAAGGGTCTAAGTTCACTAGATATTTCAAAGTCTTGGCACTCGTAGAGGCATAAAAAATTCAAGTGTTGCTTGGGCACCCATGGTGTTATAAGAACAATGCCAACCTGCATTTTAACAAGGGGTATATTAGTTTCTAGAACAAGGAAGAAAGGTTGATTATCCCTTTATTAGATGGGAAGTCATCACCCTATACTAAGCCCTTAGGAAAGGAAATCCTTGATAGAATTTATGTGCATTGCATTAGAGACCCTGAGATAATTAATCCCATGGAGTGATTTATCTACTTTAAGGATGCTCAGTCCTTGAGTGATACCATTTACATGGCATGTGACAATTGGGTGCATGGAACTTATGAGTTGATTGGGTGATAGTTGAGAAGATTTGTAACTAGGGTAAAAAAGGCACATTTGGTTAAGGGCCTAGGAGGGAAAAAGTTGCCAAATTACCCTGGAGGGACATACCATAAAATTTTCTTGTGAGAAATGAAGGCTCAGTAGAAGAATGAGGACGAGAGAAGGGGAATTCTCAGTTATAACCTACTAGGAACTACAACGTGTTGGTTGGCTACATATTAGGAGAGCCTCCTAGAATGGCATGAGGTAAGATTCGCATTATATGTATGATTCTCTAGGAGCAACATGCCCACTATGATCTAAGACTACCATAGTAAAGAGATCACCTCATTTCATGTCCATGCATGTGAAAATTCCTTGATGAGAAGCGCATAAGTGTTACCACCTTTGTTATGGGTGCATAAGTTTTATTCCACCTTACAAGGTTGTGCATGTATGGTATATTCATTTGGATATGCACCGTCAAACAGGTAATTAGAAAGAGTTGGTGGCTGATCTCATTAAAGATTTCAAGTATCAGAGTACAAGGACATTATTGGATAAGGCATTACAAGTAATAAAGTGCCTTACGATGGGAGATAATGTTATGGAAAAATATAGGCTACTTGAGTTGTTGGGTGAACCTTATCTGGAGATGTGTCTAAATGAAGAAGAATCATAGGAAGTACAGTTTGAGTGCGCGTGCAGGGAAAAAGAAAAAGGAAAAATGTTTTGTGTAGTAGATGGCGAGGAAATGGAAAGTTTGAATGTTAACCATTCTAAAGGTACGCATGAATTCGTAGATAGTGCTAATGATCAAGCATGCACCTACCATGAGCCATTAAAAACAAATTAGGTTAACATTCAGCAAAAGACATAACCTAAGGAAGCCATCATTAGGGACTATTGGTCAGAAAAATAAGTTTCAAAGGTCATTGGTCTATTGCATGAGTTCTTAGATTTATTCTTTCATTGGTACCATGAACTCAAAGGCATCCACCATTCCTTGGGGGAGATGAAGATCAAGTTTAAGGAATTTTCACACCTAATCCGGAAGATCCCTTATCGGATGAATCTAAATTTACGTATACTGGTCAAGGAGGAAATAGAGAAGATGATAACATTTAGTATCATTGAGGTTGTGGATGAATCAAAATGGATAAGCCCAATGGTCATCAATATCAAGAAGAATGGAAGAATAAGGATCTGTGTTGAATACAGGGACCTAAATATAGTATGTGTCATCAATCCTTTCCCAACCCCCTTTACTAAAGAAATTATTGAAGGATTGGGTGGGCACGAAGCCTACTCTTTCATGGATGATTTCTCAAGGTATCACCAAGTCTGGATTACAAAAAATGAATAGAGAATTTTTTTTTTCCACTGAATGGGGAAGTTTTTCCTACACTGTTATGCCTTTTGGATTGAAGAATGCACCTATTGTGTTCTCATGTATCATGGTTTAAGAATTTTAGGACTTCATCAATAAATTTCTTCAATTTTTCCTAGATGATTGGAATATATATGGGTTGGTAAAAGACCATTGTGAAAATTTTAGGTTGACCTTTGAGAGATGTCAAAAATTAAGGATATCACTCAACATTAAGAAATGTGTCTTTGCTACTCCATTTGGGACCTTGTTATGACATATTATATGTAAAGAAGGATTACTAGTGGATCCTACCAAAGTTACAGTTATTGTGGGATTAGGGAAACCTACTAGTAAAAGCGTAATGCGCAGATTCGTTGGACATATGGGGTACTATAGAAAATTCATCAAGGGGTATACCAAGATCACCATGCCCTTAGAGGAATTTCTAAAACACAAGAGTTCCTTTCATTTGGGAGAGGCGCATCAAAAATCATTTGAAACTTTGAAGGATAGGATTTTCATTATGCCCATCCTATGTTTTCCTTCTTGGGATAAGCCTTTCCATGTGCATGTTGATGCCTTAGGGATAGCTATGGGAGAAGTACTAGCACAACCTGGTGAGGGGATTGTTTATCATCCCTTTTGTTTTACAGGTAGTAATTTGACATGAGCAGAATAGAAATACACAACTACTAAGTACAAGGAACTGTCAAGGATCTACGTACTACATAAGTTTAGGTAGTATCTATTTGTAACACAATTTATATTATACACAGAACACATGACATTGAAGTACTTGGTGAAGAAGCATGTGTTGTAAGGGCACATATGTCATTGGGTCTTATTATTCTAAGAGTTTGAGTTCATGGTGGTTGTAAAACCATGAAAAATCAATTTAGGACCTAACCACTTATCAAGGATTAACTCATGGGAGGATGCAAAAAGCATTGATGATACTATGTCAGATGCACAACTATTTAGGTTACGGTGCACACCCTTAGACTTACCAACGAAAAAGTGATGGTTTTGCAAATGGATTACCAACAACCAAGAATTGTGGTTTTTCAATTGGTTTACCAAAAACCACAAATGAAGATTTTCAAGTGGTTTACCTACAACCACAACATGATGTGCCAAGTACTATTATCGGCCCTCATCAATATCTCATTGCAGGGAATAACATAGGAAAATCTACTGAAATCTTTTGCTCATACATACATAGAAAAAAATAACATAATGGAAATGGAACATTGGATCATGTCCCCCCCTCAATGTGAAATTTCCACTTATTGAAATCATGAACACTACAAAATAGGCACATGATGGAAATCACACTGCCAAACTGATGCATACATGTCACCAAAACTGATATACGGCCTTGTCATTGGCAACTGATGAGAGGTCATTGAATAACCTCTAACCTCCGTTTACCTCCATCCTCTA
Organism: Taxus chinensis; assembly: GCA_019776745.2. Taxonomy (NCBI): domain Eukaryota; kingdom Viridiplantae; phylum Streptophyta; class Pinopsida; order Cupressales; family Taxaceae; genus Taxus; species Taxus chinensis. The sequence continues at coordinate 289,912,719 of CM034154.1, read as the reverse complement.
GTGTCATGCTTAGTATACGAAGTCTTCAAAGCCACTATCTTTGTGTACTTGTGCCTCCCCATTCTCTGATCCTTCTTCAGTAATGAAATTGGCCTTGATTCCTTTAAGTTTTCCACTAAGTATATCTCGAGCTCGAGCTCTACAAAATGAAGTTGTATGTCCCTTTTTCTTACAGTAGAAACATTCTCTTTCGTCTTTATATTTAGAAACATTTTTGTATTTCCTTTTTAAATACATTGTTGTTTCTTCTTCTACATCTTCTTTGGTCCATTTTTCCTCATCTTGGAGAGTTGATACCATATCTTCCAATGAGTTAGAAGGAATCTGACCAAGTGTGAAGACAACATTACTATATTTGGGAGGAAAACTATTCAATAGAATAGCTTTTGCATCTTCATCATCTACTGGAGCTTTTACTTCTGCCAATTGTCAGAGGAGAGAGTGTAAATCATTAATGTGGCTAGACATTGTAGCTCCTTCACCCATTTGTAACTTGAAAAATTGTAATTTAAGAGAAAATTTTGTGTTCACTGCTTTAGCACCAACGGTTTTGTTCAAGTTTTCCCACATTTCATTAGATAATTTCTGGAGATCAACATAGTGTAGCTCAATATCTAAGAGAGCAAGACCAATAATGGCTTTGGATTTATCATCTCTCACTTCCCATTCTACCAATTTGGTCAGATCTGTAGGTGTTGGTTCTTTTCCATCTACTATCCTCTAAAGATTTTTATTCATTAACTGCATTTGTATCTTCACTTTCCAAGTATGAACGTTTAGCCCATTGAATTTTTCTAGTGAAACTTCCATTGGATGGCCAAAAAAGAGGGTATTTTCAAAATTGGTATTTTCTTCCAAAATTATAACAAATGCAACGAGACTAAAAAAAAAGCACGTTTGCAAAAAACGACGCTCAATTTTGAGTTACCATGTAAAAGTTATGGAGGTTACAATTTCCCATAAAATGGTTTAATATAATTAAAAATGATACAACGATTAAATTTTTTTCTCAAAATGGTGAGAAAATTAATCGTGTGACCACTCATTGGAATCAAGAGGAAATGAGGATTCTAAAAATACCAATATTTCAGAGAAATGACACCCAAAACGTATTAATTGCCATTAAAATGCAGTTATTAAACAAAAACTATAGGAAAAAGTGATTTTTCAAAACTATAGTCTTTATGAAAAATTAAAATAATTGCCCAATCAGAGTTAGTTGTGCAAAAAAATCACATGAATCTAGGAGAGCATAGATCTGTTCATAACTCAAGAACCAGAGCTCCGATTTGTGAACCATTTAATGTGTTGGAAAGCTTATTTTGATAGCTTCGTAATGGTACTAATTTTGTTTGATTTAATTACATAATCTGAAATATATTCTTGACTGATTTTGACGTCCAACTCACTAAAAAATCATACTTTATTTTCAAAGAAACAGTCGTAAGAATTTATATGTCCCCAAAAAATTCTTCCAATGTTCATTGATTCAATTTTAAATAGTGATAAGAAGATTTGTATATGGAGCCCACCACAAAAATATATATATATATATAAGAATTTGTTATCCTGAATGATGCGTGGAGATCCTACCATGCTTCCCAGTCATTAACCAATTTACAGATTGAATGCATAGTTGGGAGAGTAACATGAAACAATCATATATGGAGGAATTGATGGGGTGCAAACCATGGAAGCTACATAGAATTAGAAGAGGAATTACATTGACTGCATGCAGAGATACCACTATTAAAATTATTTTCTCAGCCCAATAAAACTATATCGATCTCACACAAGATCTGATCACCACTCCAAAAAAATAGATTATAATAAATATATGTCTTTAGCTCTAAAACAAGGACCATTACATCGCTCTGATGCCAAATGAAAATCATCAATCAGATTTTACAGAGTAAACACAACAAGGATATTATATTCAGTACATTAAAATTCATATTACAAGAACCTGTATAAATAGGAATATAGCTCTCCTATAATTTAAGAGGTAGCTATAACAAAAATCTAACTTACGTGAGTTATTAAAAACAACCTCACTCAACCAAAACAATATATTAACTTATTTAATGATTACACACAAATAATGGAGCACTAAATAGTATATTTCCTAATAGTTAAGAAGGTTGTAACAAAGACCGCGTAGAAAGAATAAAGAGCACAAGAAAAACATGAGGTTGGCGAGGGAAAAAATTAGGTAAAGGACAAAAGAAGTTCATTTGGTGCCGTAGACACGTGCATAAGAGTCTTCGGTCAGTTTGGATTTTTACATGCCAAAAGGTTGAGGGTTTTTCACACAGGATTGGGTGCATGGGTAAGGGCGCTTAAAGTTAGCCTAGTTAAAAAATTCACATTTAATGTTAAGTAAGTTGGTAGGTGGTATAGCATTTATTTCTGGAGGGGAGAAAAAAATATAAATGTGAGGTCGAGAAAGTCATTATTTTACCTTCTTATTATGAATTTGAAGCACTCTTGTGAATTAGGGCATCCAGAGAGATTTTTGCAAAGGAATAAGAATCCTAGAAATATAAGTACGTGAACATAGTAGATTTGCAAACTAGAGTGGAAGGAGTACACGGCCATGGGGATAATTAGTTTGTAGTACGCCATCTTGTGGAAGGTTTTCCTAGTTAGGTTTTCACAACTAGGGCATGAATATTGAAGAATTTCTTCCAGGAGTTGAGTTTTGAGATTGAGAAGAGTAATATAAAAGAGTGAGGAGATTTAAATTTTAAACATAACAAGAAGAATAGAACCAAATAAGAAAACAATTTCACCAAAGAAAAAAAATGGAAAGGGAAAAGGAAAACAAACCACTACTATCACGAGCTCCAATGAGGAATGTTATGCAAAAATGCAGTACCCAGATGGAGTGTTTATGGGAAAAGAGTTGGTGTCACACTTGAGAAAAATAGCCATGAGTAATTATAACCATTGTACAAGTACTACATAGAAAGAAATGATGCTGGAGCTAGTTCATCCAACTAACAAAAGCAAACTAGATTGAATGTCAATATACAATGATGAGGTGAAAGTAACATTTCAAAAAGGCAGGGTTATTGCAACTATACGAGTTACCTTACTTTGCCAATCCTTAGAGGCTATATCAATGGTTGATGTCACACGTACATGAATACCATTTATACTTTTTTGGCCACAATATGCACTTAACACCCCAGTTGATATCTAAATTCAATGGATTGAATTGTGAAAGAGAATCCATAGATGATGATTTGAGTGATAAGGATGCAATATAGGAAATAGTAGTAACTTATAAATACAAAAAGTGTCCGCAGTACTTTGACATTACAAAAATTCCAGACCCTTTTATAAGGATGGTCGCGCACTTGGTCACCAATATTAATGATCAAGAAAGATGGACAAAAGTGAACAAGGCATGGTTGAATGTATGCTAGAAAATATCAAAAGGGACCATATATAACTTGTTTGCCTTTATTTCAGATGAAATCATAAGAAGCGCGCAAGAAGGAGAAAATATATTATTTAGAAAATTCCTCCTCACCATCATATTATCAGATATTGGGGTACCAAATGGGCCAAAATCATTCATTTGGGAGTATCTAGAAGAGAACCCCTCACCCAATTTTTTTTTTGAGAAGTATACTTGTGAAACCATGATGGTCACTCACAAGGTATGCCTAGATAAGTGGTACAAACAAATATGTGACACATTTGGGGTAGAGTGGAGGATCCCAGAGTAGTATCTCATACTCATGGATGGAGAGGCAAAGTTTGTAATTTATCAACATTTCTACATTGGCAGGTTTACATTGACAAATGGGAATAAGAGTGCATGGTGAAAGCTACCCTTCTCCTTTACCGTGCAATACTTCTAAGAAGGGGTCAACTAGTTCAAGGAGGCCAAAAGTATAAGGTTTTAACTTAGTGAGGTGGAAAAATGCCACCGTTATTTGCACCAAATTATCATGTACCCTAAGAAGCACACATATGTGGAGAAGTATGTCTCCCACGAAGTGTAAATGATGAAGCCGATAATGTTGTTGATCGCCAAAAGGGTTGTATCCAGGGTATATCTATGAATAAGGCCTAAGTTTGAGAAAGGTTTCTATCTAGAGAGTGATGTATCCATTCTAGAAGACACCACAGGTCAGAAAAAGGCCATGCCAAAGAATAAGGAAATAGAAGAGGTGTAGGAGAAGAAGGCACCAAGTATTGAAACTGTACAATCGGTGGGCACACTGAAAGTAGTCATGAAGCCTAACACTTATGCACATATAAAGAAGTCCCCAGTCAAGGAGAATACCCTAGAAGAGGAGGCACTAGATCATGAAGATCCCCTCATAACTACAGGATCACAAAGGAAGAAATTTCCTATTAAGGAGAAGGAGAAAGGAGAATCTCCTTTACTAGAATCACCAGTTAGGAAGAAGCAAAAGGTAACAGAAAAGGAAGAATAGGGGGAGACAAAAATCTTATAGGCCTACATTGGAGACAAGGATGTCGATGATCTTGAAGGAGTTCAATACCATCCATTTTATGATATACATGAATCTAAGGAAGAGGAAGATGAAGAGGAGAGGAATGATGAGGAGGAAGTAGAGGATCAAGGAAAAGGGGTGAGTGAAGAGGTAAGTACCAAAAATTAGGGAACCCCAAGCCTCACCAAGGAACAAGTGGAGAAATCTACAAAAATAAAAGTGGCTTACATCATTAAGGATTTGGTGGAGTAGGAGTTCAAGTGGAGTGCAAATGATATTTTGAAGGAAATAGAAGAAGAAAGTGTTGGGAAAGAGTATGGTAACATGGGTGGGAAGGATAGTGGTATAAAAAGGGAAAGGAATGGGGTACATAAATGACCCTAGTAAGGTGTTACATGCATGCTTCTAAAGCATGGTACCAATGGAATAACTCCTAGCTATGTCTTCATTTGATGAAGAATACACATATCCCTGGACCAAATAGATGTTTTCTTGGGCATTCGAGTCCCATGTTGATGAAATTAAGTTCATAGTAAGTCACGGAGCATAAATGAAGGTGTCAGAGACATAAGGAGTTAATCCATTGGTGGATTCTTAGCAATTGTCAGATGAGTAGGTCTGCAACACACTCAACAAAGTCTGAGTCGAGATTGAGGCTAGACTATTTGGAAGGAATGATAGAGTGAGATTATTGGAGTTGGAATTAGAGAAGGAAAATAAGGAGCTCACCAAGAAGATAAAGGACTTGAAGCAAGAAGATCTTATTAGTGCACAGTTAAAATGTGAATTGAAAGAGGAGAAATAAAGGGTGCGTGAGTTACATAAGAAAATTGAAATGATTATGTGTGTTATTATCTTAAAACATCATGACTTAGCGCCGCCTGAGAAAAAATATCAATCATCATTGTAGTGTCTGGAGGATTTGACTCACATCATCATGATGGAAAGGTGGTCACTTTCCTTAGAGTCTATAGAAGAAACATTGGCGTGCCAAGAGAAATAAGATAAGCTGAAGGTTTTCGAGATTATTACTCAATATACCAAACTCCTTATAGAGGTAAATACCACCGCACAAGTCGTAGAAGCTTATAACAATTGAACTGATAGAGATAGAGTAGAAAGTATCCTAGTTGCCACTCATAAAATGCAACTCAATGAGTTTCAAGAAAATAATAAGGGGAACAGGGAAAAAAGACATAAAATCCTAGCCGAGGTAGAAAAAAATTCAGAAGCTATTGAGACCATGCAAGGCCCGATCAAAATTAGGTGAAAGGAATTGTACCCCCAGATCACCCACAGGATGGACGAGCTTGATGACTTGGGAAAACAATTGGAATGTATTGTTGAGAAAATGAGCGCCAAAGGGTAGGAATTAAGAATTGAGGAGGTAATCACCTTAGTTTGAGACCTCTTTCAGCCAACGCAAAACAAGGTTGATGCTTAGGAAAATCTAGAGGCAAAAATAAAAAAAATTTCCTTCTCTTCCTCCAAAAATAAACATTATTCTCCTTCATTTTCCCCGTTCTTTCATTCTTTCTCCCAATTCTTCATTCCTTCTTTATTTTTCCCTCTTTAGATCCTGCTATTCTTTATTCATCGAAGAGAATTGTTTCCAAGGATGGATAACATGCATAGTGTGGGGTGATTTTGGGCCCCAGAATATTGGCTAAGTACAAGAAGGAACATGGGCACATGAGACCTATTTGAAGAAGGGCACGTAGGTTAAAGGCACGTAGGGTAGGGTTCTATTAAGGTTTAATAGAACACATGGTGCACACATGTAAGAAAATATAGGTTTTAGGACTTAGCCATATTTGGAGTTCTAGGTAGCACACAAGCAAAGTGTGACCCATCTAGCATGTGGAGTGGATAAGGTGCCAGCCTAACAGCTTGAGAATTAAGAATGAAAGTTTCCATGCATGTAATGGAAGGATCCAAAAATACATCATTACAAAGAGTGGAGGGATCAGATCAAAGGAAGCATGCTCTATTATAGGACCACTTGGACCCTTGGCAACTGATCTGTTACCTTGGAAGGTATGATGGTGAAATCAAAAATCTATAGATAGAGATGCATGGGTAGTATAAAGGAGCAATGGAAGTAGGGTGGAAGAGAGGAAAATCTCTGCAAAAATATAATGGAGGATTCTATGGGTTGGGAGTAAAGGAAATATAGGAGTGATGGCATATTTAGAGGGATGGGTTTGTGTTTATCCTTGTAATATGAAGGACGTAGTGTAGTCTCTGATGCTTGATATTTCTCTGCATTATTATATGATTTTGTTATGACCTTAAGTGAATGTAATGTGTTTATTGAACATGTTAACATGAATATAAGGTTCTATTCTAAAGAATGCATATGTTTTCATGAGCATAATCTTATTGCATTTCCTTGGTATTATGGATTAGATATGTATTTTGTTTAATTTTTCCCCTTTATCTTGTAAATAAATTCATTGGTATGAAAAGTCATCCTAATTTCTCAGAATGAATGTATGGTTCTTTTGTATCATTTTTCACTTAATAATATGTCATAGATGATGTATTCTTACACAACTCACATAAAGAAGGGGCTTGACACCTGTGCATGCCTCGGGTGAGTGCATAATGCCTGGTGGGTGATAGGCCAATGTGCATGGGATTAAACTGTTGTTATAAGGGTATAAAAATGACTACACCTTATGAACCCTCCAATTTTTGTAATGATGTCTCTTGGGAATATTCCCTATATGGAATATCATTTTCTTGACCTCCAATTTTCTAGGCTGGCACCTTATCCACTCAGCATGCCTATTCGGGTCACATTTTTCATCAAGTACCTTAAGAATTCCGAATATGGCTAAGTCCTTTGAATCCAAGGCTCTACCTTCTACGTGTGCCTTAGTTTCTCCTAAACCATTCTTAAACCTCTTTGTCCTGTATGCTTCTCCCTACAAGTGCTTCTCCTTACCGGTCCTGTGCGTGCACACACCCCTTAGTACTTAGCCAATATTCCAAGACCCAACATCATCCGACACTAATATTGTTCTCCATCCTCAGAAACATACTACATCTTCAAAGAATAAAGAATAGAAGGACTCAGGAAATTTGAATGAAGAATGAAAGAATGGATTATTAAAGAATAGAAGAATCAAAGAATCAAAGAACTTTATACTGCTACAAGAGGAGTGGGAACTCCTTCTTTATTGTTTCCTCAATCTTCTCCCAGGAATCCACTTCACTTTGTGCATACTGAAGTAGGTCACCCACTAGATCACTCACCTCTTGAAATATTAGTTCATCACCCTTAGCATTCAACATATCTACAATTCCTTCTAACTTATTATTAAATTCATCTACCGCATCCATTCTGTGGGTGATGTGGGGATAAAACTCCTTAATCTAGTTATTAATCAAACCTCACAAGGCTTTGATCACTTCTGTTGGTACCCAAATTGATTCTCCCTTTTAAAACAAGCAACATCAGAAGTTGAGTAGGATTCTTACAGATAAATAGATAAGAATATGAGTTGTTTTGTATCCAGGGAAGGATTCAACTGACTCTTTATCACTCTGGCTTTGAAGAATTGGATAACACCATACTAAGGGTTTGACCTACCCTAAGTACTTTAGGTTGTGCCTTAAACCAGGGTGAGAGGACGCATTTTGTAAGCTATGTTGGTGAAGGATATCAGTGGATCAACAATATTTGACTCTCCTTTTTCAATATTCAAAGGAAACCTTGAGAAAACATGGCCAATGCAACATAATCTAACTCTCATGAGTTGTCACACTAGATAATGAAGATGTCTTCTAGATAAGGTCTAGGTTACTAAAGACAATGTCAAAACTTGATTCCTCCTAATTTTTTTAGGTTAAAGGATGGAAAACTCAACGAATTTTCTTAGCATTTATGGATACATAGTGTAAGTAGGGGCAGTTCTTCTAAGATTCATCACTTAATGTAGAATTTTTTGTTGGGAAGTTAAGCAAGATAAAGTTGATTATACCAAATTCTTGGGAACTTTTAACAAATGTTGGGACATTTACTAAGTAAAATGACAAAAATGCTTCAAACGGTCAAAATGACCCTTTAACTAGAAGATGTGTATCCATGGAAGCCCAAAGATACATGATTTCACACATTATTTAGAATTCAACCCAAAATCTCATGTTAAAGACTCAATTAAACATTAGAAATCCATGATTCATCACTCCTAATAAACACTTATAGAATAACAAATAATTTGTACTAGCATAATGAAAGTAGAGTGAATTTAAATTGTTTATTGCATCATGAAATGAAAACTCTCTTCACGATGTAATTACAAATGCCACAATACTATCACAAGGACAAGATCTTGTGTGACTCAGAGGAACTCATAACATAATATTGCAACAGGAACATGGATAACTAATTAAAGATATCTCAAAATTAAAGGAGACACAACTATGTTCATGATTAACATGATATACTCAAGGTTCTTCAAATTGATCAGCAAGGGAAAGTTATATTTATAGTCTGAAAGCTTGTCAATGTTTGGACATTTGAAACCATATTCACATGATCAAATCTAAAGACACACATGAAATAATAGGTTTCTCAAATAGGTTCTTCAGAAAAAATGGATTCTCTCAACTTTATCTCTTTTTTTTCTTTGAACAAATATCAGAAAATTAACCCCCCTTTTTGTGATTACTATTTGCATTTTTATATCACTCAATTCACTTGATATCCTTTCAAAAAATATTCCCCCCAAAATCATAAACATTACTAGGAATATTCCCATTTACAATACTTGTTCTAAAACATGCCATTTAAATTTTTTACTTTAAGCTGCCATGTGTACAAAATACGAGTCTTTTCAATTTGTTCCACTTGTGCTCAACTGGGATATCAGGTCATCATTTCTAGAAAATTATTTTAATCATTTTTCCCTCATATTAATTCGATAATCATTTCAAATGAAGTCTGAGCACTTCCATATGACTCTGATATGACATATATCCTCATCTACCTTTTAAGAATCCATATTGGGTGCTATGCACTCTATTTCATGTCTCACTTGTTTAATTTCCACACAAGGTTCCTGTCAAATCATATTGAATCACCAGTTCTACTTATTCCTAATCCCTTCCAACTCTTAAATCCTTCTTGTGCAAACTGAGAAAAATATCCTTCATCTCATGGGAGATATTTCTCTAAATCAAAGCCATATGCACCATTTTCACTATAAAACTTGGTTCTACTTAATTACCTTTATGTATTTCCCTTCTTATTTTGAATATAAAGATTTTTGTTAAAAAAATGGTGAAGGTAAATGTAGCACATAGTCTAAAATAAATTTCCTTAGAACATTTAAATCAAATATTTGACTTGAGTGGTCCTGATGAAGCATTTGTTAGGGCCCTGTTTGAGATCAAGTGTTTAGGAGATACTAGAGGACCTTTGACATATCAGTAGGTCTGATTAGCACTTCTTGTAAGGCTGATTAGGATTAATCCTTTGTTTGTAGCATTTTACGTTATGTACTTTCATCTCTTCAGATGGGAGAATATGAAAACTCCTAAATATTTAAAAAGATATTGGGTCGAGAGAAGACCCCAAGTATGTGGGAAAACTGATTTCCAATGCCCATTTTTATGTAATGAAGGATTTGTTTCGAAGGAGATTCCCAAGTAATCATATATGTTATATGAAAAATCCTCTATTGACACTGTGCCTATCATTTCTCACAAAGTGGATGAGTTAGAGCAGAGGATCAAATATCTTGAGAAAAAACAAGAAAAAACTTTGTCCTTGCAACAAGGTTCAATGCATCATCTTCAAGTAAGAGAAAGGGTGAACCACATCCTCAATTTCCAATCATTATCTCGGATGGAGAAAAATATTAATCATTATCTTCTGACCGTTCAAGATCAACAATATCATTTTCTCAGGACGACAGGGGAATATTTGCAATTTTCTCTTCCTCTCATTTAATGCATCATGTTCCTCAATCTGAGCATTATTTTTTGGGACTTCAACCCATTCCTTCTCTGAGAGAAAATCCAACCCTCACAAGGAAGTGGGAGACTAGTTCAAGATCAAGACCTCACAATCTACTCTGTCAACAAAGTGTAGTACTTTCCCTTCTAATCACCCTATATGTCCCTTCTCAAACTACTCCTAGTAATTCAACCCTTCACAAGAGGAAAGGGAAAATGACATTCTTCACAGGTTGTTTGGATCTTCTGGATTGGGTATCGTCACAACAAAAGAAAATCAATCTCGAACATATCATGATTTGTTCTAGAATTACTCTGGAATCATTGATGGACATGGGAATGTCCTGTGACTTAGCAGGGTAAATAATATTTATTCAAATAACACAAGGTTCAAGTGAATTCATGGTGAGAAAGAATAATCTTTTGAAAAATCTTCCCCTACTAGGAGGAAATTTTGAAGTAGGACTGATAAATGTCTCAATATTGCTTTTTTTTACTGTCCCTACTTTTGATATGTATATCTATTTATTTATCATGGGTAGGGGCCCCTATAGAACCCCATTTTGTTCCTTATTCAAAATTCAATAAGCACAAAAATATCAATAGTTTACATGCTTATCCAAATGTATGTAAAATTTTACCTAAGTCAATATGAAACTACTACATTCTTCCATTGTATAATTGATATAAGGAAACAATAAAGTTTAGAATAAAAATTACATCCAATGTAACAGAAATATCGGTTTAAAGAATTATTTTAGAGAATAACTATGAAAATAAAATATGTCTTAAGGAACAACACACCTAAGATTTTTCATCATCTTTTATATTTTCATTCTTTTCCTCCTCATCTTCCATTTCTACATCTTCTTCCTCTGGAAACATTTTTATGTATGCATCATACCTTTGGAAATAATCATTTATCTCATCCTCATCTAGTCTAGTGTGATGCTAGAAGATTAGTGTTTGCCTCGCTATTGCATCTATGCAATGGCTCATCTTATGTTTGTACTCCAATGGCCCGACCTTGAATTCTGTAATTCTTTTCTCAACCTTTCTCATTGTTTTAATAATTTCATAAGAGAAATCATCCTTATGAATATTATTTTCAAAAGGGTTAAGAAAAAAGTCAATATTCAGATCCCCATAACTCTTTTTGAATTTATCAAACACCATATCTTCCAATTTTATGTCAATGACATCAATAGTGTCATCAACCCAATTTCTTTTGACTTTAATCTTTTCCTTAATCCCATTCAAGGTTTCCACTCTGATTCTTGATAACGCTTCCAAGGCATGCTGACTTCCCTTGAATTCTGCTGGCACAATATTTTCTTGTTCAACCAATTCATCACTGAGCTGAATTATGCAGTCCAATTTGGGAAAGATTCCCTCAAAGTAGAAGATCTCATTATCACATTTCTCCATTATCTCTTCGATCTCATTGAGCCTATTCTTGATCTCTTCATACTTTGATCTAGCTTATTCAATTGCTTGCTTTCCATTTTTTGATAAATTTTCAATCCATGTATCTACAACTTGGAACTTCTTGAAAACTTTGTCAATCTTTCCCATTCCCTCAGGGGTATCTATAGAGGCACTTTCATGAGCATGACTAGGTTTTCCAATCAACGAATGCAAACTAGAACTCAATGCTATTAACTTGTTCTTTTAACTAATTTTTCATCACCCTATCTTTGTCCACATTTTTAAAAAGCTCATTCACTACCTCAGATACTCCTTTTTTTATTTGGTCTCTTGAGGGATTCCTTAAAGGAATGATCTAAACATTCTAATAATCAACTTTCACATATTCTCTAGTTTTATCCTCGAAAGGGATTTCTATTTTGATATTTTTGGCACCTAATGAATCAATGTGAGTTTTGGTGATAATCCTAGGCCTTTTTGATGCTCTTACCACCTTTGGAAAATACAAAGCAGTAAGGTAAATGGCTTGAATAGGGAGTAACTCCTTTTCCTCATTCAAAATTAATTCACCAATCTGTCCTTTTTCAAGACTTGTTCTACCCTTTACTTCTTGTAATTCATGTTGGAGTTTCTCAGGGACAATGATCAACTTCTTGAAAAACCCTTGCTCATCCTAGGCTAATTATTTTATCTACTCCTCACCATTTATTTCAATATCCACTTTTCTACTCTCACCCTATGTTGATAATTCTTTCAGTTGCCCTTCTCTTTGGTCTAAAACCTGTGATTGATCATTCTTTTCTTGATTTATACTAGTAGTTAAGGGAGATTCCCTCCTTATTTCTCTAATTTGTGCCACATTAGACTCAATTTATCCCCCAACATTTTCTTGTACCAATGACTAGCTTGTAGGATCTTCCTTCCCTAAAATATGCTAAGTTGTTATGCTACTATCTTCATTTTCTGATGATACATCAAGTAATGTCATGGTGGGTTTCTCTTCTGATGCCAACTTCATATTCCCATCTAGAGGTTGTATATCTGTATCATCAATGATTTTCTCTCTAGTATTTGCATCTTGTACCACTTCTATTTTATCTTCAAATACATATTTTCCTTCTTAATAAAGCTCATAAACTCTAGTAACTTTAACAAAATGGGAAACAATATTTCCCAATGGTATCTCTGCATTAATTTCCTCTCTGACGAGAAACTATAGTTTGTATGATTATGAAACCACTTATCCTGTAAAAGAAGGTTTTTATGCTTGGATTTTCTCTTCACTGGTTAGTACATGACTAATCCTTTATATTTTCTTATTTGTTTGAATGCCATCTACTAGTTTCATTATTGGTTCACTCATAGATAAATCAAGTGCATCTAATATAGAAAATTCTTCACCAGTATCAACATCAATCACATCATTTTGAGTCTTTTAAGATTCATGCAATGTTTCAGGTGAAGGCATATTTACATCTTTAGTGAGAAAGGTCTCAGATATTTTCATACCTAGTTTTAAGAATTTACTATCTACTAGGCTATTTGTAAAATTTCCTTAGGTAACTTGACTCTACGTGCTTCTCATTGCTATTTCTTCTTAATAAAAGGGTGGGAAAAAAGCTCTGATTGTTCCATTCGTGGCATTGGTATGGAATTTTGTGTCTGAAAAATATTGTTTCTCTAAAATTTAGAAAGGTTTATCACCATATGTCTATGTTTATGTTCTTTGCATGCATGCACACCTACCCTTACAAAAAATCACTTATATACCACCTTGTCTTTCTTGTGTTCCCTTCAAAAATTTGAAGGTCTGGTGTTTACCTTCGTTCCTCCTTTTAAGGCCTTGATTGAGAATGGAAACTCTCTATTGCTCCACTCATTAATTTGTCTGCTCTATGTGGATTTGGAAATGTACTTGGCGGAACAGTGTGAGATGTTAAACCTTTCCCCTTCATTTGAAGCGGTGTTGTTTAAAATTAATGGGAGCATTTTTCATGGATTTGAGGATCATTTCCTCAGTCTTTTGATTCAAAGAAGATATAGAGTCTCTGGACCCACTAGTAGCTGAGGTCCATTCATTTATCAATTCAGAAGTGGGTGTCTTTGATGGCAGTTGAGGAGCCTTTCCTCCCAATGGATCAATTTTTTCTACATCTTCTCTCAAGAGTGAAAGATCATTAGCTAAGAAACCTTCTTAATAGCCGCACTTTTTAAACTTTTATGAATTTTATCCTTAGTGTGCAAAAATAAAATTATTCACTGCTTTCTCACATCCACTCAGTTTACAACAAGTGTACACCTTTGGAGGAAAATTGATAATTTGTTTGTGCCACTTTATGATTGTGAATATTTAAAGAATATTCATCGGGTCAGGAGACCGAATTTGCATTTTGTGAATGCAATAGAAAGTTATAAGTTTGCAAGTTAAACACACCATACCACATTCAATTAGGAATTGCCACGTACGAATGGGAAATGGGAAAAAATATGAAAGTATATACATGACCAAGGAACATTTTACAATAGGTGATCCTTTAGATTTCATACCTGAATCATAATTGGTTTCCCACAAGAATTTTCAAAAATAGTACATATCCAAACATGATCCTTGAAAAAAAATACAAAAGATAAATCCACATACATGAGAACAAAAAGATCAACTTAAGCTGCCATGGGAAAACAAAAAATACAACAGATATTGAAGGAAAAGATTAAACAAATAGGGGCAAGATTAATTCGAGCACCAACATCTTCCATCTTATTCTCAACCTCAGTTAGGATTTTTATCCTGCTCCACCCTGTTTCCCTTATTATTCTCTTTGAATTCCTTTAGATCCACCTCACGTGTAACAATGAGTATGATTACTAAACTATCTATGTCAGCATAGTTATAATATAAAGCTTCAACCATGTGCACAGTAGTCTTTACAATGGAAAGGAGATTGGAATATTAGATAACTATTTCCCTAATCTTCAGTTTCTCTTCCTCTTTCTAGTGCACCAATGTTTCTTCTATTGACTCCAACATGAGTGGTCATATTTCCATGGTGAGGATGTGGGTTAAGTATTCGAAGAATTGCAAGGTTGACTAATATTTTTTCTCATGCAGGGCCAGGTCTGGGTGCTTTAATATTATGGCATCTGTAATCATCTCTATCCTCTTATACACCTCACACACCTTCACCTTCTCCTCCCTCAATTCATGCCTTAATTGTGCACTGATCAGCTCCTCATGCTTGAAATTGTTTTTTTTATCAACGATTTTTTTTCTTCTTCTCTAGTTATTCATCTAGGACCCTTACTCTATCATTCTTACCAAAGATTCTCACGTCAACCTCCACCAATACCTTGTTGAGTTCATTACAAAATTTCTCATCAGATAACTATTGAGCATTCACCACAGGGTTTATTCCCTTGGACTTTGGTATTTTCATCAGCACCTCTCGATTGACTTCGAACTCTAGCTCATCAACATAGGACTCAAAATCCCAAGATAACATATTTAGTGTATGAGGGTATGCACTCTCTTCTTTGAATGAAGAACATGCAAGAAGTTTGTGGGAAGGCATGCTACTTTGGAAGTGTGTTCACAGTACCTTATTTATATCATTCATATAACCCATTCCTTATTCTTGCACCACTACCACACCTTTTTCTCATGTGCGCGCTTTCTTAGGGAAGATTACTACCAGGCTAGGATCCCCACCAATGCTTCCATATTCCTTCTCTAGGATTTTACTCTCCATCTCCTTGAGCACTTCATCAGCTCTACACTCCACCTCCTACTCCACTAATTCCTTGATGATACCCACTACCTCCCTTTCTGTGACATCCTCTATCTACTCCTTGGTGAGGCTTAGGGTCCTTTGATCCTTAGCGTTCACTTCCTCACTTTCCCCCTTGTCATGAGTGTCTCCTTCGTCTGCATTGTTATCTTCATTCCCTTCCACTAATTCATGTATATCATACATGAGATTGTCTTGAGCATCTTCACACTCTTCATTGTCCCTGTCAACCTTATAAGCCTCCAAGATCTTTGTTTCTTCTGAGGCCACCTTTTCTACTACCTTCTCTTCTTCAACAGATGACTCCTCCCTTGCTGTCGATTCTTATTTTTTAGAGGGATTTTCTTGCTTTTGAACCTCCTCTTTAGGTGTCTTCTCTTTTTCTTCTACATGGGACTTATTTCTTCATGCATAGGTGTTTAGATTTTAAATCAAATCCTGTGCACCTGTAGATTGTGTTGTATGCATACTTGGTGCCTTTTTCTCAAGATCCTCCTCTCTCTCTCTCTTCCTCAGCGCAACCTTCCTTCTTGTGTCAGGGTCTTCTGGGATTGAGACATCATTTTCCACATATGCTCCCTTCTCATATTTAGGCCTTATGTGCAAGTATACCCTTTTTATGGTTCTTTCAACAACAAGAAAGGTTACTGGATTTATCATATGCACATCATGGGAGATATAATTTTCCACATAGGTGTTCTTCTTTGGGTATATCAGATTCTTGTGTAGCTCGTGGTAGTATTGGTAAATTGCACTGAGATCGAACCTTATCCTTTTTGCCTTCTTGAAGTAGTTGAACCTGACTTGGAAGTTTTGCACAATGAAGGAGAAAGGTAATTTGCACCATGGGCTCTTGGTGTTGTCTACCAAATTGAACCTACCAATACATAAATGTTGGTATACTAAAAACTCATCTTCTACTTATAATGGAGATGGTAATTTCTTGAGTATTCTCCACTTGGCCCTGAATGCATCATGCATTCACTTATACCATTTCTTCAGGCACGCCTTATGGGTGGCCATCATTGTTTCGCAAGTGTACTTCTCAAATATCTTAGCAGGGGAGGGGTTCTATTCTAGGTACTCCAATAAAAATTTATCTGGCCCATCAGGAACTCCAATTTCTAAAAATATGATGGTAAGGAGGAAGTTACCAAACATTATATTTTCTCTGTCACGCATAGAACTGACGATCTCTTCTATTATGAACATCAAGATGTTATAGATGGTTCCTTCTGAGATCTTTCAGAAAAAATTCAACTAGGACTTGTTGACCTATGTCCACCTCTCTTGCCCATTCATCTTGGATACAAGGTGCACGAACATCCTCATCACAGGGTCAAAAATATTTGATATGTTAAAGTAATGTGATCCCTTATTATAGTCATAGGCCTCCATAGTTTTCTGTAAGACCCCCTTGTCATCGAAGTCATCATCAAATAAATCTCCCTCATAGGTAAGACTAGTAAATTTGGATATCAGCTTGGGAGTTATCATCATTCTTTTCCCTGTGAAGTAGAAATGGTATTCATGCATGCACGATGTTAGCCATTGGTAAAACCTCTTGGGTTTACAAAAATAGGGAAACTCATAGAGTTGCAACAACCTGAAATTCTCCATCTTCACCTTTACTTCATCATCATAAATGGGAATTACATCTGGTGTCCTCTTTTCTATAGGTCTAATCATATCAAATTTCATCTCTTTCTCTGTGGTGCTCGTTTTATGGTTGTAGTCACTTATAACCATATTTCTCATGTGAGACACCTATTCTTTTCCCATCAATATGCCATCTAGGTATTGTATTTCTATGTACCATTCTTCATCGAAACTGGTGGAAACATTTTGTTTCTCTTTTCCGTTTCCCTTCTTTGGTGAAAATGGTGGTTACTTTCCTTGGTGACATTTAACTCATCAGGTTATTTTAAAAATTCTTTCTTCCCTCTAATCCTAGCTCTACTAAACTCTGACACTCTACTTTTATGTGAAAATCCTTTCAATCCTGTGCCCTAGCTTTGGAACCGTAACCTAGAAAAAACCCTTCCTTCCACAAGATGGCGTATTCACTTGAGGGTTTCAAAAACTCCAACAACCCTTTCCCTCATGCCCATGTGTTGTTTTTCTACCCTGTTTCGTTAATCAAAATTGCTATATAGTGAGATCTTCACAACCTTCTTGTTATCCAAAATTCACCCCTCAAGGTAATTTTGATAACATACATCAAATTATTCATTCCCAAGCAAGGAGATTGATTCAAGGCCTGAAATCATTTTTTTGGGGCCCCCTTGGCTTCTCTCTAACTCTCCCATCCAAGAAGAAATCCCAACGAGTTAGAAAAAATGGAAAAAATGCAAAAAATAAGGTTGCAGGACTGTTTTAAAACTTCATTTTGGGTCTGAAGGGTTTGGGTCATACCAGTTCAGGTCGTACTGAGGTTTGTCGTACCACAGTTTGGGGGCCGAAATAACAAAGAAAATCGGCTAAGTAACAGAAGTTTTTGTCCCAGGCGGTCTGCGGGACATTTTATGGACGTCAACTAGGAGCCAAAAACTGACCGTTATAGAGTGGGAAATTGTCAGGATCCGTTGTCAGATATCTAGAAGCTTAGCACCGCGACAGTAGCTAGCATTTTGCCGAAAAACGGTCCATTTCGGGCAGTTCGGAGATTTTCATCCGGGACAGCTGGGACAAAGGTACGCACAGGGTGTGAATCGGTCGATGCGGGAGATTTTTATCCAGGATAAGAGAAAAGTTTTCGAAGTGATAAGGATGTGGAAAGCTGAAAAAGTCTACTACAATAGTATTTCAAGGAAGCCTAGAATCTAGCCGATGCAGGAGATATTTGTCCAATATAAGCTTTTTGGGACAAAAAGCCTTTTCTCAGGACAGAGTGTGATTAGGGGATAATTTTTGATATCAAAAGTTCCGGTAAACAAGATACAAATTGTTTTTTTACCCAAATCAGCTGAAGTTTTGAGATTTTTCCATCGACTAGTTGAACGTGACAAATGGTACACGCGGGCATCTCTAGTTATGTCCAGCCAAAGTGGCAAGTCAAAGAAGAAAAGTCAACATTTGACCAATGAAACTTCAAACGGCCATAACTTTTGACTCCGAGCTCCGATTTTCACAAAATTGGACTTTCTAGAATGAGCAAATGACGATATATCCCAATTAAAAGAAACATATTTGGCTCAAGTTAGTTAATCCTCATTCCCTGTCAAATGACCCATAAACACCTGAGCAGACCCAAAATAGCTGCCCGGTACTCAAAAGCCATAACTTTTGCATTTCTCAATGAAATCACACAAAATTGGTACCATTGGAATACGTGGCTCTGAGCCTCGATAAAAAGTCAATATTAAATTGTAGATTTTATGAGAACATCGATTGGGATTTTTCATAGAAATATATGGCCAGGTTCATAACAATGTTTTATTTGGTAGTTGGGAGTGCACATAAAGAGGCCATGGTCATCATTCTTTCTCTGCTGCAGCACACTAGGGACAGTATGGGGAGCATTTTTTAAGTAATATACAATCATTTTACTCCATTTAATGCCTCTTACAAGTGAGTTGAAGGACAGATTTCAAGATTTCCGTTTTCCCTTCTCTCTCTCTTCTCATTTTTTCGTAATAAATTGGAGTGTTGGGCTCATTGTAAAGGGGG
Source organism: Taxus chinensis (assembly GCA_019776745.2). Classification (NCBI taxonomy): domain Eukaryota; kingdom Viridiplantae; phylum Streptophyta; class Pinopsida; order Cupressales; family Taxaceae; genus Taxus; species Taxus chinensis. Next base: position 289,893,395 of record CM034154.1, on the reverse strand, counting down.
GGTAGTTTTTGTAGCAAAGCTCTGCCAAAATTGCTTTGTGAAGTTAATGTGTTAAAGACCCTTGTTGTGGACTCCTTGCATGGTGATCCCAGACCCTTTTCTTGTAACCAGATTAAACTGTGTATATCATGAAGCAATAAAATATAATTTTGTGGATATTATCTTCCCCTGCTGTGTTTTCTTGCATTCTTATTGCCCCTTCAACCTTGATTAAAAGAATATTGTGTCTATTATTATGATCTTGCAGGGATCCATTATCATTGTGTATGTTTGAAATATTTATTGTGAATGTAATTTTGCTAGATTATGGAGAACTGTCATCACCTCTTCTAGTGTGCACTTTACTTCTATATTTCACTAGCATTTGAAGATTACTCTCGCACCCTCATTTTCTAGTGTATCACCACTTTAGTGTAGGCTTTCATTCTATGCATTCTCTCTCCCTGGTGCCTTGGAAATTTACGATTAGAATAGTTAGTTTCCCCTACATTAGAGTAGATTGTGGCAGGTAGTTTAGGAGCAAGAACCGGACTTTCTCATGGAGGTCTATCTCAAGTAGCAAGTCCCACAACTTGGAGATAGTACCCATGTTATCCAATCACACCGTGAGTTCAAGTATATGCTTCTTGTATAAACCATAGATAGGGTGATTGGTGATTCTGGTGATAACATTATTGTCTTACATAAATTTTTGACATATGGACTGGTTCATAAGAGACCTTCAGATATAGACAAGATACATTCTTTTAACAGGTAGTAATGTATCCCTATTCCTGTTACTTATGAATTTAATATAGGTTGATTTTAACGGGGTAAATATAATGGTAATATGATATAGCCATATAATAAGATCAGGTAGATATATAACTTCCTGATGAGGGACGCAACCTTTTAGATATACTTATACCCCTATGCCAAATTCTACATGAAAATTTTCTACAACCTCTAGTGATGCAAAAAAATCCTTACTGACTGAAGATCCTTGCACGTGTGCTCAACGGCGTTGAAGGAACTCTTTTTATCCTTACCCTATTTTGTATCCCTCGTCTAGCTCATGTTGATTTCCTGTGCTTCTTCATACTTTGTACGTGGTCTTTGTAAAGTTATCCTCACACCAAAACTACATATGTCCACCTTTTCTACGTGTGATCTTCCAAACTTGCATTAGTCTTTTTAATCTTCAATCAAGGGTTACATATAAAACAAATAACTTCCACTTACTAGCTTCCATTACGGACTGTCACATTACTCCAGCCCCACACAAAATATATCTAGATGCACGATCCACTGCATTTATGCATCAGAATCTATTTTTTAAATTACCATAAGTTTCCGATGCACAAGACAAAACCTGCACACAACAGATTCAAAAAGAAAGGGAAAAGCAACTTTAGAAGGGGAAATTCACACAGAAATTAATAAAATGCATTAAAGGAAATATTAGGTTAAATGGAAATATTTCACTTATTTATGAGTACACAGGGAATCCTTATTTATTGTAGAGCTTCAACCTAATCCCATTGAAATGGCCTAGTAATCGTCAATCCCATCGAGTTGAACAAATTGTAACTAACAAGTGCCTATAATACAAGGATGTACAAGATGATATATGACCCTAACCAATGGAATTTTAGTTTCCTAGGATGGAAAATAAAATATTAGATTCATAAAGCTAAGACCATTTTCGTTGACCTCAAATTGTTTGTTTTTAATATGGCGATCATGCGATGATTTTGTTGCACCTTTTTAGTCTTCTGACTCCACCTAGAAAGTGATTACCTTTTCATCCAAATATATTAAGAGGTTATCCATGTGCTCCTTTAGTTCTTGATTCATCATGCTAATCCTCATACACGCATGTAATACGCATGCATGGTAGCATGAATTCTGACTAGTAACACAAATTCTCACACCAAACACTAATTGGAATGGTGTGGCCTTGTTATCTATTTCTGGTAGGTAGATCCTACACACCCATAGTATCCTTGAAACTTTTTCATCCTGAATCTTCTGTCTTACCACATCACAAATGGTTTTTTGTCAAGAAAGCATGTGGCTCAAATATTGTTAAATGCCTCTAGGTCAGTTCCATTCAGCTTAATCAAGGAAACTGATACCCTCAGGGGTAGTCTTATGATGGGAAACCATGAAACTCTGCCAATAAATATTACTGTCTATTCAAGTGGCTTATGGTTCCCCCATAACTCATTAAGCTTTTGAGTGGACATCCAATATCACTGCTGATTATATGTTCCCAATGAAAAATCTAGCTATGTTACTGCCAGATTAAATCCTTTGTAGGCACAACCTCTCTCCCATCTTGTTAAGTAGTTAGTATGCAAGTGATGATATTGTGCATTAACCAGATCCTTCATGAAAGTGGTAGGTGAAATTGTTTCCTACAAAATCAATGGCCCACTTTTCAAATGGTTTTGCGTTAGCTATTAACCTTAACAGGAATTTCATCCCTTATTACTAGAAGACTTTCCAAAGTGACTTGGAAATGGTCATAGGCCTTGAAAAAATTAATGCAATCCTAGTAGATGCTTTCCCATAAAAGCCCTACCAGTAGATATGGTTTGGATTTACGATGGCATTACCTACATAGTTTCCTCCTTGCAATCCCACCACACACTTCCTCCATGATTACAATGTGCTCATGTTCTAACAAAAATTATCACAAAACCTCATTGCATGCCTAGTCTTGTGTAAGTCTCCTGACTATATTTTCACTGTAGGGTTCGACACGTATGGATAATTTTTCTTTCTAGATTATTCATTCCTTCAAGGTGCACGACACCTATTTTTAGAAACACAACAATATATTCTAATTCAGAGGGTGCATGTCCACAACCAAAAATAGTTACACTATTTATCATAACATCCTCAATTTCTCTTACATGTCCTCCCCTAAGTTAGAATCCTTGAGAAAATGGTCAGGCCCTAAGTTACTCTTTCTTAGTTTCTGACAACAACTGTAAACTCAAACTCTTGAAACAAAGAAGGGATTCCACCAACATATGAACCCATTGTAAAAATGGGATTGTTCACCAATATATTTGGAATGCCATGTGGTAATGTATAGAATATGGTAACATGTTCGTTTCCAAAAGATATTTGCCTTAATTTTTCTAAGATAGAATGTAGATCATTGATAGTTCTTCAATGTGCTTAGTATTAGTGTATTTCTATTCTACTGGTGTTAACTTCCTGCTAGGTCAAAACACAAGGGGTGGTCAACAATCCCTTCTCTAGGAGGTACTTAAGATTTCTAATTTGCCATCCTATGAAAGATCAACATGTACATATAATGCTTATTCTTAAATAAGGAAAGCATAATATGGGCATATGGTGATATAGATTATTGTTCTTCTATGTATCAAACACTTCCTACTGTTGTTCTCTCTCAATAAAATGCACTTTTGTGTTTTAGTAACTTCTCTAATGGAACAAAGATCTTGGCATACCCCTTAATGAATTTTCGATAGTACCCCTTATGCCTAAGTAATCCACGTGCTGTGGTCTGGCTGGTAGGATCCCCCAATCCCAAAATAATGACAACTTTGGTGGGATCCACTATAATCCTTCCTTACATATGATGTTCCCAAATCAGGGTTCCAATATGGAGTAGTGAAATTAGACATTTCTTGATGTTGAGGGATATGTGTAAATATTGACATATTTCAAATGTCAACCATAAATTGTCACAATGGTCTTTTACTAGTCCACACATTTTCTAGTCATCAAGGTAGACCTGAAGGATCTTATGGATAAAATCCTAAAATGTCTGGACCAATATGCGCATGAAAAATCATAGATAGGTGTATTCTTTAGTCTAAAATGCATGACCGTGTAGGAAAACCTTCCCCATTCAGTGGAGAAAGTTGTCTTTTATTGGTATTCTTTTGTGATTCTAACTTTATGATACCCTGAGAATCCATCTGTGAAGGAATAGATTTTTTTCCCAGTCATACCTTCCTAGGATCTCCTTGGTAAAAGGGGGTTAGAAAAAGGATCAAAAAATTACACATACCACATTTAAGTCCCTTTATTCAACACATATCCTTAGCCTTTCATCCTTCTTAATGTTGATGACCATGAGGCTTATTAATTTTGATTCCGCCATAGCTTTAATGATTCTTGAAGTGATCATTTTTTCTATCTCCTTCTTGACTTGGAAAATGTGAAGATTTAGATTCATTTGAGTAAGGCCTCTTCCAAATTTGTGTCACACATCCCTCCTTTAACTGTTGATTTTCATTTCTTCTCCCAAGGAGTTGACATGTCAGTCACATTTAAGCTCATGGTACTCTAATTCTGCTGAAAATAAGTATTACCATGGGTTACATATTTGATTCCCACAAAACTAATGTTGATAATTTTAATGCACTTTTGCAAAAACTGGGAAACTCGAAACTCTTGTTTCAGATGGAAGGAATTGACATGTGATGAACCTAGCTAAAGAAAGAAAAGAAAAATGAAATGTCACTTAAAAAGTTTTAAGAATGCCTATCTACTACTTAGCATGTGGATATATCCATATCATGCTCTTGGATTCATGATAGTGCACCAGATCCCTCAGTTGTTTCCAAAGTACAAGACCTTGACATCAACTAGTGATGGAAAGACACAACTTGTCTATAAAAAATCAGCGCATGCTTGGATCAATTCCATTGATCCAACATACCTTCTAAATATTCCTACCTTTGTATGAATGCTTCATCTTGACATTGCATAGGATTTATGAGACACTCAACAGACTAAACTTTGGTTATTGCTTCATACAAATAGGATTTATTGTCTTCCCCTAAGACCATAAAGGTAAAGAAGTCCTCCTATGCTCCTGTGCTCAGATCTTCTTGGAGTTGATAGCATCAGGACGGAGTTTGCAGGGAAATTAATTCCCAAAATGGGTAGGTGGGCCTAAGTCAGGAATTTTTGCCAAAGAAAACTAATTCCTAGACCTATGAGATCTATCCTAGCAGGATTCTAAACTTAAGGTATTTATACCTATCTACTACCTATGTCTATTTTTTTGGGATGGGCATCCTAACCTAAGTTTTTTGTATAGCCAAGTTGGAATAAGGGGGGAATAACCTAAGGTGATGCTAGGTTATTTATAACCTAATACTTAATACTATTTGGTTATGAATTATGATCTAACCTAATGATGACTGATTTACCTATTTCCATGTTTATAGACCCGAAGGTAAATATTTTAAAACTAGAATAAGGTCTTATCCTAAGCTATTAGTACCTATCCCAAACTAATGAAGTGTGGAAAAAGGACCTAAGGGTCATATGGAAAATGGGAAGCTAGGTGATGGTTCCTAAGCTATTAATGTGATTTGATTTTTGAAAATTACAGGGGTAATGTACTGCCAGATTAGGCAAGGGCATGGAATTTGGAGGAAGTTGACATGGATTCATCACTAAGGTTTAGTGATGCATGCAAAATTTCAAATAGGCTTCACTAATTTTGCATGGTGGTGGCAAGGAGAGATAGGCAGGAATGTGAGAGTAAATGGCATTAATGAGTCTCGATTTTGCGAGAAAACCATCTTGGAAACAATGTGGGTGGATTTGTAGGGGGTTGTTTGGTCTTGCATTCTTTGAAATTTTTTATCTGCATGGAGCTATCTAGTTCTTCGAACCAGCAATTCGATTTTAACTTTGTGGCTATTTTTGGTTTCCCTTGTCTATTTTTAATTCAAGGGAAGTATATGAGGCATTGGGGGAAGAGAGTTTTAGTTGTTTATCTTTTGTGGAGAAGAATAATTTTTGAAATCTTGGCTAGAAGTCTTCTTAAAATCGACAAAAGCACTATCAGGCATGATAGGATCTACCCATTAAGATTTCTTTCTTTTCTCTAAATGTTTCATTAAAATAACTCTTCTCTTCGGTTTCTCTCTTTTTTTGGTTACTTGCTTCATATGGAAAGAATCTCTGTTATTTTGGTTATGGAAACCTTTGCATGATAATGTTGTTTTTGGATATTTTCTCTCTCTGAGTAAGTTTAATGGTGGAATACATATAGAACTTTTGAGACTTTAGTGTTTTGATTAGAACATGCATTCTGGACTATCTACTCGAAAAAGATCTTGAGTAAATGGATTTTTGTTTGAGTTTTGAGTTGGAAGTCTCTTTGGAAATTGAAAGAAAAAAAGGGATACTTGTCTTTAATGCATCTTTGAGTTTGAAAATTTTTACTATTTATCTTTCGGTCTGTATGGATATATATTTAATGTATTCCAAGAACTCAAACTTGAGTGAAAACATGTTAAGGATATCTTGTTTTCCTCTATTATGTCTAACCTATGTTATTTTAACTGACTGTCTTTGATTTTTTGAAAGATAGTTGAATACCCTTTTATAAAACCATATCTTTTTTTGTGAAGATATAGTACTTCTGTTTCGGGACTGTATTTTATACTTTTTTCTTCATTATGAACTCAAACTCATTTGAAAGCAATCGTTGATGGGTATTTGAAGTATTTGGAAGTGTTTTGATCCATACTTTAACTTGTGTCAAATCTGGAAGGAATAATTAGCCTTTCTCTGCACTGAACTTCTCTACCTCAAACTTTATGTTTTTGATGGAGCTATGTAAGTTATTATAGTTGAAATCACTACTACAGTTTGAATTCATGAGGAATATAGAAACAATGTTTGACTTTAAAATTCATGTTGGGTTTTTGTATTCTCTATCAAAACCTTTTGAATGGATTTTTGGGTTTTAAAAAGGGAGTTAAATACTCTTTTAAACTATATCTTATTTTGTGAAGATTTAGTACTTTTGTTTCAGGTATGTATTGTATACTTTACTCTATAGTATGAACTCAAAATTGTGTTAAAAAAAAGATGAATGGATGAATGTGTATTATGGCATTGTATACATCCTATATTTATACTTTTATAAGAACTAGCTTAATATTGGTATTTGATGCTATTGATATGGTTTGAGCTCGTAAGGAAAATAGAAGTAATGTTTGACATTAAACTTTGCGTTTTGTTTTGTATTCTCTATTGGAACTTTTGAAATAACTTCTAGGTTATAAAAAGGGATTTGAAATTCAATTGTTAAAATAGTGATGAATAATTTCTCAGTTCGGATCCTTTCTATTGAAGTTCCCTTGAAATTTTGGGAAGTTAAGTTTTGTTCAATGGTTGAAGTTATGTTTGCTCGAACTACTCTGTAGATCGACTCTCTCTCTCTCTCTCCAAGTTGTTAGTGTGTTTACCATCCTATGCTTGTTTGACTTCTTAAGTTCAATTCTCTATCCTTTTTTATCTTGGATGAGGTAATGAGAACTCACTCTCAAGAACTAGAAACTTCTTTGTGGTTGTTTAAACTTAACTTGTTGCTATTTGACTGTGGAAAGTTCATGGGAATAATAGAATGTTTAAGAAAATTTTGGGACTGTCATTTTTGGTACAGGGGAAAACCAAATTGTTCCCATTTGATCTTTCTTGATTTGGGCTATTTTGTATTGAATCAATTGTCTTGTCAATTTAGGGTAGTGTACAAATGATCATGTCTTGTAGAAACAAAAATGTAATCATTTCTTGTCTAACTATTTTTGAATGGCTGAGTCATGCATTATTAGGAAAATTTTTTCTGAGGGACTCCTCTCTATGCACTCAATAGTAAATATGATCCTTCTCTTGATGGACATGAGTAAGAAATAATCCTTTTGTAAGTCTTAATTTGTTTTATGGAACCTAAGGTTTTAGATCACTACTAATACCTCCAATAATGTTGAATAATTCATAAGGGTTGCAAGTAAGTTGATTTTTTTTTTCTCTCCCTTCTTGGATTAGATTGGGATTCTTGTTAATAGTTTTTATCTCTTAAATGGTGAAAATTTTAATTGGTTTCGTTGGCTGATACAATTATGTAGCTATTCAGTTATATACTTTTTGAACCCGATTTGTATCTCTTAAAAGAATGGTGAGTTGCGGATAGTCTATATTGATTCTTCTTCTTATTTATTTAAGTTGTTAGATGAATCATCCTAAATATGTACTATGTTGAAAAAAAATTGTTTGTACATGATTTCTGGAAACTTGGTAAAATGACAAGAAGGTCTTTGATTTTGGAAGTAACTCTTTTTGTTTATGTAGTAAAGTTAATTTTGTATTTCAAATTCAGAAAGAATTATGAAATAATTAATTCAAGAGTTGTTGTTTTGATATAAATAAGTAATTGTTTGGGACAATACTTATATGATATAATGCAGTAGTTTCTGATTATATTATGATATTTTCTTAAAAGTGAATTTTGATTTATTGTTGTACTTATTTTAGGGTTGTTATTACTTATGCTTATTTATATGATTACAATAATTGTTTCATTTAAGTAGAGTTGTTTTAATGCAACAATTAGTTTAATGCACTTCATTTTAATGCTTAGTGCTTATCATGCTCAGTTCAATGAACTGACCCATGCCAGTAATTTTTGCAGATGGACTTCGTAAGTGATAAAAGAAGGCAATAAATTTTATGATGTGTTGGCTGATTTAAAGTCTGACTCTTATGTAGTGAATTCAGATTCATTCTTGAATTGTATTGAAAAAAAGAAAAGTTGTATTTTGTTATGATCTTAATGCTGATTGGCATGAAGTATGTCTGAAATGCATAGATTCATAAACTGTGTATTTTATCATAATGAATTGAAAATTTTGGAATGGTTGTGTATTTCTCTTGTACTTTTATTGAGGAAATTGGAATATATCTTGTTGATATTCTTCATATCTATTTGTATACCTATCTTTGTTATCATTTATTAAGTTGGAAGGAGGGAAATAGTTCAACCCCCTTACTAAGATACAACTTTCTAATTTACATTAGATTTCGTTAACTATCAAAACAATTATAGTATAATTATGGAATGTGTAATAGACATACAATTAAACTATAGGAATTGTGAAAGATAAAAAGGGTATGATAACCCTAACACTTAATCATGTAGAGGAAGACTCTTTCTCTCTCAAAAGAATGTAAAACAAAAAGAATGGTGTTTATGATCGTTAATCATTGTACTTCATTTTCTATGAAGTCTACTCTAGTTGAACCTATGTGGATGCTACACCTTCTTTGAACAACTTAGTTACATTAAATTATCCTTATGGTGTTTTCTTGTCTAGTTTTTGGATAACTACTTGTTATGCCAAAGTTAATGAACTTAAAAGAAATCATGAGTAAATGAATTTTGCTATATTAATAAGATCAAATATGGAAGAAGAACTTAAGGAATTTTGGATTTAGGGTTTAGCAAGGTTTCTGTAATCTGAATCTTAATCCAAATTTAATTAAGTGTTAATGATCACCCTAGGGGTATGTACATTGTGATGAAGCAGTTCTGATAGATGTTAGCAGATGCCTACTACAGGACTATACCTTCAAGAAGACTAAGGACTTCTCGAGGATACCATGTTGCAGTTGACATGTGGCTTCACCCTTGTACATTCATTCATCTTGATCTACACACATATGGACTTGAACTTATTTTCTTTCTAGGGAAAGTTAGTAGCATGATTTGAATAGGAAGTAGCTTTCTATGACTCAGGGTACCTAGGAACATCCTATCAACTTAGATCGGTTGAGTATGCTTATATACCCTAAGTCATCGTGAGCATCTCCCCATAACAAAGTATGTCACTAACCTGGGTTAGGGTAAAACCTTGGGCAAGTGGACTGACAGGAGTCAATAAAGACCACTCTAGATTAAAAAAGAGTCAGGTGAAGGACGTATTTTGATTTGACATATATGTCGTCTAGGAATAGTAACATGAACAATATGTTGGAAATATTTTGCCAAAGTATCACAAGTTATTAGTTGAATTGTCCTATGTCACCTAGTTTAAAGAAATGTGATGTCAGATGAATATTGGTAACAAATATTTAGATAGGTTCTTTAAATAGATCACTCAGTACCCAGAATAGGGTAAGAAAACCAAGTATACGTAGTATACATAAATTATTCCATACTTAAAGAAAAACATGAGAGATCGGTTAGAAACCAAGTCATGAAATGAGAGATCGGTAGTTTACCAAGTCATTTACAACAACATATGGTTATCTGTTATGAGATTGATTGGCATGGAATGTGTGTTCTAAATGATGTTTTATTTAGAATAGAGAACATTGTGTAAAAAAAAATTTCCCTTGTTTCTAAAGTCTTAAAATGGGAATGTTACATCTTGGTATCAGAGCTGAAGGTCATAGCTCTTGGACCTATTGTGTCCATAATCTAATAAAACTTAAATTTTCTTGTTAACAAAAAATGGTTATAACAAGAGGAAATGTTGCAAATAATCCTCCACCTGAGGAAGGAGCAGCAATTGCCCAAAAAATCGATGAGATCCTTGCTTCCCTGTTGGAAACAAGAGATCATTTGGATGTACTTGAACAACAAGTAATGGGAAATGAGGAGGAAGAATATGCTGGTAATAATAATTAGCCACCTCTTGAGGAAAATGGCAATTTAGGTGTTGATAACAATAATGTGAACATACCTGATCAACAAGAAAATAAAAAGGATAGGCTGGTAGCTAGAATCACTAATGATATGAAAAGGATAAGTCCACCTAAGTTTTATGGCACCACATTATGTGATGGAGCTGAGAATTGGCTCAGCAAAATGGAAAAGTACTTTATAATAAGGAATTTCTTGGAAGAAACAAAGGTAATCTAGGGAGCATATCAACTTTCACATGAAGCATCTTCATGGTGGGACAACCATAAGGCTGAGTTGAATATTGATGAAAATAATATCATTTGGGATCAATTTAAAGGTTACTTTAGGTAACCTTGGCTACCCCAACTTTATTATGATCATAAAATGACTGAATTTCAGAACTTAGTGTAAGGAAAGCTAACTGTAACTGAGTATTAGGAGCAGTTTAATAAACTCCTTAAGTATGTACATCAGTATCAAACTGACAAGAAGTTCGGGATAAGGAAATTTATCATGGGATTGAATCTCGTTATAGGAGGAGAGGTAGATGTTCATAGCCCAACCACTATGGAAGGGGTTGTTGAACAAGCCATAAGGCAGGAACATAAATTAAAGGCAATTTTTGCTCATAAAGAGGAAGTAAGGAAGAAAGTCCCCAAATCCTCTTCACCATCTCTTGCACCTAAAAAATGACCATGGAAGAAATTTGGAATGAAAATTAAGTTTTCAACTGATAATGATAAGAAAATAGCAACAAATAAGTCTACTGGAAATGCACGAAACAACTTTGTCAAGAATAATAATAACTAACAGAAGTCCTATAGAGGTCAGTATGATAATTCTAAGGATGAAAATAAATCTAAGCCTAGAAAGGGACATGTAGGAGGTTGTTATAACTGTGTTAAAGATCATTACGCAAATCAATGTCCTTTGAAAAATAATTATCGTAATCAACAACACAAGATACACGCTGCAGTAGTAGACAAGTAGGATGAAAAACAAGTCACACCCATAAAAGTTCTAGGTAAGTTATTCGGCATACCTGTAACTATTATTTTTGATATAGGAGCTACTGAATGTTTTATTTCTAGTAAATTAACATAAAAAATAAAAAGAAAGGCTAGAAACATGGATAAAACATGGACTGTACATTATGGAAACAATGTTGTTCATACAGTTAGTATGTGTTTTTTTGGAGTAGTCCTTGAATTACCTAGTTTTTCCACTGAAGTTGATATTTATGTTTCTCCTTTGGGGTCTTATGATGTAATCATAGGTGTTAATTGGTTATTTGAACATAAAGCAAAAGTGGACTGTTTTGACAAATATATTAGTTGTTTAGATGACCTACAGAAAACAACAGAGATTCAGGGTGTGAAACGTGAAATTTCAGTTAGGAAATTGTCAGATATGCAACTTAAACAGGCCAAAAATAAAGGTTGTACCTTATATGCAGTAAAAATTTCAAAATTTGATAAGGAAAATAGTGATTTCATGGAATTTTATCTACTGTTACGAAACTACAAACATGTGTTTCTGGAAGAGTTACCGGGTCTTTCACCCAAAAGGGAATTTGATTTCACAATTTAGATCAAACTGGGTACCGAACCTATTTCTAAGGCACCATATCAAATGAATACTATAGAATTAGTAGAGCTTAAGGAACAATTGCAAGAAATTTTTTCTAAAGGTTTGATTAGACTGAGTGTTTCACCTTGGGGAGCACCATTATTTTTTGTGAAAAAGAAATATGGAACACTTAGATTTTGCATTGAATACAGAATGTTAAACAAAGAAACAATCAAGAATAGATTTCCACTCCCTAGAATTGATGATTTATTTGATCATATGTGTGGAGTATCAGTACATTCTAAGATAGATCTTCATTCTCGATACCATTAATTACAGATTAAGGATGAGGACATTCATAAAAAAACTTTTAGAATAAGGTATCGACACTATGATTTCATAGCTTTACCTTTTGGATTAACAAATGCACCTACAACTTTTATGAATTTGATGAAAAATATTTTTCAAGAATACTTGGACAAATTTGTGCTTATATTCGTGGAAAAAATTCTCATATATTATAAAAGTATTGAGGAACATCATGAGCATTTGAAGATAGTTTTAGAAATTTTGAGAAGGAGATGATTATATGGTAAGCTATCTAAGTGTTCTTTCTATGACACAGAAGTGAACTATTTGGGTAACGTTATAAGTAAGAATGGAATTATTGTAGATCCTTCTAAAATTGTAGCTATAAATGAGTGGCATGCACCCAAGAATGTACATGAAGTTAGAAGCTTCATGGGTCTTGTTGGTTACTATATAAAATTTGTAAAATATTTTTCTAAAGTGGCTGCACCAATAACTTCATTACAGAAAAAGGATAAGAAGTTTGTTTGGAATGAGAAATGTGAATCTGCATTCAAAACTTTGAAGGATCATTTAACATCAACACCTATTTTCACTATACCATACCCTAATGGAGACTTTACTACTATAACGGATGCATCCAGGGAAGGTCTAGGAGGTATTTTATTACAAAATGATCATGTCATAGCTTATGAAAATAGAAAACTAAAGTTACATGAGTTCAATTATGCTCCACATGATTTAGATCTTGTTGCCATTGTTCATGCACTACAATTTTGGAGGCATTATCTTCTTGGTAAACCTTTTGAATTAAAAACTGTTCATCTTGGGCTGAAGTATATTTTTACTTAGCCAAATCTAAATGAAAGACATTAAAGATGGTTAGATTGTTTGTCTCAATATGATTTTGACATAAATTACATTAAAGGAAAGGAAAATAGAGTAGTTGATTCTCTACATCATAGGAAGCACATTTCAGCTCTTATAACATTAAGAACTCAGTTTAAAGATGAAGTAAAAAGCGTTATAGAATCCAATTCTTACTTTTAGCAAGTAAAAACAACGCTTACTGCAGATCCAAATGTCATGAGATATAAAGGTTTTCAATTTGACAATGAATGAATCTTAAGATTTGAAAACAGAGTATGCATACCTTTGCTAAATGATTTAAGAAATAAATTGTTAGTAGAATTTCACAACTCACCTCTCTGGACACGGTGGTATTCCAAAGATGCTTGCTGATATAAAACAACAATATTTCTAGAAAACGGATGAAAAAGGATGTTATTGATTTTGTGACACATTGCTTGGAATGTAAACGTGTTAAAGCTGAACATATACATCCATCCAGTTTATTGTATCCTCACAGCATACCATAGTACAAATGGTAAGTAATAAGCATGGATTTATATAAGGGTTTCCTATGTCAAGAAATAAAAATGATGTTATTTTTGTAGTTGTTGATAAACTAACAAAAGTAGCACATTTTATTTCTAGTAATCTAAAGGATGATTATCTTGTTTTGGTAAAGAGGTTTGTACATGAAATTTTTAGATTACATGGTGTACCTGAATTAATCATATCTGATAGAGATCCTAGAATGACTTCAAGGTTTTGGCAAACACTTCATGTAGCTTTAGGAACTAAGCTGAATTTCAGTTTTGTGTATCATCTGAAAACGGATGGACAAACTGAAAGAGTTAATCAAGTTTTAGAGGATATGTTATAAAATTATTGTATGGATCAGTAGTATAAATGGGAAGAGTACCTTCCACTAGTTGAGTTTTCATACAATAACACGTATCATGCCTATCTTAAGATGGCACCTTTCGAAGCATTATAGGGAATAAAATGCAAAACCCCTGTTAGTTAGGACAACATTGAGGATAAAGAGGTAATTGGGCTTGAAATCCTTACGAAAATGGAACAGGAAGTTAAAATGATTCATGAACTTGAAAGAAGCCGTAGATAGGAAAAAGAGTTATGATGACTTGAAGCGGGTTGATAGGAAATTTGAACTTGCCGAGGTCTTTCTTCTGGTTAAACTGAAAAAGAGTTCTATAAATTTTGGCAAGGTTGCCATGTTATCACCTTGTTATGTGGGACCTTTTGAAATAGATGAAATAATCAACCCTGTTGATTATCATTTAGTATTACCTCCTAGTTTGTCACAAATGCATGATGTTTTCCATATTTCTTTGCTTAAGAAATATGTTTTAGATTTATCACATGTATTAAATTAGAATTCCTTGCAGGTCTAAGACCTAGGAATAATCGTGGTTAAATCCTTGTGAGTTCTAGAAATTCACCAGTTGTGCTTAAGAAATTGTGAATTAAGTCAATGTAAGGTCCAGTGGGACCAATTTAATGAAGAAAGTGCAACCTGGGAAAATCTAAAAGATGTGAAAATTGATTTTCCATATTTATTTTTACAGAATTTATTCTAATGACTGATAAAAGTTTGTTATTTTAACTTTATATGACAACATGTCTACTAGTTTTGGGCAGATATCTTTTTATTTTAATTAAACAACTATGTGAATGGTGATTTTTGGAACTTTAAAATTCTGATATGTTACAAACATATGAAAAGAAAGTGAATGAATTGATTTTCCTTAATGCAAATTTTCAAAATAAGATAATCATTGGGACAATGATTCTTTTTAGGAGGGAAGTATGTAACACCTTTAACAAACTGTTATATTCCTCTTTTGCATTGCAAGCATTGACATGTGATTTTCTTTATGAGGTGTACTCCTTTGATTTTTGAAGATCATGCTTGTCATGGATAAATCATTTCTACTCTTGGATTCATTATACTGAAATGTTGTTATTTGTAAAGAATCCATTTTCACATCTGGTAATGATGGTTGCAAACTTGTCTCTATTAACTAACTCATCCTTGGATCAATTCCATTGATCTAAGGTATGTTATAAATCTTCTTACCTAGTCTAAATGGTAAACTGAAATTCAAAGGTTGAGAGACATAAATGAATAAAATTTTATATGTTTATAAATTATTTATTGTCTTGTAAGATCATGCTTGCATTCTATTGTATTTTTTGTGCTCGGATCTTATTGATTGATCTCAGTAGAAATCTTAGTGGCATTAAGTGAAAAGAGGCCTGCGTTAGGACTATTGAAAATATTTTTTCTAAAAAAAAAGTCCTAGACCTATGAGATCTATCCTAGCGGGATTCTAAACTAAGGTATTTATACCTATCTGCTACCTATGTCTATTTTGTTGGGATGGCATCCTAACCTAAGTTGTGTATACCAAGTTGGAATAAGGGGGGAATAACCTAAGGTGATTCTAGGTTATTTCTAACCTAATACTTAATACTAATTGGCTATGAATTATGATCTAACCTATGATGACTATTTACCTATTGTAATGTTTATAGCCTACAGTAAATATTTTTAAACTAGCCTAAGGTCTTATCCTAAGATAAAGGTGCCTATCCTAAACTAACGAAGTGTGGAAATGGGACCTAAGGGTCATATGGAAAATGGGAATCTAGACAACGGTTCCTAAACTATTAATGTGATTTGATTTTTGAAAATTAATGGGGTAGTGTACTGTCAGATTAGTCAAGGGCATGGAGTTTGGAGGAAGCTGATGTGGATTCATCACTAAGGTTTATTGATGCATGTATAAGTTTAAATAGGCTTCTCCAATTTTGGATGGTGGTGGCAAGGAGAGATAGGAGAGAATGTGAGAGTAAATGACATTAATGAGTCTCAGTTTTTTTTAGCAAACCATCTTGGAAACAATGTGGGAAGATTTGTTGGGGGTTGTTTGGTCTTGCATGCTTTGTGATTTTTTATCTGCATGGAGCTATCTTGTTCTTCAAACCAATAGTTTGATCTTCACTTTGTGGGTATTTTTGGTTTCCCTAGTCTATTTTCAATTGAAGGGAAGTTTATGAGGCATTGGGGAAAGAGATTTTTAGTTTTTGATCTTGCTTAGAGAATAAGAATTGTTGAAATCTCGGTTGGAAGTCTTCTTCAAATTGATAGAAGCACTATCATGCATGATAAGCTCTACCCATTAAGATTTCTTGCTTTTCTCTAAATGTTTCATTAAAATAACTATACTCTTGGGTTTCTGTATTTGTTTGGTTACTTGCTTTATATGGAAAGAATATTTGTTCATTTGGTTATGGAAACCTTTGCCTGATAATGTTGGTTTTGGATGTTGTCTCTCTCTGAGTAAGTTTAATGGTGGAATGCATATAGAACTTTCAAGACTTTAGTGTTTTGATTAGAACATGCATTCTGGATTGTCTGCTCAAAAAAGAGCTTGAGTAAATAGATTTTGGTTTGAGTTTTGAACTGAAAGTATCTTTGGAAATTGAAAGAAAAAAAGGGATACTTCTCTTTGATACATCTTTGAGTTTGAAAAGTCATAGTATTTCTCTTTCGGTCTGTATGGATATATATTTAATGTATTCCAAGAACTCAAACTTGTGCGAAAACATGTTAAGGATATCTTGTTTCCCTCTTTTCTGGGTAACCTATGTTATTTTAACTGATTGTCTTTGATTTTTTTGAAAGATAGGTGAATATCCTGTTATAAAATTGTCTCTTGTTTTGTGAAGATATAGTACTTCTGTTTTGGGACTGTATTGTATACTTTTTTTTCATTATGAACTCCAAATCGTTTAAAAGTAGTCGTTAATGGGTATTTAAAGTATTTAGAAGTGTTGTGTTCCGTACTTCAACTTGTGTTAAATCTGGAAGGAATAATTAACCTTTCTCTGCACTCAACTTCTCTGCCTTGAACTTTATGTTTTTGATGGAGCTATTTAAGTTATTATAGTTGAAATCATTGCTACAGTTCGAATTCGTAAGGAATATAGAAACAATGTTTGACTTTAAAATTTGTGTTGGGTTTTTTTATTCTCTATTATAACCTTTTGAATGGATTTATGGGTTTTAAAAATGGATTTGAATATTCTTCAGAAATATATCTTTTTTTGTGAAGATTTAGTACTTCTGTTTCAGGACTGTATTGTATACTTTACTCTATAGTATGAACTTGAACTTGTGTTAAAAAAAAGATGAATGGATGAATGTGGATTATGGAATTATATGCATCCTAAATTTCTACTTGTATAAGAACTGGGTTATTATTGTTATTTGATGTTACTGATACGGTTTGAGCTTGGAAGGAAAATAGAAGTAATGTTTGACATTAAACTTCACGTTTTGTTTTGTATTCTCTATTCTAACTTTTGAAAGAACTTATGGGTTTTAAAAAGGGATTTGGAATTCAATTTTTAAAAAAGTGGTGAATAAGTTCTCGGTTTGGCTCCTTTCTATTGAAGTTCCCTTGAAATTTTGGGAAGTTAAGTTTTGTTCAATGGTTGAAGTTATGTTTGCTCGAAATAATCTATAGATCGACTCTATCTCTTTCCAAGTTGTTAGGGTGTTTACCATCCTAGGCCTGTTGGACTTCTTAAGTTTGATTCTCTACCCTTTTTGATCTTGGATGAGGTAATGATAACTCACTCTCCAAAACTGGAAACTTTTTTGTGGTTATTTAAACTTAACTTGTTGCTAGTTGAATGTGGAAAGTTCATGGGAATAGTAGAATGTTTTAAGCAACTTTTGGGACTACCATTTTTGGTACAGGGGAAAACCTAACCGTTCTCATTTGATATTTCTTGATCTAGGCTATTTTGTATTCAATCAATTGTCTTGTCGATTCAGGGCAGTGTACATTTGAGCCTATCCTGTAGAAAGGAAAATGTAATCATTTTTTTTCTGACTATTTTTGAATGGCTAAGTCATGCATTATTAGGAAATTATTATCTAAGGGACTCCTCTCTATGCACTCAATAGTACATATGATCCTTCTCTAGATGGACACAAGTAAGAAATAATCCTTTGTAAGTGTTACTTTCTTTTATGGAATGTATGGTTTCAGATCACTGACTGATATATCCAATAATGTAGAATAATACATAAGGGTTGCAAGTAAGATGATGAATTTTTTGTTTCTCTCCCTTCTTGGATTGGATTGGGATTCTTGTTAACAGTTGTTGTCTCTTAAATGGTGAATCTTTTTACTAGTTTCCTTGACTGCTACAATTATGTATGTATTCATTTATATACTTTTTGAACCCGATTTCTATCCCTTAGAAGAATTGTGAGTTGTGGATAGTCTGTATTGATTCTTCTTCTTATTTATTTAAGTTGTTGGATGAATCATCCTAAATATGTACTATGCTGAAATGAACTTGTTTGTACATGATTTTTGGAAACTTGGTAAAATGAAAATAGGGTATTTGATTCTGGAAGTAACTCTTTTTGGTTATGTAGTAATGTTAATTTTGTATTTCAAATTCATAAATAATTATGAACTAATTAAATTGTCAAGAGATGTTGTTTGATTTAAATAATTAATTGTTTTACTTATCTGATATAATGTAGTAGTTGCTGATTATATTATGTTCTTTTCTTAAAAGTGAATTCTGATTTATTATTTTACTTATTTTAGGGTTGTTACTACTTATATGATTACAATAATTGTTTCATTAAAGAAGAGTTGTTTTAATGGAACAATTAGTTTAATGTAATTCATTTTAATGCTTAGAGCTTATCATGCTAAGTTTGATGAACTGACCTATGCCATAAATTTTTACGGATGGAATTTTTAAGTGATAAAAGACGGTAATAAATTTTATGATGTGTTGGATGATTTAAAGTCTAGCTCTTATGTAGTGAATTTAGATTCATTCTTGATTTGTATTGAAAAAAAATGTTATTTTGTTATGATCTTAGTGCTGATTGGCATGAAGTATGTTTGAAATGCATAGATTTTAAATTGTGTATTTTATCATGATGAATTGAAAATTTTGGAGATCTAATTCAAATTGTTGTGTATTTATCTTGTACTTCTATTAAGGAAATTAGAATATATCTTGTTGATATTCTTCATATCTATTGTATACCTATCTTTTTTATCATTTATTAAGTTTGAAGGAGGGAAATAGTTTAATCTCCCTTACTAATATACAACTTTCTAAGTTGCATTAGATGTTGTTAACTATCGAAACAATTATAGTATAATTATGGAATGTGTAATGGACATACAATTAAACTATAGGAATTTTGAAAGATAAAAAAGGTGTGATAACCCTAATGCTTAATCATGAAGAGGAAGAATCTTCTTCTCTCAAAAGAATGTAAAACAAAAAGAATGGTGTTTATGATAGTTAATCATTGTACTTCATTTTCTATGAAGTCTACTCTAGCTAAACCTATGTGGATGCTACAACTTCTTTGAACAACTAAGTTACATTAAACTAACCTTATGATGTTTGTTGGCCTATTTTCGAAAAAAAAATTGTTATGCCAAAGTTAATGAACTTAAAATAAATCATGAGTTAATGAAGTTATTTATATTAATAAGATCAAATACGGAAGAAGAACTTAAGGAATGTAGGATTTAGGGTTTAGAAAGGTTTCTGTAATATAAATCTTAATCCAAATTTAATTAAGTGTTAATGATCACCTTAGGGGTATGTACATCATGATGAAGAAATTCTAACAGATGTTGGCACATGCCAACTACAAGAATGTACCTTCAAGAAGACAAAGGCCTTCACGAGGATACAATGTTCTAGTTGACATTTGGCTTCACCTTTCTGCATTCATTCATCTAGATCTACACACATCTGGACATGAACTTAGTTTCTCTCTAGGTCAAGTTAGTAGCATGACTTGAATAGGAAGTAGCTTTCTATGACTCAGGGTACCTAGACACATTTTATCGACATAGGTCAGTTGAGTATGCCCATATACCCTAAGTCATCATGAGCATCTCCCCATAACAAAGTATTTCGTTAACCTAGGTTAGGGTCAAACCTTAGGCAAATGGACTGATAGGATTCAGTAAAGACCACTCTAGATAACAAAAGAGTGAGGTGAAGGATGTATTCTGATTTGATGTATATGTCATCTAGGAATAGTAACATGAACAATATGTTGGAAATATTTAGCCAAATTATTGCATGCTACTAGTTGCGTTGTCTTATGTCACCTAGTTTAAAGAAACATGATGTCAGATGAATATTGGTAAGAAATATTCAGATAGGTTATTTAAACAGATCACTTAATACCCAGAATAGGGTAAGAAAACCAAGTATACGTAGTATACATAAAGTATTCCATACTTAAAGACAAACATGAGAGATCGGTTAGAAACCAAGTCATGAAATGAGAGATCGGCAGTTTACCAAGTTATTTATAGCTGTATATGGTTATCAAGTATGAGATTGATTGACATGGAATGTGTGTTCTAAATGATGTTTTATTTAGAACAGAGAAAATTGTGTAAAAAAAATTCCCTTGTTTCTAAAGTCTTAAAATGGTAATGTTACAGAAACCTCCTTTTCTGACCAATAGTCTCAAATAATAGCCTCCTTAGGTTCTGATTCTTAACCAATGTTAACCTTATTTGTTTTGAGGGGCTCATGGTAGGTTTTTTCTTTCTCATGAGCACTATCCATAACTTCACACATACATTCAGTATGGTTACCATCCAAATTTTCCATCTCTTCACCATATATCAAATAGGCCATCTTTCCCTTCTTGTTCTCCATGAATGCACACTCAAGTTGTGTCTCTTTTTATTATTCCTCATCAAAGTGCAGTTCCAAACTAGGTTCACCTAATAGCTCTAGTATTCTATCCTCCACCATGGAACTATTTCCCATTTTAACCACTTAACAACCTACAACTCTGTATCCACTTATGGCTTTGATTGTCTTGTATGATAGTGGGTGTATTGCTTCAAGAAAACCTAATAAAGAAAATGATTCTTACTTCATACCACTCTAGAAGGATATCGCGATGGGTCACCCACCAATGTGCTGTGGTCCCAAGGAAGTTATAGCTGAGCATCCTTCTTTCGATATCACTTTTCCAAAGGCTCTCCATCTCTCATAAGAAAACATCAGGGTTGGCCCCTCCAGAGTAACTTGGAAAATTATCTCCTCCCAGGCACTTGACTAAATGCTCCGTTATTAGTCTAGTAATAGATCCTCTTAATTTCCACCCAATTAACTCATTAGTCCCGTGTGCCCAATTTTCACATGTTACACTAGTGGTATCACTCATAGATTGAGCATATTCAAACTGAATAACTCCTTTTGTAGGATTAATCACCTTAGGGACCCTAAGAGAGAGTACATATATCATGTCAATAAATTCTTCACCCAAGGGATAAGTATAGGGTGTTGATTTTCCATCGGTCAAGGGGATGATGACCCTTTCTTCCTTGTTCTCAAAATTTATGTAACCTTTTTTGAGCCGTAGGCCAACATTGTTCTTATTACACCAGAGGAACCCAAGTAATGCTGGAAATTTTTCCACCTCATCTAGCACCAAGACTTAGAAATCCACTATTAACATTTCCCCTTAGATAGTGATAACAACATCCTTCAAGACACCAATGGGAATTTTCGTTTTCCTATAAGCCATATACATCACATTCGAGGATAGCTATAATAGGGGCCTTACTATTTGATGTCAAACATATAGAGTGAGAACATTAAATTATGTGTATGTTTCAATCAAAATATTTCTTAGGAGCCACCCATCCACAACTGCATTCAATATAATCTCCTTATCATAGTCAAGGTTGTGTGGAGGAAGGTTTTCATGTAGAACCTTCCTCTTGTGATTTGCTTCGGTGAGTAGTACTTGTTCTTGTAATGATTTCCCTAGAAAAGGAATTATATTATCTTTCCTTAACATCTTGCATAGTTCCCCGACCTCATCCATACCCTTCTACGGAGCTCACCAATCTTCCTTTGTTCTAGCTACATTGAATGATAGTTCAAGCACTAGATTTCTCATTTTAGGCTTCTAATTACATCCATAGTTTCTTTATACACCTCTTTCTGATGAGTAGGGTCAGGATACTCATCATACACCACATATTCTATTGTAACCAGTGGATTCTACCTTGGTTTCTTCTTGGCATGAGAAAATTCACCTCATGTCATCATAAGTACATGCTCTAGTTCTAACTTGTGTGCCACCCTTGGCATCCAGTATGAGTTAGAATTATTTATGCTTACCATTTCGGTGCCTTTTTCCTTTCGGTGTTGCTAGCTCATATGTTAAAATATCTCTCGGCACTCCTCATACTTTTTCTTCTTTCCACACTAAGAGCATTGTAACAGATCAGGGAATTCATGCTTATAGTGCTCTATAGATCCATAGTAATAAAAATTTCCACGTAGGAACTCACTTGTTCCTCCTCTTTGGTTGCCATGACCACAATAACCTCCTCTGAAACCTCTTCCATAAGCCCCTCCAATTTATTTTCCTTCATAGTGACAACCCTCATCCTTGGAATTATTTGTGAGGTTGGTTTGGTATAAACCAATATTAATGGCATCATGTATATGTTTAATCAACCTACAATCCTTGGTATCATGAGTAGTAGAGGTGAAAATATTGCAATAACAGGACACATTCTTATGGATCACATGCTATAGTATTTAACACCTAATTACATCATGATCTCCATGAAAAATATCATAGTCCACTGTTATGGCACGTAATGATCTCTGGGGAAATATTTCCTTTGTATGACCCTCTATCTCACTATCTATGCACCATAGGCCACTACGATTCTCATGCACTAAGTTTACAGATAGCTTCTCCAGCTACCTTTCCATTACAAAATCTAAGCTCCAAGAAAAGGGATAATAATGGTATCCATAATTCTAACACCCTCAACACACAAGGTAGCTTCTAAGGCCTCATGCAGGTTTGTGAAATTCTTGTGTGAAATTTATCTCCTAAAAGGTGTTATCAACCCTCTAGAAAACCATTGAGCATGCTGGGAAGGGTGAATATCATAGAAAAGAAATTACAAGAGAGTCTTAAAAAGCACATTATATTCTTGCACAATCTCTATCACATCTTGTTGGATCTCCTTTAGCATGCTAATGATCTTTTGTTCAAACTCAGGGATATGAAATTTAGCTAAGAAGGCATTCTCCAGCTCAGTGTAATATAACACTGTCTAGTGGGGGTCATACTTCCGGTACCAACTGTGTGCATGTCCTTCTAATGTCATTGTAAAATGACTTGCCTTCCATTCCAAGTTAGTGATCCCCTTCACATTCCATAACAACTCACACTTGTGTACATGCTCTATAGCTTCCTCAACACCTTTATAGTCTCATAGATGAAAAGACATTTCAAAGAATACTTACTAAGGTGGTTGAGGTATGTGTCCACCTAATCTAGAACCTTGATTCCCTATGGTGTTTCCTCCACCACTAGATCCACTAGATCCACTAGTACCTATTCCTCCCTATCTGCTAGATCCTAAAGATCTTCTTGGTCCACCAGGTACACTAGCTCCTATTCCGTGAGATCCACCTCCCATAGTTGGTAAAGGCCCTTAGCTAGTTATGTCTAGTGTTCCCATTGTCATGTTGAACTACGTGGAAATAGTCTATGATATTACATTGCTACTAAATGTGTGCCCTGTGCCACTTTCAAACGTGATACCTAATATTTTTTTACCCATACATTTCCCAAATGTTATTCTAAACAATATTCCTCCAAACATAGGAAATGATTGTGTAACCATAGATGTGCCAAATGAAAATTTGTACCTCCTAGGTGTAGATTGGTTACTCCCACCAATACCAACTAGGTTAGCAATACTTATCTCTTGGTTTGGAAAACTAAGCACCAGGGGTTATTCACTAGGAGTATTTAGATGTGCGCCGAAAACTCTCCTTTCTCCAAGTGACAAAATCTCATCAAAAGTTGAAGGTTTCTCTCTCCTGTGCTTTCCAAGATGGGGTGGCACACACCACTTAGGATCCATGTCCTCCGTGCGAACCTCAATTCCTTCCCGCAACATCTTCTTCCATAGATCCATCACTTCTACAACCTCGCATTGTCTAGCCAACTCTCTCTCTCTTTCTTCACTATACTTGAGTCATTTCTCTTCCCTCTCCTTTTTAGCTACAAGGTCTACCATCTTCCTCTACCCCAATTCCTTGCCTAGCTCTCAGAAGAAGCTTAGCCTTCCATAGGAAATGCTTCCAAACTTAGTGTAATGATCATGATCATTATAACTAAGCAAATAACACACAAAAATGATCCTCTAGGATCCATTAAGAATTCAAACTCAGTAAATTCTAGACAACAATACTTAAAAATAGTGTATTCCAGGGTATAACTGGTTAGCAGTCTTCTCCACCAATGATCAATAACACGTGTCCAAGTCAGATCAGCATCGTGCAACCTCTGATATTCATCTTAGGTTTACACATGAGATAAATAATACTAGGTTGATCTAGATGCATATGCCGAAAGAAATTCATACAACTCCACTGGAAAGAAAAAAAAAAGGTCTCATATATCTCATGATACAATTTCTGTTCTACCCATTTGCATGCATCAAACACAAGTCTAGTACTAAATATCTGTGAAAACTCATCCTACGTGCTATTAAGCCATTCTTCGATATTGTCCAACATCAAGTGCTCTATCATCATGCATCAATCTCACAACATCTTCAAAAATAGGTACCAATAATGGAACATAGATGTAGTCATTTTTATCTACCCTCAATATAAATTTCTAACCCCAAGCACACCAACCTATCACCCTGCAGGCACTAGGCACTCACCCAAGGCATGCATGAGCACTGAGACCCTCCTTTCTGTGAGTATTATGAGAAGGTTTTTCCATTAATGGAGGATAATTTGTAGAATGAGAAATACATTAACTTTAGTTAATAAGGAGCATCTAGAAGATCAAACATTAATGCATTACATAAATACATTAATAAGCATGCTAAATCAGATCTGAACCATGACATACATTTAACACGAGGGTTTACACCCTTAAGCATGATATACAGAAAAAAAACCTTATATACATATTCATTCAAAATGACTTTGGTAGCCATATTACAATCAAAAGAGGTCATCATATACCATACATCTTAAATCACAAAGCCCTAATCCCTATAGATCTTTCCTAACATAAGATCCTAGTTATACCATGTCATTTGAATCATTTCTGTATTCATTTTTACCCATCTACCAACTTCTAACAGCATGCGCACCGAACTACCACATAGCAGGTGCTCGGGGCTCACCTGAGGCATGTGTAAGCATCGAGCCCCTCCTTTATGTGAGCATTCTGAAAATATGTTGCCATTGTTAGAGGATTAGTTACAAAGAAGTAAATATACATGTAAAAGAACAACATGAGCTATCATATCCTTATACCCAAGCATTTATTAATAAGAGAAACATCATGACATGAAACACAAAGAAAAAATATGCCATAAAACATAAGGAAATAACACTAGGGTTTTCACCCCTAAACCAGATATTCAAAACAAAGCCATATATTTATATTGATCATAGTCTCAATAACCAAATTACTTTCAAAAGGATCGTATCATACCATATGTATCAAGATAGGGATCTAACCCATATATCAGAGGTCCCAGCTATGCTTTCCTTATCATAAAATTTTAATAGACCCATCCCTTAGACATGGTAACATTCCTACAGTCCTCTGATGAGAAATCCAACTCCTAGGGCCTCCTAGTTCTTTTTGGCAGAGCTTCACTCTCTTCATACTATATTTACTCCATCTATTTCTTCCTTGGTGTGTCTTCTTTGCGTCCAAGAATCTATATTTATATCACCAACACCCACCACCATAACTTTTCTCAGGAGTAGATCAGATGCCAAGTGTCCATGTGGTCCTTTAATGGTGCATGCTTATTCTATTCCTAGCTCTCCACTTTCTACAATGATGTTTTCCTAGGAATATTACATGCGTGGAATATTATTTTCTTAAACACCAAGTTTCCAGGCTAGCACCTTATCCATTCAAAATACCTAGTCAAGTCACCTTTTTCCTCAAATGCCTTCAGAACACTGAATATGGTTAAGTCTTTAGACCTTGTGTATTGCCTTGTGTGTGCACCTTGGTTTCTCCTAAACCCTTCTTAACCCCTTGTCCTACACATTTCTCCCCATGTGCATTTATTCTTATTGGACCCACGTGCTCATGCACCCTTTGTTACTTAGCCAATATTTCGAGACCCAACGTCACCCCACACTAAGCTTGTTCTCTATTCTCAGAAATATAATGCTCCTTCAAAGAATAACAAATGGTGAGATATGGAGAATTTGAATGCAGATTTCAAGAATGTAAGAATGAAGAATAGAATAAATGAAAGAATTGAAGATATTTCTACCGATGCAATAGGAGTGGGAACTCCTTCCTTATTATCACCTTGATCTTTTCCTATGTGTCCACTTTACCCTACACCTATTGAATTAGGTAAAACACTAGAGTGATTACCTCCTCAAAACTTAGTTCACCTCCCTTAGCATTCAACGTATCTATAATCCGTTTGAGCTTGCTAAGGTCATCTAGCATGACCATTCTATGGGTGATCAAGGGATACAAATCCTTAAGCCGGTTCTTGATCAAACCTCACAAGGTTTCTATTGCCTCCATATTATTTTCAACCTTGGATAGGATTTCATCCCGCACTTCCTTGTTCCCTTTATTCTTATCTTAGTATTCCTTCAGACCTCTCTCATGTGTAGTAACTAGTCTATCATCACAGTTTTCATACATGGCCTCATCCATCTGTGTGGTGGTCTATATAGTGAAAAGGAGCTCAGAATATCATGATAGTGTCTCCCTGATCTTCTTCTTCTTGTCCTCCTTTTGGTATGCCAATGCCTCTTCTATTGATTCTAGAGTGAGAAGCCATCTCTCCATGGTAAGGATGTAGGTTAAGACTTCCAAGAATTATAAGGTTGACTTGTATTTCTTCTCAGATGGTGCTAGGTCAAGGTGTTTCAAAGTGATAATTTATATGATCATTTCAATCTTCTTATACACCTCACACACCTTTGCCTTCTCCTCCCTTATTTCTCTCCTTAGCTATGCACTGATCAACTCTTCTTACTTCAAATATTTTCTCTTCGCAGTGATTTCCTCCTCCTTCTTCTCTAGCTCCTCCTCTAGGAACCTTACCCTGTCATTCCTTCTAAAGAATCTCACCTCAACCTCAACCTCTACCTTTTTGAGGGCATTAAATACTTGCTCATTAGATAACTATTGAGAGTTTATCAGGGGGTTCACTCCCTTGGTATTTGGTACCTTAATCATTGCCCCTTTTATGAATTCAAACTTGGGCTCATCAACATGGGTCTCAAATGCCCAAGATAGCATCTTCCTTGATCATGGGTACACACCCTCTTCTTCGAATGAAGACCATGCAAGGAGTTGTTTTATGGGCACAATACTCTGGAAGCGCACATGTAGTACCTTACCTAGATCATTGATATAACTCATTCCCTACTTCTAAACTATTACCACACTCTTTCCTCCTATGTAGGCTGCCTTTGGAAAGCTTACCCCTAAGCTATGATCTCCACCTATGCTCCTATTCTTTTCTCCTACACTTTCCTCCTCTATCTCCTTGATCACCTTTTCAGTGCTACGCTCCACTTCCTACTCCACCAAATCCTTTATTGTGCCTTCTAATTCTCTTTCTGTAGCCTCTTCTACCTTCTCCTTGGTGAGGTTTGGGGTTCTTTACTCCTTTGTATTCACTTCCTCACTCTCCCCTTTTCCTTGAGTGTCTTCTCCTTCTCCATATGTTTCTTCATTTCCCTCATCCTCGAAGTCATGCACATTGTATATAGGATGGTCATGAGCCTCTTCATGCTCATCATCATCTCTCTTGCCTTTGTAGTCATCCAGGATCTCTATTCCTTTTGAGTTTTCCTTCTCTGATACCTTCTTCCTCTTCCTAACTAGTGATTCTAGTATAGGAGACTATTCCTTCTCTTATTCTTTAGCACACAATTCCTTCCTTGGTGATTCTTCTTATGTAGGAGGATATTATTTCTCTGGCACCTCTTCCTTAGGTTATTTATTCCTTTCCTTAATAGGGTACTTATTCCTCTATGTATATGTGCTCGATCGTGTTGGACTCCTATGCACCCACATATTGTGTTGTTTGCACACTTAGTGCCTTCTTCTCTGGTGCCTCTTCTCTTTCCCTCTTCCTTAGTGTGGACTTCTTCTTCCCGTTGGGGTTTTTTGGGATGGATAAATCATTATCCAAGTAGGAACCCATCTCATACTTGGGCCTGATATGTAGGTATACCCTTGGTACGGTCCTTCCAACAATTGGTAGTGTCACAAGTTTTTTCATGTGCATCTCATTAAAGACATACTTCTCCACATAAGCACACTTCTTAGGGTATACCAAATTCCTTCATAGGTTACAATGGTCCTAATCCATCTTGCTGAGGTTGAACCTTAGTCTTTTGGCCTCCTTGAAGTGATTGATCCCTACTTGGAAATATTGCACGATGAAGGAGACATGTAGTTTACACCATGGGCTCTTGGTTCCATTTGTCAACATGTATCTACCAATGCAAAAATGTTAGTATACAAAAAAATCAACTTCTCCTTGCACTAGCACTGGTAATTTTTTGGGTATCCTCCATTCATCCCCGAATTTTTCCCGCATCCTTTTGTACCATTTCTCGAGGTGCACCTTGTGGGAAGCTATCATGGTATCACAAATGTATTTTTCAAATCTCTTTTCGGGGGATGGATATTCATCTACATATTCCCGTAAAAAATTCTTTGGCCCATCGGGCACTCCAAATTTTGATAAAATGATTGTGAGGAGGAAATTTCCAAACATTTTCTTCTCTCCTTCATGTGCGGCACTGATTATTTCTTCTGCAATGAAGGTGAACATGTTATGGATGGTTCCTTCCAAAAAAAATTGACAAACATTCAACTAGGAATTTTTTAATTTATGTCCACCTTTCTTTTCCATTCAACTTGAATACCAAGTGCACGACCATCCTCATTGCTGGGTCAGAGATATCTAAGATATCAAAATAGTGCGAGCCTTTTTTATAATCATAAGCCTGTACTATCTCCTTAATGGCTTCCTTGTCCTCTAAGTCATCATCTAGTGGATCCCATTCACATACAGGGATGGTAAAATTAGAGATTAGTTGAGGGGTTATGTGCATCCTTCGAATTGTGAAGTAGAATCCATCCTCATGCATGTGAGGCATCAACCAGTGGTATAGTCACTAGGGTTCACCATAGTAGGGAAAATCATAAAGTTACAACAACACAGCCTTCCCTAATTTTACCTTCACTTCATCATCATAGATTGACATCCCTTCTGGTGTACTTTTATCTATCGGGTGAACCATTTTTAATGCCTTCTCCTTCTCTGTGGTGCTTGTGTGATGGTTGTAATTGCTTATTATCATCTTCCTTACATGGGATACCCATTATTTTCTAATTTATACATTTTCTGGGTATTGTATCTCTGCATACCACTCCTCATTAAAAATGGTGAAAACTACCTATTTTCCTTGGCCCTTGCCCTTCTTCAGTGAAATGGTTGCCTTATTTGGTGCCATCTCCTTTTTAGGTTACTAAAAACTCCTCATTTCTCCTCTTCCTTTCTCTACTCAAATCTATGGCTTATTTTTGTGACAAATCCCTTTACTCGTGTGCCCTAGTTGTAGAACCCTAACCCTAGAAAAATCCTTCCTTCTACGAGGTGACGTACTTTCTTATGGGTTTCAAAAATTCCAACAATTCTCTCCTTTACTCCCATGTACATGTTTTTCCACCCTAGTTCACAAATCACACTAGTCACATACTTATATCTTCACAATATCCTTTTGCGTAACTTCTCAAGGAATCCCTAGTTTTCAAGATCTCTTCTTTATCACAAATTTAAGGTAAACAATAATGTGCCTTACCTTTTACTTATATCTTTTCTCTCATCTCCCATAATAAATGTTATGCCACCTACCAATGTACTTTTATAATAAAGGTGATTTTTTACACTAAAGTTTACCCTTGGGAACTCTTACCCTAGCACCCAATCATGCACGAAACATATCTACAACCTTCTGGCGTGTAAAAATCCTTACTGACTAAAGATATTCACGTGTGTTCTCACAGTGCCGAAGGCACTTCTTCTATCCTTAACCTAATTGTTTCCTTCACCTACCTCATGTTGTTCCTGTGCTTCTCATATTTTGTACAAGGTCTTCGTGAAGCTATCTTAGCACCAAAATTACTTATGTCCACCTTTTCTATGCACACTTTTTCATACTACGTGCTTTTCATCCTTCAATCCGAACAATCACAACACAACTTTCACTACTAAATTCCATTTTATTTTGCATTACTCCACCCCACACAAAAATAGATATGTGGTCCTCTACGCATACAGAACCTTTTTAAAATAATAAGTGGCTACCTACGCACAAGGCATGTAAAAAAAACCCAACAAGAAAGGGAAACATAAGGAACATAATTGCATAAAAGGAAATCCTAGGCTAAATGGCAATATTGTCTTATTTATAAACATAAGAAATACTTATTTATAGCAGGGCTTCAACCTACTCCCATTTAAATGGCCTGATAATTATGTTCCATCAAGATCTTATAACTATCAAGTTCCTAAATCAAGGATGTACGAGATGATATATGGCCCTAACCAATGGACTTTTAGTTTCTTAGGATAGCACAGAAACTTGGAATCATATAACAAAACCATCTGGCCAACCTCGTATTGTTTTTTTAATATGGTGATCATTCCATGCTTTCTGTCATGCCTTTTTAGTCTTCTTATTCCATATAGAAATTGATCTCCTTTCTTCCAACTACATTAATTTCTCCATGCACTATTGAATTTCTTTTTCATCAGCTAAACCTCATACATGTGTAATACACAATGATGGTAGCATAAATTCAACCGGTAAAAAATACTACGTGCAAAACACCAACTGAAACGGTGTGGCCTTATTCAATATCTTGTAGGTTTTCATGTATGACCATAGAACAGATGATACCTTATAATCCCAATCTTTTCTTCCCACATCACAAGTTTTTGTTAGCATGTGAATCAGAATTTTGTTAAACACCTCAGTAGTTTCACTAGCTTGTGGGTGATATGGGGTAGTCTTATGATGGGCCATCATGAACTCTACTGACAAAATTCTGATTGCTTCATTTTAAAAATGTGTACCCCTATCACTAGTGAAGTTTAAAGGAAATTCATACCTATTGTTTATGTTCTCCCATAAGAATATAATAGATTTCACCACTGTGCAATCCCTTATAGGCACTGCCTTTTCCCACCTTTTTAAGTAATTAGTGCAAGTGATGATGTAGTGTGAACTGGTCCTTTGTGTGGTTGGTGAAATTAGTCCTACAAAATCACACACCCATTTTTCAAATGGTTTTACATTGGCTATCAGCCTTGAGGGAATTTCATCCCTTCTTCCTAGCTTACCAAGGTGCTAGAAATGGTCACATGCCTTGCAAAACTCAATGCAACCCTGGTATATACTTTCCCATCAAAGGCTTGCTAAGAGGATATTCTGCATTGTGTCATTCCCTACATAGTACCCTCCTGTAATCACACCATGTGCTTCCTCCATGATTGCAACACACTCATTTTCTAACATGTATCGATGTAGTACCTCATCATGGCCTAACTTGTATAAGTCTCCAGTAATTATCATGTAAGGCATGGATGGTATAGCTAACTATTTCCTTTCTAAAATTTTCATTCCTTTTGGTGCCACACCCCTTTTGAGAAACATAATAATATCTTCTAATTCAGATGGCGTGCAACAAAACATAAAAAAGTTTTGTATCTGGCATATCATCCTCAATTCTTTGCATGTCTCCCTTGAGTTAATTCTTAACAAATGGTCTAGCCCTGAGTTACTCTTTCATGGTTTCACAAAAAGTTTAAACTCAAATTATTGAAACAATAGGACCCACCAACAGATGTGCCCTTACAAAAATGAGATTGTTCACTAATTACTATAATTCCATGTGATCCATGTAAAATATGAAGGGTGTTGCCAACAAATATTTCCTGAACTTATACAGCACATAGATCATTGATAGTGCTTCGTGCTCAGTATTGGTGTACTTTTTATCTACTAGTGTCGACTTCCTACTTGCAAAGAAAAGGGGGTGATCAATAATCCCCTCATGAGGTTGTGCTAGCATTGATCCAATGACTGTCCCTAAGGAATCAACATGTATGTGGAAGGGTTTATCCTAAGAGGGAAACCATAATATGGGTGTAGTGACAAGTCTATCCTTCAAAGTGTCAAACATCGTTTACTTCACCTCTCCCCAATGAAAGGAACTCTTGTGTTTTGATAACCCCTCCAATGGCGTGGAGATTTTAGCATATCCCTTAATAAACTTCTAGTATTATCCCATATGCCCAAGGAATCCACATATTGCACTTTGATTGGTAGGCTCCTCCAACCCCACAATAACAACAACACTGGTGGGATCCACCAGTAAACCTTCCTTACATATTATATGCCCCAAAAGAGTCCCAAATGGAGTAACAAAACCACCCTTCTTAATGTTTAGGGATATCGTCAACTACTAACATCTTTTAAACATCAGCCTCAAATCGTCACAATAGTCTTTCACTAGTCCATAAATCATCTAGTTATCAAGGTAGACCTAAAGAAACTTATGGATAAAATCCTGAAATGCCTAGACCACTATGCATAAAAACACAACATGCACATTCTTCAATCCAAAAGGCATGACCGTATAGGTAAAATGTCCCCATTTAGTAGAAAATTTTGTCTTTTGTTGGTCTTCTTTAGTGATTATAACTTGATGGTATCCTAAGAATCCATCTGTGAAGGAATATATTTCACACCTAGCTACCCGTTCCAGGATTTATTCAGTGAAGGGGGTTGGGAATGGTTCAATGACACATATTGCATTCAGGTCTGTGTAGTCAACACAAATCCTTATCCTTCCATCCTTTTTAATACTAATGACCATGGGGCTTACCCATTCTGATTCCTCCATAGCTTCAATGATGCCCAAAGTGATCATTTTGTCTATCCCCTCCTTAACCTTAATGTGAAGATTCAGATTCATTCTATAAGGCCTCTTCCAGATCAGATGTGCACCTTCTTTCAAATTTATTTTCATCACCCCAAAGAAGTGGTGAACACATTTAAGCTCATGGTACCCATGCAGAAATAAATCTTTAAACTCATGTAATAGATCAATGATCTTTGAGACCTCCTTCTCCGACCAATAGTATCCAATAGTCACCTCCTTAGGTTCAGCCTCTGAACCAATTTTAACCTTCTTTATTTTCAGGGGTTCATGGTATGTGCACTATTTTTCATTAGCACTATAAATAACTTCACACATACCTTTAGTATGGTTAACATCCAAACTCTGCATCTCTTCTGCATCTATCATGTAGACCATCTTTCCTTTTTATTTCTCCATACATGCGTGCTCAAGTTGCATCTCTTATGACTCTTCCTCCTCAAAGTATGGTTCCAAGCTAGGCTCACCCAATATCTCCAATATTCAATATTTTTCCATGATAATATCTCCCATTGTTAGGTGCTCAATAACCTATAACGCCCTATCCACCGATGGTTTAGTACTCCAATACTTGAAATCTTGAAGGAGGTCATTCATCAACTACTACCATTTTTCTATCTGATTAAGCATCTCATATTGATTATACCATGTGTGCGTGTAGCCTTGTAAGGTGGAATATAGATTATGCACCCATAAATAAGGTGGCAAGGCCTCTGTACCTTCCATCCATGATTTATCACATACTTGGACATGAGACAAGGTGGGTTCCTTCCCATGGTAGTCTTGTATTGTAGTGGGTGCATTTCTCCAGGAGAACCTAACAGAGAACGTGATTCATATCTCATTCCACTCTAGAAGGATATCACGTTGTGTCTACCACTAATGTGCTATGGTCCAAAGGAAGTTATATATAAGCATCCCTCTTCTTCCGATATCATTTTTCCTCTAAGCCTCTATTTCTCATAAGAAATCAACAGAGCTGGCCCCTCTAAAGTAACTTGGAAACTTCTTCCCTCCCAGGTGCTTGAATGAGTGCAACTTTGTTACCCTTGTCACAGAGCCTCATAACTAGTGCCCAATTAACTATATGTCCCGTACACCCAATTGTCACACACCACACTAGTTGTATCACTCATGGACCTAACATATTCAAACTAAATAACTCCCTCTGTAGGGTGAATCACCTCAGGATCCCTAATAGAGCGCACATAGATCCTGTCAAGAACTTCTTCTCCCAAGGGCTACATATATGGTGCTGATTTTCCATCAGTTAAGGTGACGATGACCCATTCCTCCTTATTTTAAAAACTTATGTATCCCTTATTGAACCTTAGGTCATCATTGTTCTTGTAACACCAGGGGAACCCAAGTAACATTGGAAAGTTTTCTTCCTAGGCTAGTGCCCTTCCAATTTGATGTCATCCATCTAGAGTGAGAAAATTGAATTTCACACCCATGTAAATCAAAATATTTCTCTAAAGCCACCCATCTATAATGGAATTCAAGGTAATCTCCTTGTCATAATCGACGTTGTGGAGAGGACGACTGACATGCATTACCTATTTCTCACGCCCTTCTCCAACACATAGTACCTTCTCCTATAGCCACTCTCCTAGCAATGGGACGATATTTTTTTGTCTCAACATCTTTCATATTTCTCTAACCTCATCCAAATCCTTTTGTGGAGCCTCAACAATATTTATTTTCTCTAACTATCTTGACTATTCTTTCAGGCAATGGATCTCTCCTTGTAGGCTTCGAATCAAATCCATGGTTTCTTGATATAATTATTTCTGATGAGTAAGATCTAGATACTTTCCATGCACAACCTATTCTCTACTAACTAGTGGTATTTTCCTTGTTATATCCCTTTCACTCATAGCCTCTTCTCATGTCGTATCTAGTACGAGCTCTAGTTCTAACTTACATGCTACTCTTGGCATCCATTGTGAATTGGCCTTCCTCATGCTTACCATCTTGGTGCCTTTTTCATTTTGGTATTATTGGCTCATATGTTCAAATAGCTCTAATAACTCCTCATAGTTATGCTTCTCTGCACACCAAGAGAATTGTAGTAGATCAGAGCATTCATGCTTATAGTGTTATGTAGATCCATAGTTGGAATAGGTTCCATATGGGAACTTACTTATTCCTCCTTCACAATTGCCTTGACAACAAAATCCTCCCCAGAATTCTCTTCCATGTGCCATACATCCTCACACCCTTCAAAGTGATGACCATTTTCCTTGGAGTTGTTTGCAAGGCTGGTTTGGCACACGCCAATATCAATAGCATCATGTATATGGTTAATAAATATACAATCCTTAGTGTCATGGGTAGTAGAGGTGTAGATCTTGCAATAACAAGACACATTCTTACGGATTGTGCATTGGAGTAGTGGGCAACTACTTGCATCATGATCTCCATGGAAAATTTCATAGTCCACTGTCATGGTATGTACCAATCTCCTAGGGAAAATATCCTTTATATTCCCCTCTACCTCACAATCTATGCACCATAGACCACTACGAGTCTCATGTGCTGAGTTCACTGACAGCTTCTCCAATTTCTTCAGCATTAGAGAAATATGTGATTTAAGGAAGGGGATAACACTAATATCCATGCTTTTGATAGCCTTAGTGCACAAGAAATCCTCCAAGGCCTCGTGTGGGTCTATAAAATTCTTGTGCAAAAGTTCTCTCCTAAACAGTGTTATTAATCCTCCAACAAACCACTGAGTATGTTTAGAGGGGTGAATATCATAGGATAGATTTGATAAGAGATTTTTAAAATGTGCATCATATTCCCACACACTCTCTACCATTCCTTATTAGATATCCTTCAGAGTGATGATGCTCTTCTGTTCAAACTCATGGATATGAAATTCAGCAAAGAAGGCATTCTGCAGTGTGGTGTAATCTACTATGATCTAATGGGGGTCATACTTCTGGTACCAACTATGTGCACGCCCTTATGATGTTGTTGCAAACTGACTTGTCTTCTACTCTGGGGTAGTGATTCCCTTTGCATGCCATAATATCTCACACTTGTGTACATGATCTACAACATCCTCAACACCTATCTAGTCTTGTAGCTGCAAATAAATCTCAAAAAATACCTGCTGAGCTGGTTGAGGTCCTTTTCCACTTGACCTAGAACCTTGATTCCCTCTAGTGTTTCCTCCACCACTAGATCCAGTAGATCAACTAGTTTTCATTCCTCTTGATCCACTAAATCCTCTAGATATTCTAGGTCCACTAGATCCTCCAACTCCTATACTACCAGATCCAACTCTTGTAGCCAGTAAAGTGCTTGAAGTGGTCGCACCTAGTGTTCCCAATGTCCCGTTGAACTACACGCCAAAAATTGTAGATATTGCACTGCTACTAGATGTGTTTCCTATGCCAATCCTAGACATGATACCTAAGCTTTACGTACTCACACTTTTCCCAAACCTTGTTCTAGACAATATCCCTCTAAACATAGGAAATCATTGTGTAGTCATAGATGTACCAAACTATAAATTATATCTCCTAGGTGTATATCGGTCACTCCCACTGATAAAAATTGTGTTATCAATACTTTTCTCTCGATTTTGAAGACTAAGCACCATGGGTTGGTCACCAAGTGGATTTAGATGTGCATCAACAACTATCCTTTCTCCAAGTGATGAACTATCATCAGACGCTGAAGGGATCCCTCTTCTACACTTGCTGAGATAGGGTAACAAAGACTAATCAGGTTCCACATCCTTTGCATGAACCTCAATTCCTTCCTGTAACATTTACCTCCATAAATTCATCACTCCTGTAACCTCACATTGTATAGCCATCTCCCTTTCACACACTTTTCTATACTTGAGTTATCTCTCCTCTTTCTCTTTTTAAGCCACAATTTATTTTATCTTCCTCCACCCTAGCTTCCTCACCAAGTGCTCAGATAACCTTATTCGGCCATAGGAAATGCTTTAAAACTTAGTGTAATGAGTAATATATTTATGGCTAAGGGGATAACACACAAAAATAATCCTTTAGGTTCCTTTAGTAATTCAAACTCAGCAACCTTAGGATAATAATACATAGAAATAGTGTATTCCAGGGTATAAATAGTCAGCACTCTCTTCTACGAATGTTCAAAAACATGTGTTTAAGTCATATCACTATCCTATAGCCTCTGATCTTCATCTTGGGCCCACACATGATATCTATAGTACCAGATTGATCTAGATGCGTACACAGAAATCCATTCATACAACTTTATTGAAAATCAACAAAATAAGGTCTCATACATCTCATGATACAAGTTCTCTTCTACCCATTTATGTGCATCAAAATCAAGTTTAGTAATAAATATCTATGAAAAATCATCTTATGAGCTCTTAAACCATGCTTCAACACTATCCAAGGTCAAGTTCTCTATCATCACACCTCATTCTCACAACAACTTAGAAAAGAGGTCCCAGAAATGGAACCAAGATGTAGTCATTTTAACCCATCTATCAACTTATAACCCCATGCACACTTTCCTATCACCCAATGAGTGTTGGGCACTCACCTAAAGCACACTCTGGTGTTGATCCCATCCTTTATGTGAGAATTGGAAGAATATCTTTCCATTTTTAGATGATTAGTTTTATAGAAGTGAATATTAATGTAAAATCACAACATGAGTTATCATATCCTTATACCCAAGCATTTAATAACAAGATAAACATCATGACATGAAATAACAAGAATAGATCTGCCATAAAACATAAGGAAATAACACTAGGGTTTTCACCCTTAAACCAAAATTTTAGAAGAGAGCCATATATTTATATTGATCATAGTCTTAGCAAGCACATTACTTTCAAAAGGATCGTATCATACCATATGTATCAAGATAGGGATCTAACCCATATATCAAAGGTCCTAGCTATGCTTTCTTTATCATAAAAGTTTAATAGACCCATCCCTTAGACATGATAACATTCCTATAGTCCTTTAATGAGAAATCCAACTCCTAGGGTCTCCTAGTTTTTTTTACAAAGCTTCACTCTCTTCATACTATATGTCCTCCACCCATGTCTTCCTCACCATGTCTTCTTTGCTTCCAAGAATCTATATTTATAGCACAAAAACCCATTGCCAAGCCTTTTATTAGGTATAGATTGGATTCCAAGTGTCCATGTGGTCCTTCAATGGTGCATGATTATTCTATTATGAGCTCTCCACTTTCTATAATGATGTCTTCCTGGGAATATTTCATCCGTGGAATATTATTTTCTTGACCACCAAGTTTCCAGGATGGCACCTTATCCACTTAACATGCCTAGTCGGGTCACATTTTTCCTCAAGTTTCTTCAGAATGTTGAATATGGCTAAGTCTTTAGACCATATGTATTTCCTTGCGCATGTGCCCTAGTTTCTCCTAAACCCTTCTTAAACCCTTGTCTTTTGTGCTTCTCCCCACATGTCTCTCTTCTTATTGGACCCATGTGCTCACATGCCCTTTGGTACTTAGCCAATATTTTGTTACCCAACACTATTTATAGACCCTAATGCAATAAAGAGGCCTATTAAATCCTTCATAACCCTTAGCACTAAGTGCTCCAAACCCTAGCACTACTGCAACACTCTATTACTTAACATTTTACTCTATATGCATTCTCTTCTCTATTTTCATACTTTTGAGGATCTATTTTATAGGATCAGCACCCACCATCATGCCTTATCTCCTAAACAAATCACATTCCAAGTGTTAATGTGTTCCTCCAATGGTGAATTATTATCCCTTTGGGAACCCTCCACTTTTTGTAATGATGTATCATGGGAATATTCCCTGTATAGAATATCCTTTTCATGACCTCCAAGGTTCCAGGATGGCACCTTATCCACGTAGCACGCCTAGTCGGGTCATGTTTTTCCTCAAGTGCCTCCAGAATGTTGAATATGGTTAAGTCATTTAAACCCAAGGCTCTTCCTTCCACGTGTGCCCTGGTTTCTCCTAAACCCTTTGTTAAACCTCTTTTTCACATGTGCTTCTCTATGCGCACCCTTCTCCTTACTAGTCCTGTGCACACGCGTGCCCCTTAGTACTTAGCTAATATTCCAAAATTATGATTTACTTACCTTTTTGTTGTTGAAATGAGCATAGTGGATTCAACTTTTGGATAGTACAATTTGGGTTATGGAGCAGGTAAGTAATAAGGTAAAGGGGTAAGATTTAGATTTATTTCCATTTGACTACTTCTATTAAGACTATTTTATCAATATCAAGGTTCAAAATAACATCATAAATCAATTTCAGTGATCCAGGGTATTTTCCTAAATTGACGTACTATTTGACATGGTGTTGGAAGGTTTAATTGAGTTCTATTTAAACCTCGATTATTATTTTTTGTACAAATCATGTAGACTATAATCTAACCTAAGTATGTTTAGGCTGCATTGTTATTTTGAAGGTTGTGATTTAGTACACTAATCCTAGTTCATTTTAAACAATTATTAAGGGGCCTAAAGCTAATGATTATATTCATTACGTTTTGATATAATAAACTAAACCTATTATATGTGGGTATTTTTAAGTCCTAAGGACCTAAGGATACACTATATACATTTAAATTAATTTAAAAACCTAACCTAAGGTTTATGGATGAATGTTGTATTATAAATCCTAAACTATACAACGAAACCCTAAGACCCAACCTAGACATGACCATGGTTAGCAATATTTAAATGGGTAAGTTGCATGGTAAATGAGTTGGGAATTCCACCCCACTCGTACTAGGAATTTTTAATGACTTTTATTAAATGGGAAACTGTCATTTTCTAGCAAGTAATTTGGTCAAAGATGGTGAATTATCCAAATCTATGGACAAATGGGATAGTTAGAGTTTTTGTTAACTATTGTTGATCTCTAAAATTAAAATGGTAATGATGTTAGTTGGGGGGAATAGAGGAAGGAATTGACAATCCTTTCCTAGCATTAATGGCATTGAAAGACCCAAAATAACCTTGGAGAAGGTGATGGCGGTTTGGAGGAAAAATATCCAAGTTGGTTTAATTTTTATTGTTTTTCCATCAATCTCTTGGAGCTCTGCATGTTTATGGTCTATTTCAATTCATTGATATATTTTTGAAATTGCATTGAATCTCCTATTGCATAGAGGATAAATTTGACGGACTCTTAATGGCTCAGGTTATTAATAGAAGTAAGTGGAGAATGGAAGGGTTGGAAGGATTTTGTTGGAACTATTTTGGTCTTTCTATGTAATCAATTGGCGTTTGATCTTGGAGAAGAACTCACAAAGCTTGGGGAGAAGATATTAGGAGATCTACTATGAATGATAGGCTCTAACTCTTTAAAATATATTTTTCTACATAATTATTTCATGAAAGGAACTTTTCTCTCTATTTGAAATGTATTTTAAGGTTTTGGGTTTTTTTTTTAGGTATTAAAATTTTTATTGATGGTGTTCCCTTCATGCTTGCAAATTTAGGACTTCAAAAGTTAACTATTAAATGATGTGGCATGATATTTTTATTTCTTATATTCTTTAAAACGTTATTATAGATGTGAGTTTGTTTTTAATAAAATAGAAATCATATGAGTTGA
Source organism: Taxus chinensis (assembly GCA_019776745.2). Taxonomy (NCBI): domain Eukaryota; kingdom Viridiplantae; phylum Streptophyta; class Pinopsida; order Cupressales; family Taxaceae; genus Taxus; species Taxus chinensis. The sequence goes on along the minus strand of CM034154.1, from coordinate 289,852,470 downwards.
TTATTATCTACTTCTCGTTCTTTAGATTCATAACCTTTAAGAGGATTCTAGGCACATTCGTTTACCAGATTAAATGAACTAGTAGGTTGTGAAAGATTTGTGGAAGTGTATGATATTTATCATCTTAGTGTTAACTATTATTTCTCTTACTGTTGTATAGTTTTATCAATTTCTTATTGGTTAGATTGATACTCTTAATGGGTATTCATTTTAGACACCTATCAGATTTTCACACTCTAGAGGGTTGATCTAGGTGTTTTTTTTCCATTATTTACAAATTTGCATGGATTTTTTGTTACGAATGGGTAACACAAAGAGTTACCACTCTGTCTTACCAGATATTTAACTTCTACATATTTTGTTGAATCCTTATGTTGATGGCTTGTACTTAATACTGGTTAAGTTGTATAATATACTTGGACCAGGTCATACTTTTGGAGGTATAAAAATATGGCTGTATGTTATATTCTATTATATTCCTATTGACTGTTCATGCTAATTGTGAAAACTTTATGGCCAAACTGAAATTCTACTTGTCTTCTTTTGACTATAGCTTTAAGTAGTTATTCTTTGTGGCCTCTTTGTTTTGTATTTTCATGGAATTACCAAGACATGAACTAAATAAAGTCAATAGGCTTTATTCAGTATTACATGTTTGTTTACTCATTTGGTAAGTCTAATCAAGAATTCCTTAATCAAATTTGAAGTAATGGTAAGGGTGGAACTTTTGGGTGAATGTTTTTAGAATGGTCTAAATTTTATCCTCATAAGGGTTGAACTATATGATAGTCTTCTATTTTCCTCACCAGTTTGGATCATAGTTGATAAGTTTTTCTTAATTCTTAGATCTATAAATATAGATGAGATAGAACTATTGATAAAGGGTTATTACCTAAATTCAAACAGATTCTAAGAACTCTCCTAAATCCTAAACTATGGAATGTGTATTGATCATTGTTGATTGTTATATGTTATTTTACTTAATAATAATGATAAAATATATGGATTCATACCTTTATTAGGATGAGGTTACTAACTTGAAGTAACATATTTGACTAAAATCATCTTAGGGCTAGAGAACACTATATGTATTGGTTATGAAACAACCTCATTAGCCATATAGGCCCTATTGGTATGAGTAGTTAAGTTATTGGGGGTATAACTTATATGGAATTTTGAATTAAGTTATTGTGTACAATTTATACTCGAAGGTTTGATCAATTGATTGTTTTATAGATTGTAATAGTATGTGTTACTATGTTTTTACTTATGAATCCTACTTGAATGTTATATTTAATTTACCTTATATTCATAAGGTTTTTTTGTTTAAATGATCATATGTATAGTTTGAATGTTCATAAATGGTGTGTGTTCCTTCCTAAATCTTAAATTAATTTCATTTAAAAAGTGATATTCATTTTATGAAATTATTAGATAGAACATGTTGTTCTAAAGATTCAGATCTTATCATGCTAGTCTGTATGTGTTGGTGCTCGATTTCATCTCACCCCCTCTGACTTATACATTCTTTCAAAAAAAATAACGTTTTCTAGTTTACCCATATGAAAATGTGAGTTCAAATGTTATAGTCATGTTAAATCCATCTAAAAATCCCATGTTTAGGTTGTTTTTCTTATTTTTTGTTCAAGGATCATGTTAGACGTATTGTTCTTGAAGATCCCTAAAAAAACTAATCGTGAATCAATTTTAAATCATAAAAAAATCCTTTATATACCATTCTTGGGTCATGTTGCAAATTTCATGTTTGGTTTCGTTGCTTAATGATACGTGGTGTTTTAAAGTTTGTTACAGTTTGACATATTTAAGTTTCAAAGTTACAACAATTTTATAAAATAAAAAAATTTCTAACTTGGCCCCGAGGCCCGATGAATATTCCTTCAAATATTTGTAGTTAAAAAATGCAAAAATAGAAATTGACTCCACCTATGAATAAGTACACATATCAAAATTTAGTTGAATGCAGAGGATCGGAGCTTGATTTTTTGCTTGACACTAAGGTGATAAAGTATAAAAGTGAAAAGAAGCTCCTGAGACCCACCAAGGACACATGGTGCTTTCTCATGCAAAGAGTGGGGAAGCATCTCATTAGATTAAATTGGTAGCTTTGGGTTCAATTTGAAAAGAGAATAATATTCAAAAATGACCAGTAGCTCTGCTACCATTAGGATGCAACCACATGTCAAACTCAAGATGGAAATAAAGGGTGAGTAATCTGGTCAAGTAGCTAAACATTTTTGCATTTAAAACACGATGCGAAAGTGTAAAATTTTTCCTCAAGCCCACATTACATAAAGCTATTCCACGTGGATGGCTCATATTTAAAATTGGGAAAAGAAAAATTAAGGGCCATGATACAACACATTAATGAATGCCGCCATTAATACATTTTTTACATAAATCAAGGAGGAACTTTGAAGTTTTAAAATTCATTAAGGTTTTTACTATCATTTTCTTAGATCTGGACCCCATTGTTAGAAGAATTTCTGTGAGAACAATGTCACATTGATTGCAAAACACAAATTAAGAACCAGAGATTGAATTTTTTTCAAACTAGAGCCGAACTGTATGTATATTCACCTAAAAATTGGTAAGAACTAAGACTCTCTCGTACACTTATTCATTTGCAAGGAAATTTTAAGTAAAACTAGGGAATTAAATATTAAGACCATGCCTTCAGGTTTTCCTACTACTTACGAAATCACTAGTTATCTAGAAAAAATCATGGATACAAATTTGATGAATATTTACCTAGATGAATTCTTGTAAAGATTCAATAGCCCAAAAAAGAGTGAACTAATGGAGGTGATTCAAGCTAGCAATATTAATTTAGTTGGTGTTATTCCACCCTCAGTGCACTACCCAAAATTGGTAAGACTCTATCCCATGAATTATGATCCAGTGAAGAGGGAAGTATTATATGGAAGTGACGAAGTAGTATTAACTTTGACACATGCATCCATTAGGATAATGCTAAAATTACCTGTGACTAAATATCCAATAACCCTAGGTATTGACTTAGCACTACAAGATTATGAAGCTAAGAAAAAAGACTATTCTTGGCTTATAAATACCGAATGGCTTTTAACAAAGAGGAAAAAAACCACTCGAATCCCTTAAAGACTTGTTAGGGCACAATTCATTAAGGAAGCAAAGGATGTGATTATATTGTTGAGTCAAATGGCTTGATTAGAGACACAAAATGAATTCAAGGAGTGGATGTACACCTATATGTGGATATTTTTGGAGAAGAAGGGGAAAATTTTCTAGGAAACCTTCATTTCGTAAGCACTTCATGATCATATGATAACATTAACATCAAATATTAAGATGGGTGGCACTGGAGAACTCAAATTCTACATGATGACATACCTAATCTACAACATTGCAGGACAGGAATTTCCCCGACCTTGTGTGATGTGCTAATTTCAAAAATTCCAAATGCATGATATTTTTCCCCAATTACAATTGAGTAATTGGGAAGGAAATATACGATTGGTAAATGATGCATTTTTTGCACCTATTATATGATTTTTTAAACCATAATGGGAAAAATATAGGATTTCAGATGAGACTAGGAAAACAATAATGGAGTCTGGATGTTATTTCATTCAATACATAAAATTTACATATATCAAAGTCAATGGATTTCAAGGCCAACAATATAAGCTGCTCATATATTTAGATGAAAAAATTGCCTTGTGTGAATTAGCAAGACAGTTGACACCATTTCACAAACTAATTGCTAGAAAACACAAGAAAAACATCAAGTTTTCCATCAAGATTGGAAGCTACTCCTTCCATTCAATTATAAAGGCCCAATTAATGGAAGATGAGATGAAAAGGTTTGAGATGGAAATGTTTGAGGCCAAGGAAAACTATGACATCAGGTGGGTATTCAATAATCTTGCAAACACTTTTTAACATGACCCTTAATATGAGGATTATTGGATGAATTGCAAAGATGAGGAGGAGGTCAGGTTAAGATACTTCTCAAGAATGACCCTCACCGAAATTATAGACTTCAAGATCCATGAGGGAGTTGTAGATGATCCACATACTTTGAGTCAATATTACCATGATCAAAAGGTGGAGGGAAAACCAATGCCCCACTTGAATTACAATGAAGAGGATTCATATGAATCATGTGCCCAAATAATTTATGTAACGAGAAGAAAATTGAATTCGTTAGCCCATAAAAACATTTACTTGTTAATTCAAAGCTGAATATTTCTTAATAAATTCAAGGATTTGGGAAAATTGAAAGATGAAATTTCTCCCTTGAAAGAAGGAGCTAACAGAATGGATACCTTGGGAGGAAAGGCCCCTTAATTTCCTTTAAAAAGGCCCACCACATAAATAGTGGGTGTATGGACTTATGATACTAGTGGAAATGTTACTTTCATGTCTGATCTAAAGAAGAAAATTGAAGAATTGCTCCTAAAATCAATGCAAAATTCTACTACCACTTTTGCAGTTCCATTACAATCAAAAGGAAATGGTCCATCTACACAAAGGATACATCCATAAGTGTTTATAGAATCTTAAAATAATGAAAATCTATTGAGAAGAGCCATAACTAGTGGAAACATACAATCTAAATCATAAAGTGTTGAAAGAAAGGTGGCACCTGATATTAAGAAATTTGAAAGGACACACAAGAGACAAAAAGTTGTGTATGATAAAACTTTGGTAAGAGAAGGTGGTCATACACAAAAGAAACATAAGCACATGGATGAAGTGATTGACCATCCAATACATGAAAGGATTGATGTTTCTCAAGTACAACATGTAGCATCACTTCCTTTATTTTCATATTTTTCTTTAGAGGGATTTATAATTGGCAGCACTCAGAAACAAAAAAAATCAAGGTAATGTCTTATCTAATCCATTATAGAGTGATGTCTTGAATAAAGGTCTAAAAAAATATGAAGCCATGTCGGTTGAAAGTGTTAGTGTAATCTCATTTGAAAAATTACTAGAGTCAATAAAGAGTCAGGTAGAGACAATGGATGTTGACATTGGTGAGGAGTTTACCACATTAGATGCATTTAACATGTTTATTGATGAAAAAATAGTAAATAATATAAGTGATCTTCAAATAATTGAAGAAGTAGAAAAAACTACTCATATACCAACCACTAAAATTAGAGTTCAAACATCAGAGGTATTCTTTGTAGATCAGGAATATCTAGGATTGAACAAGCCATAAGTACCTAGTGGAAAAAATGTAAGTATAGAGGTATTGATAGAGAAGGATCCCTCCCATGAAGTCAAGGTTACTAAGGATAGTGAACCATATCAATTAGAGAAATATGCATATGAAAAGATAATATAGGTTGCACAAGATGCACCTGTTAAGGAAAAGGTTGTTGATAGTGTGGATGTACAATATTTGAGTATATTTAAGGAAGAAGTAATGGAAATCCAACCCACCATGTTACAAAATGAGGTATCAATAGATAAAAAATATGATAATGTTTCATCTCAGCAGCCTCCAAAGGAGGTGGAGGTCATGGGAGGAAAAGAATTTCTTATAAGAGAGATATCATCTCAAGAAAATCCTCAGAGAAAGGTTGAGATTGCATTAGCAAAAGAAATGAAGAAAGAATAGATTATAATCAGTGATGTAACTCAAAAGAAAACTGGCTAGCCATAAACTAAAGATCGAGAAGGAAAAAAAACATGAGAAGTGCCAGCGTAAGATGAAAATAAAGAGATAATTGTGGGACCTAAACAGGAAAAGAAGGTAGAACCATCAGTCTAAAATGTATAAGATATGTCTAAAAAATTGGTGGTTATCCCCAAGAAACTTTAGAAAGAACCATAGGAAATAAATTTCGGGACCACTCTTACAAAAGGCTAGATAGGAGAGCTGATCTCAAATGAAGAAAATGAAAATTTCCCTATGGAGGCTATAGATCTCACAACTCTATCTTTTCCAAAACAAGCAAGATCCTCCAAAAGGAAAGAGTTCTTACCAAAGCTTATACTAATCCACTGGGATCTAAAAATTTATAAGTGGAAATACCTCATGTTAGGCCTTAAAATATTGGCTAAGTACCAAAGGGTGTGTGCATGCAAGAGACAAGTAAAGAAGAAGGGTGCACGGGGAAAAGAGTGTAGGATAGGGGTTTTAGAATAGTTTAGTAGAAACCACAACACACACGTAAGGTAGAACAAAGAATCTTAGGACTTAGCCATTTTTGGATCTCTAAGAAGTAATTGAGAAAAAACATGACCCAAACAGGTGTGCTAAGTGGATAAGGTGCCAACCTGGTGACTTGGTGATCAAGGAAAGAATATCCCATATGTAGAACATTCCCAAAAGACATCATTAAAGAAAGTGGAGAGCTCATATCAAAATAATCATGATGCATTGGAGGACCACATGGACACTTGGAAAGAAATATAATCCTAGAGGAAGGTATGGTGGTGGGTGCTAAATCTATTTATAGAGATTATCTAGAGAGAGGAAGAAACACATGAATAATGAGAGGATGATGTGGGGAAGATTCAGGATCATCGTGGAAAGGATGAAAGGTGAATCCCTGTAGGAAAGAGTAGGAGGTTATAAGGGCTAGGGTTATCATTAGAGGGTTGTAGGAATGATATAATATCTAGAGGGATGCATTTGTGAAAAAATTATGTAATATGGGAAGGGGTATCTGATACATGAGTCATGTTTTTCTTGATATATTTGGTCTGTTATGACCCTTTTGAATGTAATATGGTTAATGGAACTATGATCAATATAAGTATATGTTTTGAATATATTGTCATTGGGTGAAAATCCTAGTATCTTTTCTCTATTTCATGACTCAAATATGATCTTTGTATGATGTTTCTCTTATGTAAAGGGGTATATTGATATAATAACTCATGCTATGAATTCATAATGTATGCATGATCATTTACTTTTTTGCATTTAATTTGATTATCAATGGCATCATATTCTCATAATGATCACATAAAGGAGGGGCTTGGTGCCCAAACATGTCTCAAGCGAGTGCCCAGTGCCAAATGGGTGATAGGCCAACACACATGGGCTTAAAGTGTTGTTCTAAGGAACATAAAAAATGATTAAATATTGGCTCCTTTGTCGAGAAATATTTTCAAAAAAATTGTGAGAATGATGCATGATGACAAAGCGCTTGACCTTGGAAAGTGTTGAAGCATTGTTTAAAATCATAGAGGATGAGTTTTCTTAATGATTTAGTATTGGAACCTAGTTTTACACACACAAATGGGTAGAATAACACCTATATCATGAGTTGTATGAGACCTTATTTTTCTATTTTCCAGAAGAATTATATGAATGGCTCTCATCATATGCATCCAGATCAAGCTGGTACTATAGATCTCATGTTTGGACCCAAGATTAGTATCAGAGGTTGCAGGATGTTGATATGACTTGGACACGTGTTGTTGATCATTGGTGGAGAAGAGTGTTGACCAGTCATACCCTGGAATATGCTTTCTCTATGTATTCTTGTCCTAAGGTTGTTGTGTTTGAGTTCCTAAGGGAACTAAGGGGATCATTTTTGTGAGCTATCCCATTGGATATGAAGATCTTGAACATTATTCTAGGATTGGAGGCATTCCCTATGGCTGGATAAGCTTATCTAATTGTAAGATGAGGAATATAGGGTGGAGGAAAATGGCAGACCTTGTGACAGAAAAGGAGAGGGAAGAAATACAACTCAATTATAGTGAAGTGCATGAACGAGAGTTGGCTAGATAGTGTGAGGTTGCGGGAGTGATGGATCTATGGAGGTAGAGGTTGCGGGAAGGAATTGAGGTTCACATAGAGGATGTGGAAACTAAGTAGTCTTTGTTACCCCATCTCGACAAGTGCTAGAGATAAACCCCTTCATCTTCTGATGAGAGTTTTTCACATGGATAAAGGAGATCCTTTGATACACATCTAAACCCCCTTGGTGACTAACCCTTGGTGCTTAGTTGTATAAATCAAGAAAAAAGTATTACCAACCTAGTTTGTATAAGTGGAAGTGATCGATTTGGACCGAGGAGGTATATTTTCTCATACGGGACATCTATGGCTGCACAAATAATTCCTGTGTATGGAGGGAGTTTTAGGAAAAGTGCAAGTACACAAAGTCTGGGTATCACATCTAGGAGTGGCATAGGATACATGTTTGGTAGTGGATAAATATCATAATCCATTGGCACTTAGTTAAGTGAAATGTTAGGAATTCTAGGCACAACCACTTCAAGCCCGTTACCAGCTATAAGAGGAGTATCTGATGGAATAATATTTAGAGGACTTGGTGCATCTGGAGGGATAGGACCTAGTGGATCCAATGGATCTGGTGGTAGAGGAAACACTAGAGGGAATCAAGGTTCTAGATCAGGAGGACAAGGACCTCAACCACCTCTGCAAGTATTTTTCAAAATGTCCTTACATCTATTAGATTACAAGGATGTTGAGGATGTTGCAGAGCATGTACACAAGTGTGACCTTCTACGGCACACAAAGGGGATCACTACCCTAGAGTGAAAGGAAAGTCATTTTGCAAAAAATTTTGAAGGGTAACGTGTATAGTTGGTACTGGAAGTATATCCCCCATCAGACGGTGGTAGATTACACCACACTGAGAAATGCCTTCTTAGCTGAATTACATATCCCTGAGTTTTGATAGAATAGAATTAGTACTTTGAAATAAATCCAACAAGGAATGACAGAGAGTGTGTGGGAATATGACAAGTGTGTTAAGACTCTCTTGTAAAAAATATCTTATGATATTGATCCTTCTTGGCATGCTCACTAGTTTATTGGAGGATTGATAACACCGTTTAGGACAGAAATTTCACACAAGACATTCATGGACCCGCGTAAGGAATTGGAGGTTACTCTGCATGCTAAGTTCATAGGAAGTGTTGATACCAATTTTATCCCCTTCCTTGAAGCTCAAATTTCTACAATGGAAAAATAGTTGGTGAAGCTATCTGTGAACTTGGTGCATGAGACTTGGAGTGGTCTATGGTGCGCAGATTATGAGGTAGAGAGGAAAATAAAGTATGGTTTTCCTCGAAGATTAATATGTGTCATGATAGTGGAATGTGAGATTTTCCATGGGGATCATTATGTAAGTAGGTGTCCACTACTGCAGTGTGTGATCCTTAAGAATGTGTCTTTCTATTGAAAGATTTGTACTTCTACGACCCATGACACCAAGGATTGTAGGTTAATTGACTAGATACATGATATCATTGATCTCGGTGTGTGCCAGACCATCCTTATAAGTAGTTCTAAGGATTATGGTCATCACTATGAAGGACGCGTGGATGGAGGAATGTGAGAGAGAGGTTTATGGGGAGGATTTCATGGTCATGGCATCTGTGGAGGAAGAAGTGAGTTCTCATGAGGAACTTTCTATAAATATGGGTCTACAGGGCATTATAAGCATGAGTGTCTTGATCTATTGCAATGCTCATGTTTTCAAAAGAAACATATGTATGAGGAGCTCCTTGAGATTTTTTAGCACATGAGTGAGCATCACTAGAAAGATAAAGGCATTGGGATGGTAAGCATAAATAAGGTTGACTCATAATGGATGCCAAGAGTGGCACATGAGTCAGGACTAGAACCTGTATTGGTAATGATGTGAGAAGAGGCCATGCACATTAGGGAGATACAAAGACAAATAACACTTGTTACAAGGGAAGAAGTGGTACATAGAAAGTATTCAAACCCTTCTCTTTAGAAGGAGGTGTATCAAGAAACCATGGATGTGATTTAGATTCTACAAGGAGAGATCCAGTGTCTAAAGGAGTAGTTAAGGAAGTTAGAGAAAAATAAGAATGTTGAGGCTCTGCAGAAGGATCAAGATAAGGTTAAGGAAGTATGCAAGATGTTAAGGAAAAATAATATCATTCCCCTGCCAGGAGAATGGTTACGGGAGAAGGTATCATGTGCTAAAGGAGAGCACGAGAGGTAGGTTATACATGCTAACATTCCTCCCCATATCCTTGATTATGACTAGGAGATTACCCTAAATTTTGTTTTAGATGGATGGATTATAAGTAATATTCTGATTGATATGGGCACGGAAGTCAATGTTCTTACCTTGGATGTATGGCATCAAATGGGAAGGCACATATTACAACCATCTTTAAATGTGTTGTATATGGCAAATAAGATGAAGGTAATGCCCATTCATGTCTTGAAGGATGTGGTTATCATTATTCAAGGGGCCAAGGTTAATGGAGACTTATAAGTATTTGTGCTAACTGAGGTGGATAACTTTCCAGCATTGCTTGGGCACCCTTGGTGTTACAAAAAAAATGTTGACCTAAATTTTCACAAAGGTTATATAAGTTCTGAGAACAAGGAAGAAAAGGTTATCATCCCTTTGATGGATGGGAATTTAGCACCATATACTGAGCCCTTGGGAGAATAATTTCTTGATAGGATCTATGTGTTGTCTATTAGGGAATCTGAGGTGATTAACTCTACAAAGTGAGTTATCCAATTTGAATATGCTTAATCTGTGAGTGATAAAACAATCATAACATGTGACAATTGGGAACATGGGACTTATAAGTTAATTGGGAGACAGTTAAGAGGCTCTTTGATAAGGGTAACAAAGAAACATTCAGTCAAGCACCTGGGAGGGAAGAAATTTCCAAGTTAGTTTGAAGAAGCTAACCTTGATGATTTCTTGTGGGATATGGAGGTTCACTGGAGAAATGAGGATGAAAGAAGAGGGATGCTCAGTTATAACCTTCTTGGGACTGTAGCACATTGGTGGGAAACACATCACGATATCCTTCTAGAGTGGAGTGAGGTCAGAGTCGCGTTCTTTTTTAGGTTCTCCAGAAGAAATGCACCCACTAAAATATGAGCCTATCATGGGAAGGAACCTACCTTGTTCCACATCTAGGCATGTGAGAAGGCATGGATGCGAGGTGTGTAGACCTTGCCACCTTTTTTATGGGTATATAATTTTTATTCCACCTTTCAAGGTTGTTCGTGCACATGGTATATACACTCCAAGATGTGTCATTAGAAATAAAATTGGAAGGGGCTAATAATTGACCTTCTTCAAGATTTTGAGTATCGAAGCACTAAAGCATCAATGGATAGAGTGTTACAGGTTGCTAAGCACCTAACAATGGGAGATAGTTCCATGGTAGAAGATCGGATGTCATAGTTTTTGGGTGGACCTAGTTTGGAACCACACCTTGATGAGGAATATTTAGAAGAAGTGGAGCTTGAGCATTCATGAATGGAAAAATAAAAAGGAAAGATGGTCTATGTAATAGATGGTGAAGAGATTGAGAATTTGGATGTTAACCATACTAAAGGTCACATGAAGTTATTGATAGTGCTGATGAGAAAGCACATTCATACCATGAACCCCTGAAAATAAAGAAGGTGAACATTGGTTTGGAGGCTAAACCTAAGGAGGCCACTATTAGAGACTATTGCTCAGAGAAGGAATTCTCAAAGATCATTGATCTATTACATGAGTTTCAGGATTTATTTCCACATGGGTACCATGAACTTAAAGTAATTCACCACTCCTTGGGGGAAATGAGGATCAAGTTGAAGGAAGGTACGCACTCGATATGTAAGATGCCGTATCAGATGAATTCAAATTTTTGTGTATCGGTCAAGGAAGAGATAAACAAGATGATCACTTCATGCATGATTAAAGTTATGTAGGAATATGAATGGGTAAGTCTAATAGTCGTAAGAATTAAGAAGGATGGAAGGATAAGTATCTTTGTTGATTAAAGGGACCTGAATGTAGTGTGTGTTAATGATACTTTTCCAACCTCCTTCATTGAAGAAATTATGGAAGGAGTTGCTGGGTGTGAGATCTATTCCTTCATGGATGGTTTTCCAGTGTATCACCAAGTTAGGATTACAAAGGAAGACCAAAAAAATATGAATTTTTCCACTGAATGGGGAATATTTTCATATAGAGTCATATTTTTGGATTAAAGGATGCACCTACTGTGTTCTCACACATTGTGGTACAGGAATTTCAGGACATCATTCATAAGTTTCTGCAAGTATACCTTGATGACTTGACTATGTATGGACTAGTAAAAGATCATTGTGATAATTTGAGGCTGATGTTTGAAAGATGTCAGTAGTTGAGGATATCCCTCAACATTAAGAAATGTGTTTTTTTCTACTCCTTTTAGGACCCTATTGGGGCATGTTATATGTAAGGAAGGTTTTCTTATGAATCTTGCCAAAGTTGTAATTATTGTGGGATTGGGGGAGCCTACATGTCAAAGAGTAGCACACATATTCCTTGGATATATGATATACTAGAGGAAATTTATTAAGGGATATGCCAAGATCTTCATGCCATTAAATAATTTACTAAAATACAAGAGTGCATTTTACTAGGGAAAGGCACAACAGTTGGCATTTGACACTTTTAAGGATATAATTTTCACTTCCCCTATCTTACGGTTTCCTTCTTGGGATAAACGTTTCCATGTGTATGTTGATGCCTCAAGGAAAACCATTGGAGAAGTATTAGCACACCATGGTGAGGGGATTGTTGACCACCCCTTTTTTACAAGTAGAAAGTTAACACCAACATAACAAAATTACACAACTACTGAGTACGAGGCTCTGTCAATGATCTACACACTGCATAAGTTCAGGTAGTATCTAATGGAAACACCATTTATATTCTACACAGACCACATGGCATTAAATTACTTGTTGAACAAGCCCATTTTGCAAGGGTGCATATGCCAATAGGTTCTATTATTTCTAGAATTTGAGTTTTCAGTTCTGGTAAAACCGTGAAAGAGTAATTCAAGACTTGATCATTTATCAAGAATTGAATACAGGGAGGACATGCATAGTGTTGAGGATTCCATGTAAGATGATTAACTATTTAGGTTGTGGTGTGCACCCTTTGACTTAGAGGATATTGCAATGTTTCTTAAAATAGGTGTGGCACTAGAAGGAATGAGGGATTTGGAGAGGAAATAATTAGATGTACGTGATATGCCCTACATGCTAATTAGTTAAAACTTATACAAGGTATGTTGTGATGAGGTTCTACACTGATGTATGTTAGAATATAAGCATATTGAAATTATGGAAGAAGCACATGGTGGGATTACAAGAAGACACTATGCAGGTAATGCCACCACATGGAAGATTCTACTCATAAGGATTCAGTGGGAAAGTGTATACCAATATTGAATTGAATTTTGTAAGTCCTATGACCATTTCCAACACCTTGGAAAACCTAGAAGGAAAGATGAAATGCCTTCAAGACCAATAACCAGCATAGAACCATTTGAAAAATGGGAAATTGACTTTGTAGGACATATTTAACCTGTTGTATGAAGGACTAGTTTGTGCTATATCATCACTTACACTAATTACTTGATAAGGTGGGTGGAGGCAACACCTACAATGGATTGTATAGTAGTGACAACATCTATACTTTTATGGGATAACATAATCAGTAGGTATGGATGTCCTTTTAGCCTGACTAGTCATAGGGGTACCCATTTTCTAAATGAAATGGTCAGGATTTTTTTGGAAGAGTTTATGGTGGCCCATCACAAGACCACCCCTTATCATCCCCAAGCTAATGAAATTGCTAAGGCATTTAACAAAATTTTGAGTCACACACTGACAAAGGTTTGTGATGTGGGAAGACAAGATTGGGATGACAAGGTATCAGATGTCCTATGGGAAAAAAAGACAACCTATAAGAGTTTGAACAAGGCCACACCATTTCAATTGGTATTTGGTGTGGAGGCTATGTTACCAGTTGAATTTATGCTTCCATCGCTACATATAACACATGTAGGAGGATTGGCTTATGGACAAGTTCTTGAAGATAGGATTGATAACTTAATACAGCTAAATGAAAGGAGTTCACTTGCTATATGGATTCAAAAGACAAAGAAGGAAAGAAAAAAGGCATGACATGATCATCATATCACATACAAACAATTTGAGTTTGGGCAGATGGTTTTGTTATATGACTCTAAATTTCTACGCCATCATGGGAAGTTGAAATTCCGTTGGTTGGGACCATACATCATTTCGTACAACCTTGATTCAAGAACTTTCCAGTTACAAGCACTAGCTAGGATGAGACTACTAGGAAATTTCAATGGGAGTAGGATGAAGCGCTACTATAAATAAGTCTTGTGTTTGTAAATAAGGCAGTTTTTCCAGCTAGCCTAGGATTTCCCTTAATGCATTTATTTTCCTTGTGTTTCCCTTTCTTGTCAATCTTTCCTTTATTTTTTGTTGTTTTTTATCACCTTGTGTGCTTCTAACGTCATTAATTTCAAAGTTTGTGTATGTATAGAGGGTTGCACATCTATTTTAGTGTGGGGTGGAGTAGAGAAAAGTGAAATAAAGGCTAAAAGTGAAAGTTGTGTTTTAATGGCCTAGGTTAAAATATGAAAAGCGCGTAAGATATGAGAGTGTGCATGGAAAAACAAAAAGGTGGATGAGAAATTTTGGTGTAAGGAATTATTTACAAATACCATGTAGAAAGGATGATAAGCGTAGGAACAACATGATGTAGGTGAGGGAAAAAATTAGGTCAATGATAGAAGAAGTACCTTCGGTGCTATAAACGCATGTGTAACAATGTTAAGTCAGTAAGGATTTTTTAAGTGCTAGAAGGTTCTAAAGGTTTTTGCACAAGATTGGGTGCATGGGTAAGCATGCTTAAGATCATATTTAGAGGAAAAAATTACATTTAATGCTAAATACATTAGTAGGTGGCATAACATTTACTGCAGGATATAGACAAAAAGATATAAGTAAAGGGTCGGGCACATCATTATTTACCTTACTATTATGATATTGAAGAACTCTTGAAAACTAGGGCATCTGCAAAGAAATATTTGTATGAAGTAAGAAGAGTGAAAATATGAAGTGCATGACTAGGGTGACCTACAAACCAGAGAGGAAGGAGTACACATGCGTAGGGAGGTTTTAGCAGAATATGTCAACTTGTGGAAGAGTTTTCCATTAGGGTTCTACATCTAGGGCACAAAAGTAGAATGATTCTTTCACAAAGTTGAGCCTCATATTTGAGCAGAGTAAGGAAGAGGAGCAAGGAATTTTTTTAACCCGACAAGAAGATGGAACCGGAGAAGGAAACTGTTTCACTGAAGAAGGAAACATTTTCACATACGAAGGGAAAAGGAAAATGAAAACAAACTACCACCACTAGTTTGAATGAGGAGTGGTATGTAGAGATGTAATACATAGATGAAGTGTTACTTAGGAAATAATGGGTATCCCATGTGAGGAAGCTGGTCTTAAGAGACTACAACTATCGCACAAGTACCATAGAAAAGGAAATGGTGTTCTAGCTAGTTCATCCAATAGATAAGAGGACACTAGAAGGGATGTCAATCTACAGTGATGAGGTGAAAGTAAAATTAGATAAGGCCGGGTTACTAAAACTTTATGAGTTGCCCTATTTTGGGAAGCCTGAGTAGCTATACCAATGATTGATGTCACGTGTACATGAGGACCACTTATACTTTGTGGGCCACAAAATGCACATCACTCCCCAACTCATCTCTAAGTTTACTGTTTTGGTATGTGAAGGAGATTCATTAGATGATGACCTGGAGGATAAAGATGCTATTATGAAGACCGTGGAGGAGTATGACTATAATAATGGGTCTCGCTACTTTGACATCCCTGATATCTCTGACCTAGTGATGAGGATGGCCATGCACCTAGTAACCAAGCTGAATGATCAAGAGAGTTAGACACAGGTAAATAAGGCATGGTTGAATGTGTGTCTAAAATTTTTAGAAGGAAACATCTATAACCTGTCCACCTACATTTCAAAAGAGATCATTAACACCACACAAGATAGAGATAAGATTATATTTAGAAATTCTCTTCTCACCATCATCTTCTCAGAATGTGAGTGCCCAATGGGCTAGATAAGTTTGTATGGGAGTATCCAGATGTATACCCCTCCCCCATAAAGAAGTTTAAATAGTACACATGTGACACCATGATAGCCACCTGCAAGGCACACTTGGAGAAATGGTACAAGAAAATTCATGATGGATTCAGGACTGAGTGGAGGATACCTGAACATTTTCCAACATTTTTATATGGATAAGTTGAGTTTGATGTATATCAACACTTTTGTATTGGCAGGTTCACTCTGTCAGATGGGACCAAGAGCCCATAGTGTAAATTATCCTTCTCTTTCATTGCACAAAAATTCAAAGTAGGGGTCAACCACTTCAAGGAAGATAAAATACCAAGTTTTGACCTTAACAAGGTGGACCAAGAGCACCGTGACTTATGGAGAAATATCGTATACCCCAAGAATCTTGCTTATGTGGAGATGTATGTCTCCCATGAGGTATGCAAGAAAAAAACCATGATGCTGCCAATTATTAGAAGAACCACAACAAGAGTATACTTATGCATAAGGCCCAAGCATGAAAAGGGAACTTACTTGTAGAATGATGTCTCCATCATAGAGGATACCACTGGTAATAATAATTCCACAACAAGGAAAATGAAGGGGGAAGAGGTGCTAGAGAAGAAAACACCAAGTGTGAAGACAACACAATCTGTGGGTGCACCAGAGGAAGGAAAAAAGCCAAGCACATATGCTTATAGGAAGAATTATCCCATAAAACAGAAGGAAAATACACCTAAGGAAGAGGTGCCAGAGAAATAAGAGTTTCCAAGGAAGGAATCACCTACTAGAGAGGAAGAGGAAGAATAATCCCCAGTTAAGAAGAAGCAGAAGATATTAGAGAATGCAAACTCAGAAGAGACAGAGAGATTGGAGGCCTATAGGGGTGAAAGAGACGATGATGGGGATGAATAAGTTCAGGATCATCCCATATATGATGTACACATATGAGAGGAAGAGAGAAATGAAGAAAAAGGTGGAGAAGAGGAAGGAACTCCAGGAAAAGGGGAGAGTGAAGAAGTAAATACTAAGGATCAGAGGACCCCCAGCCTCACCAAGGAGCAGATAGAAGAGTTTGCAGAAAGAGAAGTAACAGGCATAATAGAGAATTTAGTGGAGTAGGAAGTGGAGTGAAGCGCTGATGAGATACTCAAGGAGATAGAAGAAGAGAGCATAGGAAAGGAGTATGAAAGCATAGGTGGAGATCCTAGCTTAGTTGTGATCTTTCCAAAAGTAGCACGCATGGGAGGAAAAGATATGGTAGTAGTGCAAGCACAATGTATGAGATACATCAATGACCCGAATAAGGTATTACACATTCATTTCTATAGTATTTTTCCTGCAGACCAACTCTTTGCATGGTATTTATTCAAGGAAGAGGGTGTGTACCCCCTAAACAGGAAAATGCTATCTTGGGTGTTTGAGTCCCATGTTAATGAACTTGAGTTTGAAGTAGGCCAAGGGGCATTCATGAAGGTACTAGAAAACAAAGGAATGAACCTGTTTGTGAATACTCAACATTTTTCTTATGAGCAAGTGTGCAATGCACTCAATAAAGTGTCGGTTGATGTGGAGGAAATAATTTTTGGGAGGAATGACATGGTGAGATTCTTGGAGAAGAAAAAGGAGGATCTCATTGAGAAAAGCAAGGATCATAAGTAGAAAGAGTTGATCAATGCCTAGTTAAGACATGAGATGAAGGAGGAAAAGGCAAAGGTGCACAAGGCATACAAGAAAATTGAGATGACTACAAATGTTATCATCTTGAAGAATATAAACCTAGTGCCACCAGAGTAGATATACAAATTGATCTTGCAATGCTTGGAATATTTGAATCGCATCCTTATAATGGAAAGGAAATCACTCACCTTATAATCAGCAAAAGAGGCACTGGTGTGCTAAGAGAAAGAGGAAAAGTAGAAGGTTGTGGAGATAGTCACTCGATACACTAATCTCCTTTCCACTATAAATGTCACCACGTAGATAGACGAATCTTCTTATGCCAATTACACTTATAGGGATAGAGTAAAAAGAATTCTAGTTGCTACACATGAGGCAGATCTCAAGGATTTATAGGAGAAAAATAAGGGAAATAGAGCAGAGAAAGATAAAATCCTGGCTGAGGTAGAGAAGAAGTGAGTAGCCATCGATACCTTATGAGGCTCAATCAAAAAATAGTTTAAGGAATTATATCCCCAGATCACCCGTAAGATGGATTCACTGGATGACCTCAACAAATAGTTTGAAGAAATTATGGGTACACTAAATTATAAGGATGATGAACTAAGTTTTGATGAGGTAAGCACTCTAGTAGGTGACCTTTTTCAATAGGTGTAGGGTGAAATGAACACATGGGAAAAGATTGAGGTAGATATAAATAAGCATTTCTCACTCATCCTTCAATAATAAACAAATTCTTCTTCATTCCTCCATTCTTTATTTCTTCCATTTTACATTCCTCATTCCTTCATTCTTTATTCCAAATCATTCAAAGTCCCTCCATTCTTTATTATTTTGTTGAGAGGATGTTACTGAGGATGGAGAACAAACTTAGTGTGGGGTGATGTTGGGCCTCAAAATATTGGCTAAGTACCAAAGGAAGAGTGCACACATAGGACCAATAAAGAAGAATGGTGTGTGGGGAAAAGTTCGTAGAACAGGGGTTTTAGAAGGATTTAGTAGAAACCACAACATGCACGCAAGGAAGAACAAAGGATCTCAAGACTTAGCTATATTCGACTCTCCAAGAAGCACTTATGGAAAAACATAACCCGAATAGGCATGTTGAGTGGATAAGGTGCCAACATGGTGACTTGGTGCTCAAGGAAAGAATAAACCACATGTAGAACATTCTTGAAAGACATCATTACAAAAAGTGGAGAGCTTGGATCAGGAGAAACATGTGATATTGGAGGACCGCATGGACACTTCGCAAGTAATCTAAACCTAGAGTAAGGCATAACATTGGGTGCTAAAAATTTTTATAGAGATGCTCTAGAGTGAGGAAGACACATCTGAATAAAGAGAGGATAAAGAGGGGAAGCTTTAAGATCATCATGGAGAGGATTAAAGGAAAATCCCTGTAGGAAAGAGTAGGAGGTTCTAAGGGCTGCAGTTACCATTAGAGGACTCTAAGAATGATATCATATTTATAGGACTAGGTCTGTGAAAAATTTATGTAATATGGGAAGCATAGATAGGGTCTCTCATACATGATTCATGTCTGTCTTGATACATTGGGTCTACTATGACCCTTTTGAATGTAATATGTTAATTAGAACTATGATCAATATAATTATATGTTCTTAATATATTGTTCATGGGTGTAAACCCTAATATATTTTATTCATGTCATGACTCAAATATGCTCTCTGTATGATGTTTCTCTTATCAGATTGGGTATACTGATATAATAACTCATCATATGCCATCATAATGTATGCATGATCATTTATTTTTCTGCATTTAATTTGATTATCAATGGCATAATCTTCTCACAATGCTCACATAAAGGAGTGGCTTGACACCCGCGCATGCCTCAGGTGAGTGCCCAACTCCCTCTGGGTAATAGGATGACATGAATGGGATTAAAGTGTTGTTCTAAGGGCACATAAAAATGACTACACCTTATGAGGGAAAGATAAGAGAAAATATAATAGTGATTATAGTGTCCAACATATTCCTTTAAGAAATCCTTCAAGATACCAATTGAAACATGGAGTATCAGGGGTAGTAAGTAAATTTTTGCAAAAGGTTGATGAGGATAGAATAATAAGAAATAATTCAAAGCTTTGAGTTCTAGTCTGCAACAATTAATTGGGTAGTCTAGTCAAACATAAGAAAGTACTTCTGCCAACACTTTTGAAGGTAGGGAAAAGATTGATAAGGCTATTAAGAAAGTTCAAGTTATGGACACATGGGTTGAGAGGTTGAAACAATATGGAAAAGAATAAATTGAAGAAGCCCAGATAAAGTATGAAAATCTCAAAAATAAACTAAATGAAATTGATGAACTAATTGACCAGTGTGATAATGAAATATTCTACTTTGAAGGAATTTTTCCCAAATTAAACCATATAATTCAACTCAACGATGAATTAGTTGAAAAATAAGGGATTGTGCCATAGGAATTTAGGGGAACAAAACATGCTATGGAGGAGTTAGGAAGCATTAGGGTGGAAGTTTTTAATAGAATCAAAGAAAAGATAGAAGCTAAAAGGAAATGGGTTGATGATACCTTAGATGTTATTGATTGAAAAATTGAAGATATGGTTTTTGACAAATTCAAGAAAAGTTATGGTGATCTAAAGGATGAATATTTTTGAGAAAAGAATTAAAAAATATTAGTTTTCCTATGAAGTTATTAAATCAATGAGGAAAATTGAGAAAAAAACATTGCAAAGTTGAGGGCTAAACTATTAGAGTTTAAGTGGAAAATGAGTCACTGTGTGGATGCTAAAAATAGGTGGATTTTGATCTTCCAACACTATACAAAGCCAAATGAAGAAGAAATCAATGATCTTTTTCAAAGGTATGATGCATATGTGGTAAGGCTACCAAAATAAGAAGCAAGAGAATAAGCTGAAGAAGAAAAGGATGCCGACATGAAAAATGATAAAAAAAATCTTAGGCTTGTCATTCTTAAAAATTTATCTTATTTTCATATTTCATTTTTAATTGATTTTTTATTTGACACTATTGCTTCATTAAGGATGAAAATTACTTTAAACATGTTATTATTTGAGATAAATTGTAATGTGATACATCGTATTAGATTTTTATTTGGATGAAATTTTAAGTCCATTATAAAATCATATAAACTAATGAGATTTTTATACTTTCTGTATTTTGAAAAAGGAAAAGTGGGGATCTATAGGGGCCCTAGCCCATGAAAATAAAGATTGCATATATCCTCAAGAGTTGTATAAAAAAAGAAGGGATAATAACAAGATACTTTAGGCATCCAATACCAAAAAATCCTTTACCACAAAATCCTCTCTACAAAGAGGAAGTTTTCTCACTAATTTGCTTTTCATAAGCCCATGTTCATCCATCCCTAGTTTCATTTGACAAAAGAAATGTCTCTTGTTAATGTAGGAGACATGCCCATTGACAAAATGTCATCCATACTAGACAAGCGACCATCTAACAGACTAAGAAATTCTGACCTCCTCTTGTAAGAAGAGACTCATTTACCCATATCCAAACCATCTTTAGAAAACACCCTTTTTCCTCTTTTTTTTTGTAGAAGAAGTTGGCTGAGAATATTGAACTAGAATGGAAAAAAAAACTAACTCTAAAAAAATTGGAGTAGAAGGAATGGAGGTAGTAATTGGAGTAGAAGGCTTGGAACTAGACTCACCCTTCTAATTTTTCACTAAAGGAAATGATGGTTCAAGAGCTAGAGGGGGTGTAGTCATTGGTTTTTTGCCTCCAAAACTAAAACACGTTCTTGTGCATTCAAATTTTGGTAAAGGGAAGGAATTTTATTCATTGATATCTCCACATCTAACACATATGATCCTACAAGGTTCTCTTTTACAACAAATGCTTCATTACAAATAAATGGGCATACATGATTTCCTATACCATGCACACTAGTACTTCTCACCAACCAAAATCTCCTCAAATCATCAGGAATTTTTTGATACTCAAGCTAGAATAGATGAAAACACATCATCTGAAAGGTAGAAAACACAAGACTTATCTTCAAAAGCCTTCTAACTAGTGCAAATCAAACAACTGCATTTGTTAAAGGCATAGTGTAGTCCTCAGGGTCACCAATCTCAAATAGAATACTCATAAATGTTTCATTTGGAACTGACAATTAAAAAATAGAATGCAAATCTTCAGAGGATATATCCTTCAAGTTAGATGTTGTTGGTGTTTTTTCTATAATGTAGATGAATTTCCTCAAAAATCCTATACTCAGAAAAGAATGTATGAATTGGTGAAGTAGATGGTGTGATTTTATATGAATCTCGAGACACATGAGTTGATTTTGATATAATTATGGTAAAATTACCACTAATATCCAAATAAGATATCTACACGAGGAAATTAAAATTTGAAATGAATTGGAATTAGTAAAAAATGGTGAATTGATATGATTTCACAAGAATCATGCATGGTAACTAACTGAGAAAGGAATGAAAAGAAATGTCCAACATCCAAAATGGATTCTAGAAAATAAAGTAAGAGCATCTGTCAAATCAAATCACCTAGAGGCACTCAAAAATCATCAAAATTAGATATCCAATCACCAAGTGAAAAATAATAATTAAATAAATAGCCAAAAGTGATGACATAGCATCCCATTCATATGTAAATAGAGAAAAATATGTGAAAAGATCATATTTCTCACACCTGATAGCATTTGTTGAGTCATCTCCACGAGAATAAAATAAATCAAATTATATATTGTAAAGAAGGATATTCTTTTGAATATCTACATATTTGGGGAGAAAATATGGGAGTAAGTGAGAAAATAGAATTGTATAAATGTGATGAGGATACTCTCACATAAAGGGGGGTTATATTTTCAGAAATTTTAGAAGAGAAAGGAAAACTGAGAAAAAACCATTTTCCCCAAGAACTTGTCTGAGAAACCTATTAATTTCTATAAGATTTCAGATTAAATCATGTCAAGATGGTTGCAAGTGTACAACTATTGACAAGCATTGAGACTGTAAATCAAAATTTTCCTTTCCAATGAGTTTGATTGATCTTCGAGTTAATTTTCTTTTGATCATGAGAATTTTTGTTTTCTTTCAAGATGAAATATTTCAAAATAGTTATTCATGTTCCTATTGCAGTCTTATATTAGGGATCTATTTGAATCATAGAAAAATTAATCCTTATGGTAGCATCATGGGAATTGTAATTGTACTGTGAGAATAGATTTCATTTCATATGTTTAGTAAACAATTTTAAAATCATTATGTCTCCATTTTGTTAAAATTCATTTGTAATTCTTTGAGTGCATCATAGGCGTGATAAATTATAGATCCCTAAAATAGTATTAAGTTTTTAAAATGAAATTTTGTGTTTAATTTTTCAAAGATTGTGTGAAACCATGCATTCTTGGGCCTCCAAGAATGTAAATATTCTAGTTAAATTTGCATTGTGATCTATTTGAGGTGTTTTTTCTTTCACTGGGTAGATTTACTGACATTTGTTAAAATTTCTTTGAAATTTGGTATATTCAACTTTATCCTGCTTAATTCCTCAACAAAATACATCTAAAACCAACAAATCCCACCAAAAATATCCATGATTACCTTGTTAAATCCAAAATATGAATAAGAAAGTTGGTTCCATTGTTGTCTTTAGTAGTGTGAGCCTTGTTTTAGAAGAAATCTACACTGTCTAAAGTGACAACTCATGAGAGTTAGAATTTTTTTAATTGACCATGTCTTCCTAAGGTTATTTATCAATTTCCTTATAAAGTAGTATTGTTGTTACAAATCAGCAGCACCCTTAGATGCAAATCAGGTTTCTAAGTTGATGTTTCAGGAATCCAGTGTCATTGCACAACATTGAAAATTCTCTCCAAGTGTGGGACTTGTAAAATGAGAGAGGAATATCTAGATTAGAGGTTGGTTCCTCAAACTTTTCTAATCAGATCTATTATTTGCACAATTGCAGAGGTTTGAATCCTAATCCTACTCTAAATTCCAAGGAGACAGAGATAGAAAGTGCAAAAATTGAAACTAAACTAATAGGTGATACACCAAAGGAGTAGTGAACACTTCTTCTTCATGCGAATTGACACAATTTCATAAAATGCAACATGAAACATCATACACATGTTGATAAGATGTAATTAGAGGTCTGAAATGAAGCAAGACAATACAAACAAAGGACTGAAAATTGATCACAAAGTCTGCACTATCATTTTCACTGTAAAAATCCTTGCATTTGCAACATCAAAGAGGAAGAAACCTGTTAAAATCATGAAGAATGTATGATACTTGTAAAAATAACTTGTTGAAGGTGAAAGAAGAAGCTTGCTATCCAAAAAATGTTTCCACCAAAAAAATGAGCCAAATCTGGCTTTTACAATGTATGGGTCGAGCCCAGGAGAGAGAAAACATGTAAAAAGCATGGGAGCCATTCCTCATTGAATGAAGATGCATTAAAATAGCATGGGCATCCTTACATACCCATGCCTTGACATTTTGGCCATGCTGAAGAAGAATGCGACCCATTTTGCATTAAAACTGGTTGTTGGAACATCATTTCTGGCCATTATCACATGCTAGAGGTGTTTTTCAATTTTCTCTCTCCAAACTTAATCAAAATGAAAAAATGACCCTAGAATCATGTATATAATTTCACTAGATTTCCATTGATATAAAGAACGTGAAAAACCAAGCTCTGGATCGAAAGATATGGCGATCTGAAGTTTTAGGGCAAAAACAGGCCAAAATCAGATCAACGGGCAAAAATTTGAAATTTTGACCCGTTTTGATCTTTGGATTTTTTTTTGAATTTTCCCCATGCTCCACCACCTAGATGACATGTTTCAGGCTTTGATTCATCTACGGGCTCATCCTTTAAAAATTTCTTTCGGGCCCTTAAAATTTTTTGCCACTTGGACATGTGGCACTATTTTATTGGCTCGGGCCTGAGGGGCACACTTTGCCCTTCGAAAATTTGGAATTTTTCACTTTGGGAAAATTTTCCATTTCCCCCCTGCACTCTGCCACTTGGATGACATATGTCAGGCTCTGATTCGATGGTGGGGGCAGCGGGCCAAAACTTTTACCTTTGAAAACTTTGACCGAAACTTGGAAAATTTTCTAAGTCCTTCTCTTTCCCCCGCCACTTCCTGGGACACATTCTCCCACATCGGCCGATTCGGGCTTCCTTTTCCCTACTTGCAGCCTTTTCACCTTTTCATGTCCCATGCATCCCTCATGTACTTTTGTCCTAGCTATCCCGGACGAATATCTTCGAACTTCCCGAAATGGACTATCTTTCGGCAAACCGGCCGATTCGCGTCCCACGCGTGATTTTGTCCCAGTTGTCCCAAACCGCACGAAACAAAAGACTTAGATGATTTTCCCTCCTCTCAGCCATTTCAGATTTTCACATCCCACACATACTTTTGTCTTGGTTTTCCCAGATGAATATCTCCGAACTGCCCAAATTGGACTGTCTTTCGGCAAACTGGCCGATTCACGTCCCACGCGTACTTTTATCCCAGCTGTCCCAAACTGCGTGAAAAAAAAGACTTTGACTATTTTCCCTACTCTTGGCCATTTCAGCTTTTTGCGTCCCACACGTAATTTTGTCCCAACTGTCCCACGGATCACCTGGGACAAAAATGACTGACTTAGCCGATATTCTTTGTTTTTTTCGGCCCCAAGCTTGGTATGACGAACCTCAGTACGACCCGAACCCTTCAGACCTGAAATGCTTTAAAACAGTCCTACAACCTTATTTTTTGCATTTTTTCTATTTTTTCTAACTCATTGGGATTTCTTCTTGGATGGGGGAGTTAGAAAAAGGCCGAGGGGACCATGAAAAACATGATTTTGGGCTTCGAATCAATCTTACTTGCTCGAGACTGAATAATTTGATGCATGTTATCAAAATTACCTTCAAGGGTGAATTTTGGATAACAAGTTTGGCGACTCAGCGGGGTTATCTACCTGTCAGATGAAGAATGGCCAGCTGCTCAGAGCAATCCATTGGGCATGGAGTCTGTTTGATAATCTCTCAGCTGATCTGAAATTTGGAAGCTTGTATCCTTGAGCCATCAAAACATTTGTTAAGCTGGTTGTTTTGGCTGCAATTCTTTTCCAGAAGCTTGATGAACTGCAAACATGCACATACTAGAAGCAATAGGACATGTGCACAAGCACTTAGGGAAATAAAAACTACTCTAACAGTAGTACAATGTGCACAAGCACTTGGAGGAATGAAAACCTAAGCTAATATTTACAAGGTGGAGAATTTCCCTTTAGTAGCAATGCTTTAGATAAATTCCGTTGACTAGAATCTTCAGTTCTTTGCCATTCAATGAAGACAATTAGAAGGCATTGTTGTGCTTACACTTTGTGACCATGTATGGGCCACTCCAAATGGCATCAAATTTTGAATGCCTTCCTGGTTTTTCTCTATATGCATCCCATTTTAACACTAGATCTCTAACTTGGAAAGATCTACTCTTGGCCTTCCTATCAAAGGTCTTTTTGATCAAAGCTTGATCCTTCTCCATTGCTTGGGATGCCTAATCTTTGATCTCTTGGAGCTCTATCAATTCTACATATCTGACTTCCATGGGCTCAAACTCCAACAACTCCAATTGTTTCATGAGTTCCAATGTTGACAACTCAAGTGACATGGGAAAGATTGTCTCTCTTCCATAAACAAGCCTGAATGGAGAGTTACCTATGGATCTCTTGGGAGTTATCCTATCATCCCATAAGGTTGATTTCAGTTTGGTATGCCAAGACCTCTGATTCTCATCAAGATTCCTCCTAATGATCCTCAACAAGTTCTTGTTTGTAGATTCAGCCTGGCCATTACCCTGAGGGTAGTAGTTTGATGAAGTACTTAGGTAGATCCCGTTCTTGACAGCCCACTCAGTCACCTTGGATCCAATGAATGCTAATGCATTATCTAAGATTATTGTAGCAGTTATGCCAAATCTGGTTACTATCCCTTCATAGAAGTCTAAGATGTTAGACTTATTTGCTTCCTTGAGTGCTACTGCTTCAGTCCACTTGGTGAAGTAGTCTGTGGCTGTCAAAATCCACTTATGCCCTTGGCTTGAATTAGGATTAATGGCTCCAATGAAGTCCAAACCCCATTGCATGAATGGCTAGTCAACTGAAATTGGATGCAATGGAAGGGTAGCAAGCCTCTCTTTACCTATGAAGGATACATAATTCTTGCACCTTTTGACCCACGTAAAGCAATCACTGAAAATCTTGGGCCAATAATAACCAGCCTTCATGATTTTTAGAGCTATCACTCTTAGTGCAAAATGACCACCAGCTGGTCCACCATGGAAATCTTCTAACACCCTATGAATCTAGTTTTTTCCAACGCATCTCAGCAGCACCCCATTCACGTCTTTCTCGAACAAAATACCATCTACTATGGCATATGGGACAACCTGCAATCTGAAGTGTCTTCTTTGGGTCTTGTTTATCTCTGGAGGGCATAGGCCTATGCTTAGGAAGTGCATTATACCTTGGGTCCAGCAAGGAGTGGGGACAACATTATCCTCTTCTTGATTGCTACCTTACACATGGCTGTCTTGAACTGTCAAAACAACCTCTTCTTTATTGCATACTCCTTTTTGCTTGCCCAGAATCAGCTGCTCACACAATCCTTTTCCTCTTACCAGCTTGGTGACCTTGATCTCAATGTCATACTCCATGACACGAGTGATCCAACCTACTCTTTTCTCATTCAAATCCTTGTTGAGGAGGAAGTCCTTTACTCCCGCATGAGAGACCAACAACTGAACCTTGTTGTTTGAGACTAGATGCTTGAATTTCTTCAAGCTTCTGATTACTGCAACTACATGCTTCTCAATAAAAGAATATCTCACCTCATAGTCCTCCAGGATTTGGCTGAAGAAAGTAATTGGCTGCTCATCATTGTCCTTGTTCTGTTGCACCAAAATGGCAGAAATAGTATTGTTACCTCCAAATGCATAGAGGATGAAATCCTTGGAGAAATCCGGGTTGATGAGAGTTGGTGCTTGGAAGATGGCTTCTTTGATTGCTTCAAAACCCTCCTTGCCGTCTGTTGTCCACTTGAAAGCCATGCTTTTCTTTAAAAT
Source organism: Taxus chinensis (assembly GCA_019776745.2). Lineage (NCBI taxonomy): Eukaryota > Viridiplantae > Streptophyta > Pinopsida > Cupressales > Taxaceae > Taxus > Taxus chinensis. The sequence goes on along the minus strand of CM034154.1, from coordinate 289,824,705 downwards.
TTTGGTGATAGGTTTGACAAGGGCTGCAAAATCTGGGACAAACCTCTGAACAAAGTTTATTCTCCCTAGGAAACTCTGAAGGGCCTTCTTGTGGCTTGGCAATGGTAGTGCTCTTATGGCTTCAACCCTCTCTAGATCAATTGCTAATACTTCTTTGGAGATAATATGGCCAAAGGAGCTTTCCTTCATGTGCTAGGAAGATACACTTCTTAGGATTCAAAGACACTCCAAATCTCCTGCCCCTTTGGAAGACTTGTCTCAAATGAGAGAGGTGGTCTGCTGCATTTTTTGAAAAAACAGTGATATCATCAAGGTATATCAGCACCACGTTATTAATCAAACCTTTGAATTCCATGTCCATTTCTCTTTAGAAGGTAGCTCCAACATTGGACAACCCAAATGGCATTTTCCTGTATGCATAAGTTCCCCATTTGGTTGTGAAGGCTGTCTTGAACTAATCTTCTTCCTTCACCATAATCTAATTATATCCCGAGTAGCCATCAAGTAGTGAAAACCTCTTGGAGCCAGCCACAACTTGCAAAATTTGCTCCATAGAAGGGAGTGGGTAATGGTCCTTGAGATATGCTCTATTCAAGTCTCTGAAGTCAATGCACAATCTGATCTCTCCACTCTTCTTTCTAACTGGAACTAAGTTGGCAACCCAACTAGAATGATTGATTGGGAATATGATTCTTGATTCTATCAACGTATTCAATTCCTTCCTCATGAGATTTTCCATGTGTGGATTGACTGGCCTTTGTTTCTACCTGATGGGCTTAGTATTTGGATCCAACTCAATGGTGTGCTGAGCTAACTTGGGGTTGAAACCTTTCAAATATTTGTAGCTCCAAGAAAACACATCAGGGAACTCTTGACACAGCTGTATGAACTCATACCTTTCTTGTTTAGTTGTCATCTGTCCAATTTGCAATGGTTTGTTCTCTTCCACCAAGTTGGATACTGAATCTTCTCTCTTGACCTGAATGTTTTCTTTCTCTTTCCTAAACTGATCATTGGGATTGAAAATGGACTCCAAAGTGATAAGTCCCTTGCGCAGCTTATTAGTTCTCAGCTGTACCACTTGGTCACCATACTGCTGTTCCAATTTTTCCTGATTTTTAGCTAAGAACTTAGCTTTTTCTTGTAAGAAATTAATGATTTGCTGGTCATTCTCAAACACTTGCCAACTTACATTGTTTTCTGGTACTGAAGGCCTCACAATCACATGGATGTTTCGCTGTACCTTGTCCTTTTGAATGCTTTCCACAATATCAAAGGCTGCCCCAACTACTGCAAGCCTGTCAGTACCTTGGTTTTCTTTCCTAGGAATGGATTTGATGCTAAAACCCTCAAAATATTTAATGAGGTCCCATACCCTATTCTTGTAGCACTTGAGCAAATTATTCTTGACAGCATGCTACCCCTTGACCTGATTTACAATCAATTCACTGTCACCAAAGACTTGCAAGTTCTTTATTCCTCTCTTTATTGCCCAATGCATCCCTTGCACCAAGGCTTCATATTCAGCAGTGTTATTAGAGCATGCAAACTGAAATCTAAAAGCTGAATAGTACTTTACTCCTTGAGGTGAAACTAGCATGGCTCCACCTCTCGCACCTTGTCTACTCCTTGATCCATCAAAAAACAACTGCCATACCTCATTTTCATCCTTGTGGTCTGGCTTGGTGATGCTATGAATGGGCTAATCTTCTTCATGTATGCAATAGACCCCTAGCTTAGATTCTTCTACTTCTTGATAAGGATCAAAAGCATGCACCTTGTTTACCCATTCATCAAGAGTGGATCTAGGATGCTTCCAACCTTGGTGTCAGCTTCATCAATGCTTGAGTGATCTTCTTGATCAAATGCTAAATAGTTGGCATTGATCTGACTTGGAGTGTAGGGCTCAATGTGGAAGTTTGCAATAGGTTCAGACCTGATTGTAGATTTGGTTCCATACCTCATTCTGAATAGCATGTGTGACCAATCAATAAACAAATATCCTCCAATCTTGGTTGTGAAATCTCTTGAAAAACATAGGGCAAAGAGTTGTGGAAGGTCTAGAACTGATACATCTTGTAAAACAACAACATTTGGACATGCATGCAAGGTAAGACTCAAGTTTCTAATCACCCCAACTATTGTTACTGCTGTCCCATCCAACTGCACTACCCCTTTGGATATGGTTTCATATTGAAGTCCTAGCTGATCAGCTATTTTCTTGGGCACTTGCCCCAGAATCAATCATGCAATTGTGCACCAATTGGTTTCCAATGATTAATGAGACATAAAAAGGAGGGGGCTTCAACATTTTACCTTGTTGTCCTCCATGATTCCCTTCAAGTTGGGCAACATTTATGAGTACCTTCTCTTACATTTAGACCTATTGATTTTAATTTGACCAGAATTTCATGGCAGCTTGTAGCAAATCTCTTTGGCCTGGGATGGATAATGATTCCCACATTGATATGTTTACATTTTTCTTCTTCATCTGATCAATGATGTTGAATGGGGATGAAGCATCCCTCTGCTGTCCTCTAGCTTGCACATTCATTCCTTACAAATGAGCGACAACAGCTGGCATCTGAGTTGGTTTAAGAGCTAGTTTGGGTGCTTCTTGCATGTTGGGAACTACATTTTGTTTGCCAACGGCTTGTGGAGTGGTAGAAGGTTGTGGATTACTTGAAGCTAATGGCTGTCCTTCACCAAAATTTCTCTTTTTTGACCTTGTGTTGGCTGCAACACTTTGAGAGGGTATTTGATTCATACCACAGAAATCTTTAGCCTACCAATTGGCAAGAGTAGTTTCGTTCGTAGATGTTCCTTGCTGAGGTGCTTCTTACTGCTGATCCTCTTCGTGGCTGGACCCTTGCGACCCACCAATGTTTTGCACCATCAGAGCCTGATTTAATGCACCATTAAAGCACATTGATTGGTTATGTGGCTGACTACATGAGAAACACCAATCATATTCTTGGGCCATGTTATTTTACACTGGTACCAAAGCTTTAGAAGCAGATATGACATTAGGGTTATAGGGCTGAAATGTTCTATTAGTGGGAGGCCTTACTTGGCTTTGATTTTGATTTGTAGCCTGAGTTGGTGACATATTTTGTTGGTAGGGGGGCTAGCTTGGTACTGCACTTGAGGCTGATATAGTCTAGCACTTTGAGCTTGCTGTATTTTGATAGTAACTAGCTCATTTCTCAAATTTTGCAATTGTTTCATGACCTCTTAGAGTTCATTTGAAGCACTAGAGGATGAAGTAGAAGTTTCATTTGAACTTTGATTTCTAGGAGTGGGAATAGGAGCTAAAGTGGGTGCTTGACTAGTGCTTGGATTTTCTAAGTTTGGATACAAGGGCATGGGAGGCCTAGCAGCCAGTTTACCAGCTTGAATAAGACATTTGTTAGCTCTAATGGCAATGCTATAAGCAGCAGGTAAGGTTGTGCCTCCCATAGATTGAATTAAGATAGAAACATCAGAATTCAAAGCCTTAAGATAGTATAGAAAAGCATCTTCAGCTGTTGGCCTAAAGGCCACTAGAATCCTATCCCAAGACCTTTAAAATCTAAAGTTGAAGTCAGTCATCTACTCATTGGGAGCTCTCTTGATAGTTGTCAATTGTTTTAGTAGAGACAAACTGTCTCCCTTTTCCCCAAACTACTCATGGAGAACTATGCATAACTGATTCCAATTTGTGATAGAACCAGCTCTAAGGATCCTAAACCATTGCAATGCCTTCCCTTTAAATGAAGTTGCCAGCAATTTGACAGCCACATCCATTTCATTTATCTCATGGATTGCACAGACGTTAGCAATGTCTTTGAAATGATCACCAGGAGTGGTATGATTTTCTCCAGTGAAAAATGGAATGTTTTTCAACTCTGCAATTGGAATTGGATTCTGTGCATTGAGGGCAAGTGGGTTGCTGCTAGTGAAATTGACAAAGGGATTCAGTGGTTTCGCCATTCTGATTAGCCTGAGAACCCTTGTTGATGTGAGAAAAGGTCTACCAGGCAGAGGTATAGACAAGGTCCTATTGGGTGGAGATGGAGATCTTTGACCTCTTCTTCCCATTCTTTCTCTACCTGGAGATAGATGTAGATAAACAAACGATCTTTCCTCCCTAGTTCTTGACCTGGTTTGTATTCTTCTCATAAATTTGCCAGGCTTAGATTGCTGAAACTAGCGGATTATGCCTTTTTTGGAGTCACCAGATGTGTAATTTCAAGGCTCCTTCAGAGATGGAACTTACAAAAAGTGCACATCGATCTTGTTGTAGTTAAGTGAAGACCTCTAAAGGGTCCCACTGGGCATGCCAAAACTATTTTTGCAAATCAGCAGCACCCCTGGATGTAAATCAAGTTTCTAAGTTGATGTTTCAGGCATCCAGTGTGATTGCACAACATTGAAACTTCTCTCCAAGTGTGGGACTTGTAAAATGAGAGAGGAATCTCCAAATTAGAGGTTTGTTCCTCAAACTCCTCTGATCAGATCTGTTATTTACACAATTGCAGAGGTTTGAATCCTAATCCTACTCTAAATTCCAAGGAGACAGAGATAGAAAGTGTAAAAATTGAAACTAAACTAATAGGTGATACACCAAAAGAGTAGTGAACACTTCTTATTCATGAAAATTGACACAATTTCATAAAATGCAACATGAAACATCATACACAGGCTAATAATATGCAATTATAGGTCTGAAATGAAGCAAGACAATACAAACAAAGGACTGAAAATTGATCACAGAGTTTACACTGTCATTTTCACTGTCAAAATCCTTGCATTTGCAACATCAAAGAGGCAAAAACCTGTTACAATCATGAATAAGGTTTGATACTTGCAAAAATCAATTGTTGAAGGTGAAAGAAGAAGCTTGCTATCCAAAAAAATGTTCCCCCCAAAAAATGAGCCAAATCTAGCTTTTACAATGCATGGGTCGAGCCCAGAAGAGAGAAAACATGTAAAAAGAATGGGAGCCATTCCTCATTGAATGAATATGCATTAAAATAGCATGGGCATCCTTATAGACCCATTCCCTAACATTTTGGCCATGCTGAAGAAGAATGCAACCCATTTTGCATTAAAACTGGTTGTTAGAACGTCATTTCTGGCCATTACCACATGCCAGAGGTGTTTTTCAATTTTATCTCTCCAAACTCCATAAAAAATGAAAAAATGACTTTGGAATCATGTAGATAATTTCACCAGCTTTCAATTGATATAAAGAACGTGAAAAACTGAGCTCTGGATTGAAAGATATGGCGATCTGAAGTTTTAGGGCAAAAACAGGCCAAAATCGGATCGGAGGGCAAAAATTTGAAATTTTGACCCGTTTTGGTCTTTGGAATTTTTTTTTGAATTTTCCCTATGCTCTGCCACTTAGATGACATGTGTCAGGCTCTGATTCATCCACGGGCTCATCCTTTGAAAATTTCTTTCGGGCCCCTCCTTAAAAATTTTTGCCACTTGGACACGTGGCACTATTTTATTGGCTCGGGCCTGAGGGGCGCACTTTGCCCTTCGAAAATTTGGCATTTTTCACTTTGGGAAAATTTTCCATTTCCCCCCCCCACACTCCACCACTTGGATGACATGTGTTAGGCTCTGATTCGATGGTGGGGGCAGCGGGCCAAAACTTTTACCTTTGAAAACTTTGACCGAAACTTGGAAGTTTTTCTAAGTCCTTCTCTTTCCCCCACCACTTCCTGGGACACATTCTCCTGCATCGGCCAATTTGGGATTCCTTGTCCCTGCTTGCAGCCTTTTCACCTTTTCATGTCCCACGCATCCCTCATGTACTTTTTTCCCGGCTTTCCCGGACAAATATCTTTGAACTGCCTGAAATGGACTGTCTTTCGGCAAACTAGATGATTCGCAGCCCACGCGTACTTTTGTCCCGGCTGTCCCAAACCACGCAAAACAAAAGAATTAGATAATTTTCCCTACTCTCAACCATTTCGGATTTTCACGTCCCACACGTACTTTTTTCCCGGCTGTCCCAGACGAATATCTCCAAACTGCCCGAAATGGACTGTCTTTCAGCAAACCAGCCGATTCGCGTCCCACGCGTACTTTTGTCCCAGCTTTCCCAAACCACGTGAAACAAAAGACTTAGATGATTTTCCCTACTCTCAACCATTTCAGCCTTTTACATCCCACGCGTACTTTTATCCCAACTGTCCCGTGGATCGCCTTGGACAAAAATGTCTGACTTAGTCGATTTTCTTTGTTTTTTTCTGCCCCAAGCTTGGTACGACAAACCTCAGTACAACCCGAACTGGTACGACCCAAACCCTTCAGACCCGAAATTCTTTAAAATAGTCCTACAACCTTATTTTTTGCATTTTTTGCATTTTTTGCATTTTTTCTAACTCGTTGGGATTTCTTCTTGGATGGGGGAGTTAGAAAAAGGCCGAGCGGACCCCAAAAAATATGATTTTGGGCTTCAAATCAATCTTACTTGCTCAGCACTGAATAATTTGATGCATGTTATCAAAATTACCTTGAGGGGTGAATTTTGTATAACAAGTATCAAATACTATTGATATATAAATTCCCCTTACAAATACAGACTGTAAAATGGGTCCTCTCACCATGGGCGAAGGAAGAGCCTAAACTAGGAGGGTAGGTTATACCCTCAGCATAGTGCTACCTGAATTCTCTAAGCTTGAGTGACCAAGATATGATGAGATCCATTCCTAGATATAAAATGACACAAATATAGATCCATCATCCTCTAAACATCCTTCTCATTTTGTTGATGTTTCTTAGCCACAAAGGGAGAACTGATTTGGGTACCAACATCACTCTGACACCGTTGGCAGGGATATTTTTGTAAATATTGATAAATATAAACCTCTAGTAAATTTCCAAATATTTTTAGATGCAAATACGTGGTGTAGATTTCATCCTTTGTTGAGCTCTATGAAAATTAAGACAAATCATAAGTTATTTGTGTTATATTTCCTTTATGTAAGCTTTGCACTAAATCTACTTGACTAGAAATAAATACCAACAAAAGATGCCAATATTTTTCAAGCTTTATTGAAATTAAACTCATTTGGAGCTGACAAGTTATTTACATTGTTTTACCTTAGTGACGACTCTATATTTGTTTAGAATTTTTTGTAAATAACAGTGTCTTAAGCATTGACAATTGAGATTTGTTGTTGATATTTACAAATCTGGAAGGAAGAAGGCCCTTATTTAACAAAGATCTTACTAGAAGACTATTTACAAATATTGAAAGAATAAATTCAAATAATAAACAAGTCTATAAAGATTTAGGGGATCAAAATTTAGGAGAGAAGGTAGTGCCAGTTCTGGAAAGTGATCAACCTTTAATAGAAGATTATTCTACAAGATTGTTTAGAATCATGCAGTCCTCCTGTAAATCTAAACACTCAAACTATTGAAGGGCCATCATTTGTAACTGGAATAGGTATTCCTCACCTTCCTCCTTTATCACTTAGAACTAATAGGTTTTTTTGTGAGACTGGGTCATTAAAGGATAGTTACTTTGAAGATCATACACCTATGTCTCAAAGACCTCCTTTCCCACAAATTTAAATCCTCCTATAGGCTCACCTCCTCATAATAACATGGCTCAAAATCCACCTATGCCTACCTTTGTTGTCAATGTGTTTGTACCAATATATTTTAGAGGCATGGTTAGATACTAATGTTGTACCACAAGATGTAAGAAATAGGTTGTCCAAATTTTAGGGAAATAATGCCATAACTGGTAATCAACACTTAAAACTCTTTGCTAATATGATGGAGGATTTTTAAATAGAATATGAAGATGTATATGTAAATTTATTCCTTCACACTCTTGAAGAAGATGCACATGAATGGTATAGAGATTTACCAAACAACTCAATAGATTGATGGAATGAGATGAAGAATGCCTTCATATTGCAATATGGGGATAAGACTGACCCTAGGTTCCTCTTATTTGAGTTTGATAATATAAAAAAGAATCCCAATGAGCCTGTTTTGGACTTCAATACCAAATTCAATAATATTTTGACTATATTTCCCATAATTTTGAGGCATGGTAATGATTCTTACCTAATTAAATATTCTGATGCTTTTGAATATAAAGTTGCTTATTATTTGATGGATAAGAACCCTGAAACTTTAAGGCATGACTTCACCATGGCCTTACAAATTGAAAACAAAATTAAGGAAGATGGAAATCCTCCTAAGAGTGAGGGTGTCAAATTGATTAATCCTGAGAAACCTTAGTCAGGCAAGGAAGTGGATCTGGAAGAAGTTGTGAAGACTCCGGTAGGAGAAGTTAAATAAATATGTTATAATATTTCCAAAGTAGAAAAAGGAATATGAAATATCTCTCAAGGCCAACACCAACCTTGGAGCAAAAAAATATTTTGAAATCATCCTATAGGTGATCATAGATCATATGAGAGAGGAAAAAAGCCCACGGGATCAAGAAATAAACAGCCATAACCAAGAGAAAATAAGTTTTTCTGTGGTCCTTTAAATGATAGAGTTTTTATGGTAGAAGAAAACTATGTTATTGTTTGGTGTGAAAAGTGTTTCTTTCCATATCCCCCCTGTGATATAAATGAGTAAGTTGAGGGGGTAGATGATGATGATAATTTTTGTGATGTATGCATGATGGAGTGCCCTGATAATCCATAACAAGGTGTCACTTCTACTAAATTGCTAAGTTCCAGAATTGTAGAATGTTATTGGGACTGAATTCACCAAGTATCTCTTTTCCCTTCTAGTGATGATTTTTAGGTTGATATGGTGCATTTTTTTTAATTACCCAATCATTACTTTTAGTATTTAAGTGATTTAATGATTAAGAAGTGTGATGGGGGAACTCCTTCATAAGAAGATATGAATGTGTAGATTAATGCAATGGTTTCTCAGGAAAAGGATTACAATATGAGAAGTACAGTTGTTAAAGGAGGAGGGCTAAAACATAAACCAAAAACTCCTCTTCTCACTAACATCCCAAAGGACCACCCTAAAAAGGATACACCTAGAAAAGGTCTAGTCACTCTAAATAAATCATGTATCCCAGTTCATACCCAAGCTATAAAGATTCTCATACCATAAAAAGGGATAGTTACTCTCCCTCCCAACATAGTCTTACCCAAGTACATCCCCTATGATATAGCCCAGATGCTAAGTCAAATCCAAGTTGTTGTGCCTATTTTTGAACTACTAAGGATCCCTAAGCATAGGAAGAGGGTATTTGAGTAGTTGGGGTTTAAAGAGGAAGTAGTGTCGCCAAGAAATAATGTAAATAATGTGGATACTCCCCCTTTCATATCAGAAATGGAAGTGCCACAAGCATTGAAAGACCTGGGATAATGACCTGAGGTATATTTGGGTACTTCTCTTGTTGAATCTTAGCTTGATGTTGATCCTTTTTATACTACTTTAACCATCAAGGATAGATTAGTGCAGAATTGCATGTTTGACTTAGGGGCCTCATGTAATGTAATGAGTTGGATATCAAAGTGACAACAAATTTTGGAAAGTGCATTGTTATGGACTCAAGGTAAGTACCGGTGATTTGGTATTTTAAAGGATCGGTAGTGTAGATGGAAGCTTACCCAGGAAAATGGTTAACCATGAATGTAGTTATTGTGGATTTTCCTACTAAGTGGACATGTCATATGTAACCATACCAATATAAGGAAGCCTTTTTAAATTGTATGGAGAGAAAAATATGCTACATCTGATTGAAGATACTAACAATGATTCTTATGAAGTTTTATATACAGTTGTATATGTTGATAATTTTGTGAGCTATGTAGATTTTAAAGAGCATGACATTGATAAGTGTAAATTTCTTCAACAAAATGGTATCCCCTAGAATTTGATGTTTGATGGAGATTGCTCTAAATTGGGGAATGGTGCTAGTGTTGTCCTTGTGTCTCCAAACCAAGAGAATTTAAGTTTTTTTTAAACATAAATTTGAGTGCACTAAAAATATTGTAGAATATGAAGTATGGATTTTGGGTTTAAGAATCTCTTAGAGGTATGGTATCAAGGAAATTATTATTAAAGGAGATTCAGAATTGGTAGTCAAACAAATTAGGAAACAATATGCAACCAAGAATCAAATAATGAAACAATATAAGCATGCAGTCTAGGATTTTATTGAATTCTTTGACTCTTTCAACATAACGTATCATAATAGAAATCAGAATGTTGCTGCTGAAAATTTGGTAGTATTGGGATCTAGATTTTAAAATTGTACAATTTTTCCTTATTGTGATTATGATGAAGAAGTGTTTTCAAGACCATTTTTTCCTGATAATGTAAAACATTGGCAGGTCTTTGAATATGATGCCCATGTTCAAAGGTTCTTATAGATCGCAAGAGAATTTACAAACCAATGTATGGACTAAGAGCCAATGATTTATGTTTGTGATGGTAAGGAAACCCTATTCGGAAAAGATATCATTCAACTGAAGACTAATACCATTCCAAGGGGATTGGTTGTTCTAGAGTCAAATTTGGATAATGTTGATAGGTTTATTCATAGAAAAATCTTTACTTCAAGATATGTCGAAGAGAATAATATGGGAACTAATGAAAGGCCTAGGAAAATATGGCTAGGTAGCAATTTGAGTAAGGAAGAGAAGAAGTCCTATTTCAACCTGTTAGAAAAATATCAAGACTATTTAACATGGTCTTAATTGGAGCTAAAAGCATATAGGGAAGAAATTTTTCAACATGAAATACATTTATAACCAAATGATAAACCATTTAGGCACAAACAAAGGCCAATCAATCCACTCCTTTCCCTTAAAATGCAATATGAGTTAAAAAATTAAGGGATGGAGGCATCATACAACTAACAAGATATTCCTCATGGGTGACAAACCTAGTGCCAGTTAGAAATAAGAATAAGGATATAAGGTTGTGTGTTGACTTTAGAAATATGAATAAGGCCTAAATTAAAGAAAATTATACTTTTCCTAATATGGATAATATGTTGCAAATGGTCATAGGATCTAATTTTTTGTCTACCCTAGATGGATTCTCAGGGTATAACCAAGTAGTAGTAAAGATATCAGAAAGAATCAAAACTGATTTCACTACTCCATGGGGTACCTATGTGTATGTGAGAATGCCATTTGGCCAGATGAATGTTAGAGCTACCTTTCAAAGAGTTATGGATGTATCATTCTCACGTTATATCAATGATTGTATTGTTGTGTATCAGGATTTTGTGACAATATTTCAAGAAAGAGAAGTGATCACTCGCAACATGTGGAAAAGATGCTACTGAGGTGTAGATAGTATGACATCTCATTGAACCCTAAGAAGTTCCATTTTGGGATTCAAAAGGAAATTTTGTTGGGCCACATTGTGTCAAAAGAGGGTGTTAGGCCCCAAAATATCAGCTCATTGCAAGGTGTGTGGGCACACAAGACCTAGTTGAAGAAGGGAGTGCTGGTTGAAGGCGCGTAGGGAAAGGGTTATGGAAATATTTTGCAAAACACACAGTGAGCACGCAAAAGGAAAAAACATGTTTTGTAATTAGCCACATTTGTCATCCCAAGTAACACATGATAAAATCATGACCCTTGTGGATAAGGTGCCAGCCTGTCTACTGTAGATCAAAAAGAGAATATTCTAGGCATGTGATAAAAGGTCCCAAAAGACAACATTGTAAGAAGTGGAGAGCTTGGGTCGGAGAAGGCATTCTCCCATGAAGGACCACTTTGACACTTGGTGACTGATCTGTAACTTCTAAAAGTCATGGTGGTGGTTGTTGAGGCCATATATTCAAGCACTTGGTAGAAGAAAAGTGACATTGGTGGAAATTAAGTAAAGGATGGGGATGAGAGGAGAAGCTTTGTAGAAATATTGTGGAGAGTTCTATGGGTTGGGTTGAGATGATCTGTAGGAGTAATGTAATAATAAGGGGATGGGCCTATGTTTTCTATGTAATATGAGGTACCTAAGTCCAGTTCTGATGCATGACTTTGGTCTGCACTATTATATTGATATGTTATTGCCTCAATGAATGTAATGTGATTATCAAACATGTTGACTATGAATATATATGGTTCCTAGTTTATTATTACATCTATATGGATCTATCTTGTGTATATTCTTTGTGAATGGATGTAAAACCTTGTAAATTTACTTTCTATTATGGTCCAGGTCTATGTACTATTAATTCTTTCATTGTCTAAATGGATGCATTAGCCTAGAAACTCATCATAAGCTCTCAAGATAAATTCATGGTTCTTTTCCATTATTATACATTTAAGTATCTATCATAAATGATGCATTCTCACACAACTCACACAAAGGAGGGGCTCAGTGCCTGCACGTGCCTCAGGTGAGTATCCATCACCCATTGGGTGATAGGCCACTGTGTATAGGATTAGAATATTGTTCTACGGATATAAAAATGACTACATAGTGGGCCTTGATTGATCCTTAAAGAGTGGAAGCTATTGGAAAAGTTCCTATTCCCAAAAATAAGAAAGGAATTTAGTCCTTCTTTGGTCAAATAAACTTCATCAAGAGATTCATTTGTAATTTTTACAAGAGGACTATCCTCATCACAAGTATGTTAAAGAAGGATCATATTATCAAATGGGAGGACGGAGTTGTCCAAGCTTTCACAGGAATCAAGGAAGCACTAAAAAATGCTCCTATCTTAGCATCCCATGATTACTTAAAGGCCTTTCAATTTTTTTATTTTACCTCTGAAAATACCATTGCATCTAAACTATTTCAAAAGGATGAGGAAGGAAATGAGAGGCCAATTACTTTCTTCAGTAAATAATTGTAGGGAGATGAGTTGAAATACAACATCATGGAGAAGCAAGATTTTTCCTTCGTCAGAGAAACACTTTTTCGAGGCCATATATCGTAAGCTCCAAGATTATAGCATATGTTCCCCACACTATGGTCAAATAAATATTATCAGAAATGGAAATCTCTTGTAGCAGATGTCGATGGGTGAACAAATTGTTGGAATATGACATGGATATTGAGACCACTAAATTGATTAGAGGTCTAGACCTGAAAAAGCTAATGGCAGAAAGTAATATGAAAGTAATGGAAGTAAATGAAGTTGAGGAGGGTAATTTGGATTTCCATGAGAAACTTTTCAACTCTACATGGTCTAAGGACATCATTTTTTACCTTAGGAATTCGGAGAGTCCTAAGAATTTATAAAGGAATAAAAAAGGACACTAGAACTAGCCTCCCAGAAGTATATTATCACTGATTATGGATTGGATTGGGAGAATCCTAAAGGGTTTATTTTAATATGTATCATAGAGGATGAGTCTCTTAAATTAATTACATATTTTCATGGGGGAGTATGTGGGGGTCACTTTGTTGGAAGAGTAGCTGACCACAAGATCTTGAGGGTGGGATATTGGTGGCCTACACTTTTTAAAGATACAACCTTGCTTGTAAGAAAATGTGAAAGTTGTTAGAGATTTTTAGTAATAATGAAGGCTTCACATTTTATCCCTGTACAACTAGTTTCAATTGAAGCCCCTTTTAAATAATGGGGTATGTATTTTTTTTGGAGAAATTTCAGATCCTTCAAGTTCAGGCCATAGATGGATATTGGTGGCCACTGATTATTTTACCAAATGGGTTGAGGCTATCCCTACTATGAAAGAAAATCATAAAATTGTTATGGATTTTATCTTGAATCATATTATGCACAGGTTTGGAGTACATAGAAATATAGTTGCTAAAAATGCCATGAGCTTTCGGGCTAAACCATTTTGTGGTTGTGTCTAGAGTATGGGATAAATTGTACATATGCATCTTATTACAACCCTTAGGGAAATGGAAAAAATGAATCAAGCAACAAAAATTTTCTGAAGATAATTAGAAGAACACTAGAAGTTAACAAAAATAAATGGGGTGAGTAGTTGAACTTTGTTGTTTGGGTAGATAGAATCTCTCCTAATAGAGCCAATGGAAAGAGACCATTTGAACTAGTATATGGAGTCTAGGACCTTATTCCCCTACACATGTGATTATCTTGTTACCAATTAATACAACAACTTGAGGAAGAATAATTTATCCCTTATGATGTAAGGATTAATCAGATCGTTGAGTTAGATGAATAAATAATATAATCCCACCAAAGGCATCTGAAGTTTAGGGAAAAGATCAAAAGGTATTTTGACAAGAAGGTAACTTCTAGAACTTTTAGTGTTGGAGATATTGTGTTATTGTGAGATGGTAGGCATGAGGATAAGGGGAAACATGGAAAATTTGATGCATTATGGATGGGCCTTTATTCCGTTGATATCAGAATTGGTGAACACACTTTCTTCTTGAAGGATCTAGATGGAGAATTACTTGAGTTTCCTGTTAATGATAGGAACCTAAAAAATTTTGTTGAATGATTTCAAAACAAGGTATGCATCAATGTACAGTGTAGAGTATTTTTTCTTTGTTTTTTCTTTGTGTCTATTTTTTTCCTTTTCATTTTCCTAGTCTACAGTGACCAGTTACCCTTGTTTCTCCATAAATTCTTAATAAATGTGTTATCATTGCTTGACCTAGTGTATTTTTTACCTTACTCTGTAACCCAATAGACTTTGGCACTTGGTTTACTATGTATTTTTTTGTATGGTTCTTGTGGCACCCATAAGGGGTTCCCATCCCTGATTTGAAGCTGGTGTTGGTGCTCGAATTAATCTCACCCCCTCTGAATTATACGTGCTTTCAAAAAAAATTACGTTGTCTAGTTTACCCGTGTGAAAATGTGTGTTCAAATGTTATAGTTATGCTAAATCCATATGAAAATCTCGTGTTTATGTTATTTTTCCTCTTTTTTAGTTGAGTATCATGTTATACGTATTGTTCCAAAATATTTCTACAAAAAACCAATCATGAATCAATTTAAATCATGAAAAATGCCTCTATATACCATTCCCAGGTCATGTTGTAAATTTCATGTTTGGCTCCCTCACCTGATGATACATGGAATTTTCTAGTTGGTTAAAATTTAATGGATTTAAGTTACAAAGCTACAATAATTGTATAACATAAAAAATTTGTTAACTCATCCCTGAGGACCGAAAAATATTCCTTCAAATATTCGCAGTCAAAAAATGTAAAAATAGAAATTGACTCCACCTCTGAAGAAGTACACGTGTCACAAGTTGGTTGAATGTGGGGGATCAGAGCCTAATTGTATTTCTTAATACTAAGGTGATAAAGTATAAAAGTGTAAAGAAACTCTCGAGACCCACTAAGGACACATGGCACTTTCTCATGCAAAGAGCAGGGAAGAGGGTCATCAGATAAAATTGGAAACTTTGGGTTTAATTATGAAAGAGAACAAATATTCAGAAATGGCCCATAGGTCTACCACCATTGGAATGAAACTACATGTAAAAATCAAGATGTAAATCAAGCATGGGAAATCCGGTCAAGTATTTAAATGTGTCTATATTTAAAACATGATGCAAAAGTGTAAAACGTTTTCCCAAATCAACATTACATAAAGTTATTCCATGTGAATGGCTCATATTTAAAATTGGGAAAAGAAAAATGGAGGGTCGTGATGTAATGCATTAATGAATGCCATCATTAACATGTTTTTTACATAAATCAAGGAAGGAATTTGAAGTTTTCAAATGCATTAATTTTTTTTCTATTGTTTACTAATATTTGGATGCTATTGTTAGTTGAATTTCTTATAGAACAACGTGAGATTGATTGCATAACACGAATTGAGAACCAAAGATTGAAAAGTCTTCAATTGAGTGCTAAAGTGCACTGATATTCACCTGAAAATTGGTAAGAACTAAGACGTTCTCATACTCTTATTCATTTGTAAGGAAATTCTAAGTAAAATTAGGGCATTAAAGATGAAAACCATGCCATCAGGTTTTCCTGTTACTTCCAGAATCACTAGTGATCTAGAAAAAATCACGAATACAAATTTGATGAATGATGACCTAGATGAATTCCTATAAAGAGTCAATATCCCAAATAAGAGTGAACTAATGGAGGTGATTCAAGCTAGTAATATTTCTTTAGTTGGTGATATTCCACCCTGAGTACATTGCACAAAACTAGTAAGAATATGTGTCATGAATTATGATCCAGAGAAGAGGGAAATATGGATGGAAGTGGAAAAGTTTCATTAACCTTGACAATCATAGACATCAGGATAATGCTAAAGTTACATCTGATTAAAAATCCAATAACCCTGGGTATCGACTTAGCCCTAGAAGATTATGAAGCTAAGAAAAAGGACTATGTTCGGCTTATAAATACCAAATAAATTTCAATAGAGAATAAAAAAACCACTTGAATCCCGAAAATACTTTTTAGGGCGTAATTCATTGAGGAATCAGAGGATGTGATGGTATTATTGAGTTGAATGGATGGATTAGAGACAATGAATGAATTCAAGGAGTTTATGTGCACCTATATGTGGATAGTTTTGGAGAATAAGGGGAACGTGTTTTGGGCAACCTTTATTTCATAAGCACATTCATGATCATATGATAACATTAACAAAAAAATATTAAGATGGGTGACACTTGAGAACTATAATTCTACATGATGACATACCTAATCTACAACATTGCAGGCCAAATGCGTTTCCCTAACTTTGTGCCATGTGCTAATTTCAATAAATACCAAATGTATGAGATTTTTCCCCAATTACAATTAAGTAATTGGGAATGAAATGTAAGATTGGTAAATGATGAATTTTTGAACCTGTTATATTCTTGCTTAAAATAGAATGGGTGTAATCTATATTTTCCTCTTTTTATACCAACCAATCCAAAGCACGACAACACATCATCAAGACTAACCTGGAAGCTCACCCAAGGTGCGCATAGGTGTTGAGCCCCTCTTTATGTGAGCTTTATGAGAATATTATTCCTTAATAAGGGGGTGTTATACAAATAAAGAATGACACACCCATTATTGATAGTCAGTTTCCAGCACTAAATCCTAATCTAGTGCACCAGAACATAAGATATCATGATCATTTTATAATGGAAGTAGAGATAAATCAAAATTTTCATCAAGGAAACCAATATTACACCCACGAACATAAAAAGGAAATGTTGAGATCTAGATTAATCACACATTGCTTGAGAATCACTTCATTATATTTATATGCCACAGTACAGTAGCCAAGATTACATTAAAGAGTTCCATGCATGAAGATATTCATAGTAGCAGAGATTTTACACATTATAGAGCTCTCAATCACACATTACATATATTTTCTAACTATCATCCTTTATTCCCTCCATACTCATTTCCTTACCTCCCTCATCAAACCATCCATTTGAGGAACTCTCTAAAAATATTCTCTTAACCGCTAATCATTATATGGGAAATATTGAAGGAATATTTCATGATTACCCTACCACTACCCAAGAACATGCCAAAACGTCATTATGCATTTCCCCTAATTGAGTGTTCCTATCATGTATGTGCCAACTAATCCATAAAAAAATTACGCCTTACCCTTTCATGATAACCATATTGATTCCCTAGAATATCCTTTCCTTCATTTGTAGGTCTCCAAAACTTATCCATATCTATATCTGGTCATTTTTTCATCCATTCCCTAAATGCGTCCTTTCTTATTGTCTAAAACTTGCTAAGTCTTGAATCCATCATGTTTGGGTGCAATCCTTTTGCGCATCTCCAAGAAATACCTCTGCACATGCCTTCGTGCCTTACTTCTATATTCCACCAATTTTTGTGCCCTAAGTACTTAGTTAATTTAGGGGTCCAACATCACCCCACACTAATCTAATTACCACCCTGACACTCCTTTGCACTTCCCAAAAAATTTCTTGATGACAAAAATCTACTAAGGAAAAAATATTGCTCCCCCTAAATAATAAATAATACCAGAATTGGAAGAATCTGAATAAAGAATTGAAGAATTGAGGAATACATTATGCAACCAATTGGAGAAGTTTAGGGAACTTTGCATCTATCTTGTCCTTCAATTTCTCTGAATCCTTCAGCTCTGACAAGGTCTTCCCTAGTACTTCTCCCATGGTTCTCGGAACTTGGTCTCGGGTAATTTTCTCCACCTTCCCCTTTAATACATTTATAGCTATAACTAGTTCCACGTAGACTCCTTCAAACATGTACATCCACTCAGTGATGGAATCCTAAAGTTCATTAATCTTGAAGTCAATCTTTTAGCACTTTATTTTTATTTTATCCTTCTGAGTTGTGGTGTTAACAAATAAATACATTCATTCCTACTTGTTGGTGGGGATGGTCTCATATAAAGCCTTGAGTGTGGTCTCCTCTTCTACCACCCACACGTCAATGATGGGCTCAAACTCTGTACAATCTTTGAAAAACTTCTAACTTCTACCTCTTTGCATTGCAAACATTGACATGTGATTTTTGTTAAGAAGATGTATTCCTTTTACTATTGGAAATCATGCTTGTAATGGATAAATTAATTCTATTCTTGGATTCATTTCACTGCAATGTTGTTGCTTACAAGGAATCAATTCTATTTGAGATCGGTAAGGTTGTAAACTGGTGATGTTGTTTACAAATTTATCTCTTTATAATAGAAAAACTTTGGATCAATTCCATTGATCCAAGGTATGATTCAATTCTTCTTGTCTGATCTGTATGAAAAACTGACATTCAGAAATTAAAGGAAGTAAGGGACTGTAGTCCTTAAATGTATACAATTTTATTGATCATTTCTTGGAGGTCCTTGCTTTGCGTTCTGCTGTAAATAGTGTGCTCAGTATCTTCTTGTTAATATTTTATGAAGCTGGTTGGCATAAGAAGGAAAAATAACCTACTTTTGGACTATTAAGGTAAAACCTTAATCCTATATTTTTTAAGATCTATCCTAAGAGAATTCTAACCTAAGGTAAATTGGACCTACCTTAGATCTATGTCTACACTAATTCTATGTTGCATCCTAATCTAAAGTTGTATGTTACTTCAAGTGTGGGATTTGGAAATAACCTAAGGTAATGAGATGTCTATCTCTAACCTATTACCCAATAATAAATACTACTAAGGCACATGGCTTAACCTATGATAGCTTGTTACCTAAGGCAATATTAAAATGACCTAAGGTAAATAACTTTTAACTAGCCTAAGGTTGGATCCTAAACTAATGTTTATCTAACCTAAACTAATGTAAGGTGAAAGGGGACCTAAGGGGTTACATGGAAAGTAGAAGGCAGTGGTGATGTTTTCTAAGTCATTTATGTGATTTGATTTTTGAATTTATGGGATGGTACTTCCATTTTTGGCAGAGGCATGAAAATTATATGAAATCCTAGTTGGCATCATCACTAGAGTTAAGTGATGTAAGCTATCATTGAAATTGGACTTGCCAACTTTAGATAGTGGTGGTGTGGAGATATAAGTGCAGGAAATTGGAATTCAATGATATTAATGATCATTTGTTTCGGTGAGAAAACCACCTTAGAAACCATGTAAACAAATTTTTTGGGGGTTGTTTGGTCTTTTATGCATTTCAATTTTTTCTTTGCATGGAGATATCTAGTTCTTCGAACCAGCAAGTTTTGTTTTCAATTTTTTTCTATTTTTATGCTCCTTTGGACTATTTTCAATCCAATGGAGGCATAAGAGGCATATGAGAAGGAAGTTTTTGGTTGTTGACTTCGTTTGGAAAAGAAGGAATTGTGGAGGCTCAGCTAGAAATCTTCTTCGAATTGGCAAAAGCACTATCAGGCATGATAGGCTCTATCCATTAAGTTGTTATGCTTTTCTCTAAATATATTCATTAAAACAACTCTACTCTCATGAAATAAATGGGGTTTTATTTTATGAAGGTTACTATGCATTCTTTCTTAAATTTTTTCTATATTTTCTGTTAAGGAATCTCTTCTTGATAAAATAGGAAATGGGTCGTTTTCCTAATGAAGTTAATGGTCAATCACACCTTTAATCTTGTTGTGACTTGAGTACTGATGAATATGTGTAAATACTACTTGTTTTCTCAAAAGGGGTTTATCGAAATGTAATGTTGCTATAAGTTTCGAACTGGGTTTGTTGTCATGGTTGGTAGAGACAAGAAAAATATCCTTCTCTATCACATCTTTGATTTGTTGAATTTTTGTTACTCCTGTTGGAACTGTATTAATATGGATACTTTGATTAAGAGTTGTGTGAACTCAAATTTGTATAGAAAACCATAAATGAGTGACTTATTCTTGAAAGTACTGTATAAAATCTCATTTCTTTGAATCCGGTATTCGATGGAAGTAGGATTGATAATGGGTAATTGAATTTTCTATATTTGAGGATTCAAACTTGTGTGGAAACATGAATGAATGTTTTATTTATCCTCTTACCCCTTTTTTAGTTAAAAACCAAGTTTCTCAAATTAAATTATTTTATGGAAACTATGTGATAATTTTTTCTTGGACACTTAGATTTTGAAGTTATCTTGTTGAGAATATCAGTGTGTGAAGTCTCCTCTTTCTGAACTTTAAATATTGTTGGGTTTTTCTTTAAATCTCAGGAAAACTGAACTAAAGGTTGGATAGATGAAGCCCTATTTTGTTTGAGGATATCTGAGAGTTGGATTTTTCTAAGTTGATATTTTGATTATTCACGTAGCTCTGTCTGAGGTTGCTTGAGGTCGATCTTGTTGTCTACTTCACATTTGAGTAGATGCTTTTTGATTAAACTTATCCATTCATGATCTGGGTAAACCAATAAGTAAATTGTTAGAATATTACTGTTGTCACTTCATGAAGATTTGTTGAATGTATTTTCATATTTTTGGTTGATGTTTTGTGATCTAGAACTAACCAAATTAGTTCACAATAAAGGATTTTCTAGACCCTTCAGCTTATTTGATCTCTGAGTAAGTTGGAAGGATTAGAATGCCTTGTCGACTTAGTAGATGTGTGCAGTTGAACCTGTCCATTGAAACATAATAAAATAATTTTAATCATCTCCATAGATGGCTTGTGCACCTGTAGCTAAGTCATGTTGTTCCTTGTTTTGCACCTTATTTGAAATAGAATACAGATGGATCTTCTCTGTGCATCCAAAGGATGTTTTCTCTCACTTCTCGTGAGGTTGCAATTGTGAGTCTATCTTACCAATTTTTCAAATTTATCTTGAAGGAGTGAATAGACTATGGTTCCTTTGAATGAAACTTTGATGATTTAGAAGGACTGTTGAAGGCTGTTATTTTCCTGTAGGTTGTTTAGCAATTCTTGTTATTGCACCCACTTCTTGATATGGATAACGTACTGTTGTTAATGTTTTGCGTCATGTTGGGGGAAACCTTATTTTGAAACCCGACTTAAATAATGCAGTCATATGATTTAGTTTA
Organism: Taxus chinensis; assembly: GCA_019776745.2. NCBI lineage: Eukaryota > Viridiplantae > Streptophyta > Pinopsida > Cupressales > Taxaceae > Taxus > Taxus chinensis. The sequence continues at coordinate 289,803,356 of CM034154.1, read as the reverse complement.
ATAGTTGTTAGTGCATGTTTTCTAGGTTTTAAAAGAGTTTAATGATGTTGGGAATGGGTCTGTACCAGTCCTTTTACGACCTTATTTACTTAGGAAGGAATGTTGGAATCATCTTTTTAACATGATTGGTTGACTCCTTTCTCTTTTATTCTCTGAGGTAAAGTTTCATCACTGACATGCTTTGGAAACTGTAAGGGATTATGTGTTATATTATATTTTCTGAGTTGTGAAATGATATTCGGTTTAACCGAATTGGAAGGGAAAAACTAATTGTTTTATCTCATTTCAACCTTCTCTCTTTTGTGTAACTTGTACATAGATTGGATCGGTCAGTTGCATTACATTCTAGAATGCCTCAAGTAGTTGTTGATACTTCTCTCTTATTCACTTGATTTGTATTGAAAGAATTAATGTTGTTTTGGATCATTAATGTTATATGCCTTTTATTGAGGGAATAATTTCCGTATTCTAATGTGTGGCCTAACTTGAGAGCTTAGGTTATATTGTGGAATATGAATTTGGGTATAGCATCTGAAATGAGAATCTCTTATTTTTATGTTGTAGATGATTCATCCTAAAACCTTTCAAGAAGATGGAATTTTCTAGGATGTAGATGTATTTTTATGGAATTTTGTAATGCTAAGTTTATCATTTCTTACTTCTTAAAGTAACTCTATGTTTTGAAAATAGTGGAGTTACTTTCTGTATTACTAATTCATATTGAATTATGTAAAAAATAAGTAGTAAGTGCTTTTATTTGATGTAGATAAGTAATTTGGTTGAAATATTAATTATCTAATGTAATTTTGTAAAGTGATGATTATATCATGATCTTTTCTCAATGTTATTTTAGGCTGATCATCTGTTCTTCTTTTATGGTTATTATTACTTATGATTTATTTGTTTGTTTGGGTTTACTGTTTCATAAAATCAAAGTTGCTTTTATGAAACAGTTAGTTGAAGACATGTCATTTTAATTTTTAGTTCAGTTAAATGAACTAACTCGTGCTATCAATTTTTATAGATGGACTTCGTAAGTGATAAAGGAAGGCAATAACTTATATGATGTATTAGTTGCTTAAAGTTTGGATCATTTATAGAGAAATCCAATTCATTATTAAAATGTACTAAAAGAAGAAAAATTGTATTCTTTAATGATCTTGATGTTGGTTGACACAAAATATGTCTTAAATTCATGGTCTTCTAAAATATGTATTTTACCATGATAAATTGAAAAACATTGGGAGTTACTTAAACTTGTTATGTCATTTCTCTTGTGCATTATATGAAGGAAATTTGTAATCTTATCTTCATTTTTTCCATTCTTACCTGATTGGATCCTTATTTTTGGTTGTCATTAAATGAGTTAGAGGGATGGGATTTAATTACAATATCCCTTATATTGAATGAAACTTGTTATGTTGGCATGCACGGATGTTCTTTTATCTAATCTGTATGGTTCACTAAATGATGCTAATGAAAGTATAACTTAACTATCATGAAGTGTGAAATGAAAAAGGGTATAATAAACCCCAACACTTAAAAAAGAAAGAGGAAGGTTCATCACCTCTTGAGAAATACCTCCATAGGTTTTAAAAAAATGTATGGTACATGAGATTGTTAATCAATCTGACTTCATCTCTATGAAGTCTACTATAATGGAACTTGTTTTGGATCTTAAACACACTATGAATGGTTGAGTTGTATTAAGCAAATCTTATGATGGATGTTGTTTCTTTTTTTGATTAACTGAATGTTAAGAAAAAAATTAATGAACATAAAATTAATCCTAAGTTTATTAAGTTCTTTATTACCTTAAAAACTCAAAAGAGGATGACAAACTTAAGGGTTATAGGAAGTAGGATTCAACAGAGTTTCCATAATTTGAATCTTAATTAGATAATAAATAGGTGTAAATGACCTCTTTTTAAGGTGTGTACATTGAGATGAGTAGTTCTGTTGGATGTTGGCACATGCCAACTGCAGAACTGTACCTTCATGAAGACTAGGGTCTTCATGAGGATACAGTGTTGCAGTTGACATGTTGCAACACCCCTCAGCATTGGTTCATCTAGATCTACTCAAACTTGGACTTGATCTTAGTTTCTCTCTAGGTCAGATTAGGAATGTGATTTAGTACAAAAAGTGATTCACGATGACTTAAGTAACTAGACATACCCAATTCTTAGGTCGATTGAGTATGTCTATATACCCTTATTCATCATGAATGGGTTCCTATACTAAATCATGTTGCTAACCTAGTTTAGGTCAAACCTTGAACAAGTGAACTGACAGAAGTTGGTTTCTAGATAACAGATGAGTGGGGTGAAGGACGTATTCCGTTCGATGAGTATGTCGTCTAGGAATAGTAACATGTACAGTATATTGGAAATCTTTGGCTAAAGTATCACAAGCTATTGTTTGCGTTGTCCTATGTCACCTAGTTTAAGAAATGAGATTTCAAATGAATATTGGTAATAAACATTCATATAGGTTTATTTATCAGAACACTCAATACCTAGAACAGGGTAAGAGAAGTAGGTATACTTAGTATACATGTATTATTCAATTCTTTAAGTTAACATGAGAGATTGGTTAGAAACCGAGTCATGAATTGAGAGATCGGTAGTTCTCCAAGTCATTTACAGCTACATATGGTTATCTATTATGAGATTGATTAGAATGGAATGTGTGTTCTAAATTATGATTATTTAGAACAGAGAACATTTTGTATAAAAAAATTTCTCTTGTTGCTAAAGTCTTAAAATGGGAATGTTACATCTTGGTATCAGAGTTGAAGGTTAGAGCTCTTGGACCTATTGTGTCCATAATCTGAAAAAACTTAAATTTTCTTGTTAACAAAAAATGGTTAGAACAAGAGGAAATGTTGCAAACAACCCACCACCTAGTGGAGAAGCAACTACTGCCCAAAAAATCAATGAGATCTTTGCTTCCCTGTTGGACACAAGAGATTATTTGGCTGTACTTGAACAACAAGTAATGGGTAATGAGGAGGAAGAAGATGTTGGTAATGATAATCAGCCACCTCCTGTGGACAACACAAATATGAGAAATTTAGGTGATGATAACAATAATTTAAACCTACTTGATCAACTAGAAAATAAAAAGGCAAGGCTGGTAGCTGAACTCACTAATGATATAAAAAGGATAAGTCCACCTAAGTTTGATGGCACCACATTATGAGATGGAGCTGAGAATTGGCTCAGTGAAATGGAGAAGTACTTTGTAATAAGGAACTTCTAAGAGGAAACAAAGGGAATATGGGGAGCATATCAACTATCCCATGAAGCATCTTCATGGTAGGAAAACTGTAAGGCTGAGTTAAACATTGATGAAAAAAATATTACTTGGGATCAATTTAAAAGTTATTTTAGGAAATGATGGCTGCCACAACTTTACTATGATCAGAAAATGACTGAATTTCAGAACTTAGCCCAAGGAAAATTAACTGTAACAGAGTACTGGGAATGATTTACTAAACTCCTTAAGTATGTACCTCAATATCAAACTGACGAGAAGTTCAGGATATGGAAGTTTATCATGGGATTGAATCCCATTATAAGGGGAGAGGTGGATGTTCACAACCCAACCACTATAGAAGGGGTTTTTGAAAAATCCATAAGGCAGGAATAGAAATTAAAGGCAACTTATGCTCATAAGGAGGAATTTAGACAGAAATTTCCAAACTCCTCTTCATCATCTCTTGCACCTAAGAAAGGACCATGGAAGAAGTTTGGTATGAAAAATAAGTTTTCAACAGATAATAATAAGAAAACAGTAACAAATAAGCCTGTTATTAATGTACGAAATAACTTTGTCAAGAACAATAATAATGGACATAAGTCCTATGGAGGTCAGAATGATAAATTTAAGGATGGAAATAAATTTGAGCCTAAAAAGGGACCTGTAGGAGGCTATTACAATTGTGGCAAGGATCATTATGTAAATCAATGTCCTTTGAAAAATTATGACCATAATCAGTAGCACAAGATACACGCTGTAGTAGCTAACAAACAGGATAAAAAGTAAGTCACACCCATAGAGGTTCTGGGTAAGTTATTTGACATATCTGTAACTATTCTTTTTGATACTAGAGCTACTGAATGTTTTATTTCTAGTAAATTAGCATAAAAATTAAACAAAAAAGATCGAAAAATGGATAAAACATGGGCTGCACATTATGGAAATAATGATGTTCATACAGTTAGTATGTTTCTTTTTTGGGAAGTCCTTGATTTACCTAGTTTTTCTACAAAATTTAATCTTTATGTTTCTCCTTTGGGGTATTATGATGTAATCATAGGTGTTAATTGGTTAGTTGATCATAAAGAAAATGTTGACTATTTTGAAAAACATATCAGTTGTTTAGATGACCTGTAGAAAACAACAAACATTCAGGGTGTAAAACATTAAATTTCAGTTAGGAAATTATTAGCTATGCAACTTAAAAAGGCCAAAAATAAGGGTTGTACCTTATATGTAGTAAAAATTTCTAAATCTATTGAATAAAACATTGATTTCTTGGAATTTTATCCATTGTTATGAAACTTTAGGGATGTGTTTTCGGAAGAACTACCATGTCTTCCACCCAAATGGGAATTTGAATTCACAATTGAAATCAAACTAGGAACCGAACCTATTTCTAAGGAACCTTATATGATGACTACTATTCAATTAGTAGAGCTTAAGGCATAGTTACAATAAATTTTGTCAAAAGGTTTTATTAGACCAAGTGTCTCACCTTAGGGAGCATCGGTATGTTTTGTGAAAAAGAAAGATGAAACACTTAGATTATGTATCGATTATAGAATGTTAAACAAGGTAACGATTAAGAATAGATATTCACTTCCTAGAATAGATGATCTGTTTGATCAGATATGTGGTGCATCAGTATATTCTAAGATAGATCTTCGATTTGGATATCATCAGTTACGAATTAAGGATGAGGACATTCATAAAACAACTTTTAGAATGAGGTATGGACATTATGAATTCATAGTTTTACCTTTTGGATTAACAAATGCACCTGAAACTTTTATGAATTTAATGAATAATATTTTTCAAGAATACTTGGACAAATTTTTTCTTGTATTCTTAGACGATATTCTCATATACTCTAAAAGTATTGAAGACCATCATGAGCATTTGAAGATAGTATTGGAAATATTGACAAAGAGACGATTGTTTGGTAATTTGTCTAAATGTTATTTTTATGACATGAAAGTTCACTATTTGGGTCATATTATAAGAAAACAAGGAATAGTTGTAGATCCCTCTAAAATTATAGCTATAACTGAGTGGCCTGCACTAAATAATGTACATTAAGTTAGAAACTTCAAGGGTATTTCTTGTTACTATAGGAAACTTGTTAAATATTTCTCCAAAGTTGTTGCACCAATAAATTCACTGCAAAAAAAGGATAAGAAATTTGTGTGGAATGAGAAATGTGAATTTGAATTTAGAACTTTGAAGGATCAATTAACTCCAACAGCTATTTTGGTTGTACTTGACCCTAATGGAGACTTTACTGTTGTAATGTATGCATCCAGGGAAGGTCTTGGAGGTATTCTATTACAAAAGGATCATGTCATAGCTTACGAAAGTAGAAAAATTAAGTTACATGAGCTGAATTATGCTCCGCATGATCTAGATATTTTTACCATTGTTCATGCACTTCAAGTTTAGAGGCACTATCTGCTTGGTAAACCTTTTGAACTAAAAATTGATCATCTTGGGCTGAAGTATATTTTTACTCAGCCAAATCTAAATGCAAGACAACGAAAATGGTTAGAGTTTTTATCTCAATATGATTTTGACATAAGTTACATTAAGGAAAGGAAAATAAGGTAGTTGATGCTCTAAGTCATTGGAAGCACATTTTTGGTCTTAAGAATGAAGTAAAAAGTGTTATGGAATCTAATTCTTATTTTTAGCAAGTAAAAACAACACTTACTACAGATCTAAATGATGTGAGATATAAGGGTTTTCACTTTGATAATGAAGGAATCTTGTGGTTTGAAACATGGTATACATACCTTTGCTAAATGATTTAAGAAAGAAATTATTAGTTGAATTTCACAATTACCTTTTTTTGGACACCCTAGTATTACAAAGATGCTGCTGATATAAAACAACAATATTTCTAGAAAGGGGTGAAAAAGGACGTGATTGAGTTTGTGACACACTATTTAGAATGTCAATGAGTTAAAGTTGAGCATTTGCATCCATTTAGTTTATTGTATCCTCACAGCATACCGTAGTACAACTGGCAAGTGATAAGCATGGATTTTATATAAGGGTTAACTATGTCAAGAAATAAATATGATGTTATTTTTTTTGTTGATAAACTAACAAAGGTAGAACATTTTATTGTTGGTAATCTTAAGGATGATTCACCTGTTTTTGTGAAATGATTCGTACATGAGATTTTCAGATTACATGGAGTACCTGAATTAGTCATATCTGATAGAGATACAAGAATGACTTCAAGATTTTTGCAAACACTTAACGCGGCTCTACGAACTAAGCTAAATTTCAGTTCTGCGTATCATCCAAAAACATATGACAAATTGAAAGAGTTAATCAAGTTTTAGAGGATATGTTACGAATGTATTGCATGGATCAGTAGTATAAATGGGAAGAGTACCTTCCATTAGTTGAGTTTGCATATAATAACACATATCATGCCTCTCTAAAGATGGCACCTTTTGAAGCATTATACGGAAGGAAATGCAGAACCCCTATTAGTTGGGACAACATTGAGGATAGAGAGGTGGTTGGACCTTAAATCCTTATGGAAATGGAAAATAAGTTAAAATGATTCGTGAATGCTTAAAGAAGCAGTGGATAGGCATAAGTGTTATGTTGAATTGAAGTGGGTTGATAGGAAATTTGAACTTGATGAGAAGGTCTTTCTTCGGGTTAAACTGAAAAAGAGTTCTATAACTTTTGGCAAGGTTTCCAAGTTATCACCTCATTATGTGGAACCCTTTAAAATTTTCGAAGTAATCAACCCTGTAGCTTATCGTTTAGCATTAACTCATGAATTTTCATGCTTAAGAAATACATTTTGTTGGTGCTCAGATCTGTCTCACCCCATTTGCCATTATTTTCCTCTGATCTACGTATTGTGAAATTTTCTACCTCTCAATGTGGGTTTTCTGAAAGAAGAGAGATGCTTTGAGTTGTTTGCAAAATCCATGGTCATGTCCCTCCTTGAAGAAGTCCCCAAGTCTACCTTTTTTGATAATTTCTTCAAAGTCTGCGGGCTCTGCCATTTTTCCTTTTGAAAATTAAAAAATAATAATAATCTGAAAAATGGGCTCATTTTGGTGTTTTGAGGAAAAATCAGACATTTTTGTCCCAGGTAGATCCGTGGGATAGTTGGGACATAGGTACATGTGGGATGCACAAATATGAAATGGCCACAAGCAGTGAAAATCAGCATAAATCAGACAGTTGGGACACAGGTTTGAAAAAGCCGCAAAAGGAACGGCAGTCCACGGGACAGTTGGGACATAGGTATGCGCGGGACTCACAAAGCGCAAAAAATGCCGCAAAAGGAACCATATGTTGCAGAGAATGCAGAGGTCAATGAAGATGCATAAGGACAAGGAATCCTGAATTAGGTGATGTGGAAGAATGTGTTTGGGAAAGCCAAGACGTGCAGATCTGATTTTGCTGAAATAGCTGCAGTGAAGAGAAAAAGTCAATGTTTGACCTCCAGAACTTCAAACGGCCATAACTTGACTCTGAGCTTCGATTTTCATAAATTTGGACTTTTTGGAATGAGCATGATGTCCTCTGCATCAAAAAATATATATTAATATAAAAGAAACATATTCAGATCCATTTAATTAATGCTCATTCCCGTCAAATGACAGAAGATTCCTGGCAGTCCCAAAATAGCTGCTCGCACTCAGAAGGCCATAAATTTTGCATATCTCAGTGAAATCACACAAAATTGTTACATTGGAATCATGGGCTCCAATCCTGACGCACATAAATCAAGAAAATCTATATTTGATGAAGGATATTTAGATATTTTGTAGAAAAAAACAGCCGGGTTCAGAATAATGTTTTATTTGGCAGGTTGGGATTGCAATTAAGAGGCATGCTGGGAGTGCAATTATCATTCTTTCACTGCTGCAAGTCATGGGACAATATGGGTAGATGTTTGCAAGCAACAGAACATCATTTCACTCCATTTAATACCTCTTACTAGTGGTTGAAGGATAGATTTCAGGATTTCCATTTTCTCTCTCTCTCTCTCTCTCTTCTTCTTTTTATATAAGTTGGAGTGCTAGAGGTCAAAAATGGGGGGAGGAGGAGAGAAAGAAAAAAGAGAAAAATTTGACAAAGCTTGTCTTTTGAGAAGCCATCTAAGAAGCCTGTATATCTCTTTTGTATTAAGTTTTATTGTGTTAAGGTGGTTACATGTGTATAGCCATTGACAAGCTCCATGACTGTTCTAAGAAACTTAATCAAACTCGAGTTATTCTTTGGATCTTATGCAAAATGTGTTTGTTTTACTTCTGAATATATGCAAATATTTTTTCTTGTTCCTGTTGTAATCTTGTATTAAAATCTATTCCAATCACACAGGTCTCAATCCTTATGACAGTTTAGTGGCATCTGCAATTTCATTTCTTAGAAGAGCATTCATCTGGGAGTGAAATAAACAAGCATTCATTTGGGAGTGAAATAAACGTATTTAAAATCACTGTTTGATCAAAGATTGTTTTTAAGCCTCTAGGTGTACCTCAGGCAGTGATTGATCTTAGATTTTGATGTTTTATTGGGTCTTCTAATTCAATCCTTTGTCAGGAATCTCATATATTGTGTGAAAAAGTGCTAATCTGGGCCTTCATTGAAGTACATATTCTGGTTAAGGGAACATTTTAGATATTCTGAAGTATTTCTGTTGTCTAGACTTTCCAAAGAGTTCATAGATTTTTCAAATCAAGCTCATTATGCCTCACCTCCCACCAAAATTTATTTAAAAATAACTAATCCTACCCATACTACCCCTTTTTGTCATGTGTGTATACAAATACACAAATTTTACTACCAAAACATGTAGAAATAATCAGGATTCCAAATGTCTTTAGTAGCCTGAACCTTGCCTAGAGAATATCTCCACTATCTAGAGTGACAACTTGTGAGAGTTAGATTTTGTTGCATTGATCATATTTTCTTCAAGGTCTCCTTAAGAACTTCATTAGGAAGGATATCGCCAACTCCTCCATAACAATTATAAAGGGTTCTCTTACCTTGGTTGAAAAGTGGCAGGCAAGGCTTCCAAGTTATAAAATCCTCTCAAGGTGCTACCCACTGTTGTCCAAATCCTGAAGTGCCAAAAAGTCAAATATATTGTTCCCAGCTACAAAATGACATACATGATCATCTATCCACCTCTGAGCATCCTGCCAGGTCTATGATGTTTCTTGGCCTTTGATTGAGATTAAATTTGGGTACCAACACATTTCATATTTATCACATCTGTTAAATTGGAATTCCTTGCAGGTCCAAGACCCAGGAATAATCATAGTTAAACCTATACGAGTGTTAGAAACATGCCAATTGCACTTAAGGAATCGTGAAATAAGACAATGTAAGATCCATTGGGATAAGTTTAACGAAGAAAGTGCAACTTGGGAAAATCTAGAAGATATGAAAACTACTTTTCCATATTTGTTTGAACAAGATTGATTCTATTGACTGATAAGTTTAAGTTTTTAGTCTTTTTATGTTAATAAATCTGCCAGTTTTGGGAAGACATTTCATATTTAAAGTAAACAGCTACATAAATGCTGAATTTGGAATTTTAAAATCCAGTTTTTTCGAAACATATGTAAAGAAATATAATAATTACATTTGTCCTTGATGAAAATTTTGTAACTAAGTTAATCATCAGGACGATGATTCTTTTTAGGATGGAAGTATGTAACATCTTTGACAAACTGTTAACTTTTCCTTCTTTGCATTGCAAATGTTGACATGTGATTTTTCCTAAGAAGGTGTATTCTTTTGACTGTTGGAAATCATGCTTGCAATGGATAAATTAATTTTGTTCTTGGATTCATTTAATTGCAATATTCTTTCTTGTAAGGAATCCATTATGTCTGAGATCGGTAAGGTTGTAAACTGGTGATGTTGTTTGTTATATGAATACCCTGGATCAATTCCATTGATTCAATGTATGCTTTAATTCTTCTTATCTGATATGTAAGATATACCGACATTCAGAAATTAAAGGAAATAAGGACTGAGTCCTTAAATGTACACAATTTTATTGATCTTTCTTGGAGGTCCTTTCTTTACATTTTTCTATAAATAGTGTGCTCGGATCTTCTTGTTAATCTCTTATGGACGTTGAATGGCATAAGAAGGATAGAGGTCCTACTATCTGGACTATTAGAGGTAAAACCTTAAGTCCTAGATCTTTAAGATCTATCCTAACAGAGATTCTAACCTAAGGTAAATTGGACCTACCTTAGATCTATGTCTACACTAACTATGTTGCATCCTAATCTAAGTTGTATGTTATATCAAGTGTGGGATTTGGAAATAACCTAAGATAATGATAGGTCTATCTCTAAACTATTACCTAATACTAAATATAATAAGGTACATGGCTTAATCTATGATGGCTTGTTACCTAAGGCAATATTAAAATGACCTAAGGTAAATAACTTTTAACTAGCCTAAGGTCGTATCCTAAACTAATGTTTATCTAACCTAAACTAATGTAAGGTGAAAGGGGACGTAAGGGGTCACATTCCAAGAAGAAGGTGGTGGTGATGGTTTCTAAGTCGTTTATGTGATTTTATTTTTGAATTTATGAGATGGTACTGCTAGTTTTGGCAAAGGCATGGAAGTTAGATGGAATCCTAGCTGACATCATCACTAGAGTTAAGTGATATATGCTATCATTGAAATGAGACTCGTCAAATTTAGATGGCAGTGGTGTGGAGATATAGGTGGGAAAGTGGAATTCAAAGACATTAATGATCATTGGTTTTGGTGAGAAAAATGCCTTGGAAACCATGCATACGGATTTTTTGGGGGTTGTTTGGTCTTTCACACATTTTGATTTTTGCTCTTCATGGAGATATCTAGTTCTGTAAACCAGCAATTGTGTTTTCAATTTGTTTCTATTTTTAGCTCCTTTGGACTATTTTCGATCCAATGGAGGTATAAGAGGCATATGAGAAGGAATTTTTGATTGTTAACTTCATTTGGGGAAGAAGGAATTGTGGACGCTCAGCTGGAAATCTTCTTTGAATTGATAGAAGCACTATCAGGCATGATAGGCTCTATCCATTAAGTTGTTCTACTTTTCTCTAAACGCCTTCATTAAATCAACTCTAATCTCATGAAATAAATGGGTTTTTATTTTATGAAGGTTACTATGCATTCTTGCTTAAAAAAAATCTATATTTTCTATTAAGAATATCTGCTTCATAAAATACCTGAAATGGTTCATTTTCCTGATGAAGTTAATGGTGAATCACACCTTAAATCTTGTTTTGACTTGATTAATGTGAAATATGTGTAAATATTTCTTATCTACTCAAAAGGGGTTTATGGAAATGTAATGTTGCTTTATGTTTCAAACTGGGTTTGTTGTCATGGTTGGTAGAGATAAGAAAAATATCCTTCTATGTCACATCTTTAATTTGTTGAAATTTTTTTGCTCCTGTTGGAATTGTATTAATATGGATACTTTGATTCAGAGTTGTGTGAACTCGAATTTTTATAGAAAATAGTAAATGAGTGACTTCTTCTTGAACTTACTGTATAAAATCTTATTTATTCAAATCCAGTATTTGATGGAAGTAGGGTTTATAATGGGTGATTGGATTTTCTATATTTTAGGATTCAAAATTTTGTGGAAACATGAATGAATGTTTTATTAATCCTCTTACCCATTTTTAGTTAAATATGAGCTTCTCGAATTAAGAAATTGTATGGAAACTATGTGATAATTATTTTTTGGACACTTAGATTTTGAAGTTATCTTGTTGAGAATATCGCTCTATGAAGTCTCCTCTTTTTGAACTTTAAATATTGTTGGGTTTTTCTTTTAATCTCAAAAAAATGAACTAAAGGTTGGATATATGAAGCCTTGTTTTGTTTGAGGATATTTGAGAGTTGGATTTGTTTAAGTCGATATTTTGATTATTCACGTAGCTTTGTCTGAGTTTGCGTGAGGTCGATCATGTTTTCTATTTCACTTTTGAGTAGATGATGTTTGATTATACTTACCCATTCTTGATCTGGGTAAAACAATAAGTAACTTGTTAGAATCTTACTGTTGTAACTTCATGAATATTTGTTGAATGTATTTTCAGATTTTTGGTTGACGTTTCGTGATTTGGAACTAACCAAATCGGTTCACAATAAAATATTTTATGGACCTTTTAGCTTCTTTGATCTCTAAGTAAGTTGGAAGGATTAGAATGCCTTGTCGACTTAGTAGATGTGTGCAGTTGAACCTGTCCATAGAAATATAATAGAAGAATTTTAATCATCTTTGTATATGGCTTGTGCACCGGTAGCTAAATCATGTTTCTCCTTGTTTTGCACCTTCTTTGAAATCATATGCAGATGGATCTTCTCGGTCCATCCAAAGGATGTTTTCTCTCACTTCCGTGAGGTTGCGATTGTGAGTCTATCGTACCAATTTTTCCACTTTCTCTTGAAGGAATGAATAGAATATGGTTCCTCTAAATGAAACTTTGATGATTTAGAAGGACTATTGAAGGCTGTTATTTTCATGTAGGTTATTTAGCAATTCTTGTTATTGCACCCACTTCTTCAAAGAAATAACGTACTCCTGTTAATGTTTTGTGTCATGTTGGGGGGACCTTATTTTAAAACTTGAATTGAATAATGCAGTCGCATGATTCAGTTTAACAACTGTTAGTGTATGTTTTCTATGTTTAAAAGAGTTTAAGGATGTTGGGAATGGGTCTGTACCAGTCCTTTTACAACCTTATTTACTTAGGAAGGAATGTTGGAATCCTCTTTTAAACATGATTGGTTGACTCCTTTATCTTCTATTCTTTGAGGTAAATTTTCATCGCTGCCTCCTTTGGAAACTGTAAGGGATTATGTGTTGTATTCTCTTTTCTAAGTTCTGAAATGATATTCATTTTAACCGAATTGTAAGGGAATATCTAAGTTTGACCTTCCCTCTTTTGTGTAACCTGTATATAGATCAGATCGGTTAGTCACATTACTTTCTAGAATCCCTCGAGTAGTTGTTGATACTTATCTCTTATTCACTTGATTTGTATTAAAGGAATTAACACTGTTTTGGATCATTAATGCTATATGCCTTTTATTGAGGGAATAATTTTCCTAATTCTAATGTGTGGCCTAACTTGAGAGCTTAGGTTATATCATGGACTATGAATTTGGGTATAGCATCTGAAATGGGAATCTCTTATTTTTATGTTGTAGATGACTCATCCTAAAACCTTTCAAGAAGTTGGAATTTGCTTGGCTATAGATGTCTTTCTATGGAATTTTGTAATGCTAAGTTTTTTGTTTCGTGACTCTTAAAGTAACTCTATGTTTGGAAAATAGTGGAGTTAGTTTCTGTATTACTAATTCAGATTTAATTATGTAATAAATAAGTAGTAAGTACTTTTATTTGATGTAGATAAGTAATTTTGTTGAAATATTACTTATCTAATATAATGTTGTAAAGTGCTGATTATATCATGATCTTTTCTTAATGTTGTTTTAGGCTGATCAATTGTTATTATTTTATGGTTGTTATTCCTTATCATTTAGTTGTTTTTTTGGCTTTGTTGTTTCATAAAAGTAAAGTTGGTTTTATGAAATAGTTAGTTGAAGTCACATTGTTTTAATTTTTAGTGCTTATCATGCTTAGTGCAATGAACTAACCCGTGCTAGCAATTTTTGCAGATGGACTTCGTAAGTGATAAAGGAAGGAAATAAATTATATGATGTATTATTTGATTAAAGTCTAGGTCATTTATAGAGAAATTTGATTCATTATTGAAATGTGCTGAAAGAAGAAAAGTATTATTATTTAATGATCTTGATGTTGGTTGACATCAAATATGTATAAAATTCATGGTATTATAATATATGTATTTTACCATGATGAATTGAAAAACATTGGGAGTTACTTAAACTTGTTATGTCATTTCTCTTGTGCATTATATGAAGGAAATTTGTAATCGTATCTTCATTGTTTCCATTCTTACTTGATTTGATCTTTATTTTTGGTTGTCATTAAATGAGTTGGAGGGATGGGATTTAATTACAATATCCCTTATATTGAAGGAAACTTGTTATGTTGGCATGCATGGATAATATTTTATCTAATCTGTATGGTTCACTAAATGATGTTAACGAAAGTAGAACTTAACTATCATGAAGTGTGAAATGAAAACGGGTATAATAAACCCCAACACTTAAACAAGAAAGAGGAAGTTTCATCACCTCTTGATAAATATCTCCATAGGGTTTAAAAAAATGTATGGTTCATGAGATCTTTAATCAATCTGACTTTATCTCTATGAAGTCTATTATAATGGAACTTGTTTTGGATCTTAAACACAATCTGAATGGTTGAGTTGTATTAATTAAATCTTATGATGAATGTTGTTTCTATTTTTGATTAACTGAATGCTAAGAAAAAAATTAATGAACGTAAAAGTAATCCTAAGTTTATCAAGTTTTGTATTACCTTAACAACTCAAAAGAGGATGAAAAACTTAAGGGTTATTGGAAGTAGGATTGAGGCAGGGTTCCATAATTTGAATCTTAATTAGATAATAAATAGGTGTAAATGACCTCTTCTTGAGGTGTGTACTTTGAGATGAGTAGTTTTGTCAGATGTTGGCACATGCCAACTGCATAAATGTACCTTTATGAAGACTAGGGTCTTCACAAAGATACAGTGTTGTAGTTAACATGTTGCAACACCCCTTAGCATTGGTTCATCTAGATCTACTCAAACTTGGACTTGATCTTAGTTTCTCTCTAGGTCAGATTAGGAATGTGATTTAGTAAAAAAATTGATTCATGATTACTTAAAATAACTAGACACACCCAATTGACTTACATCGTTTGAGTATGTCTATATAACATTAGTCATCATGAATGGGTTCCTATATTAAATCATGTTGCTAACCAGATCTAGGGTCAAACCTTAAACAAGTGAACTTACATAAGTCAGTAAAGACCATTCAAGATAATAGATGAGTGGGGTGAAGGACATATTTTTTTGGACAAGTATGTCATCTAGGAATAGTAACATGTACAGTATATTAGAAATATTTTACCAAAGTATCGTAAGTTGTTGGTTGCGTTGTCCTATGTCACCTAGTTTTAAAAATGGGATTTTAGATGAATATTGGTAACAAACATTCATATAGGTTTCTTAAAAAGAACATTGAATACCCATAATAGGGTAAAATAACTAGGTATACTTAGTATACATGTAGTATTCAATACTTTAAGTTAACATGAGAGATCGGTAGTTCACTGAGTCATTTACAACTGCATATGGTTATCTATTGTGAAATTTATTGGCATGGAATGTGTGTTCTAAATTATGATTATTTATAATAGAGAACATTATGTATATAAAAAAAATCCCTTGTTACTAAAGTCTTAAAATGGGAATGTTACAAACTCAAGTATATTTTCTTCCTTCAGTTGGGTGAGAAATTCCTCCAACTCAGTGATCTGGGATTCAATTATGACCTTTTTATCCTCTTTCCCCCTTCTGATATCTATAGCTTTAAGCCCCATGCCATCCTTTATGTTGGTGAGAAACATCTACACAAGGTCTTTAAGATATTCCATCTCATCCCCATAGTCTGTCATGGTCTGACTCACCAATGTCGGAAATTTTCCCAAGATACTCTTTATGAGGGCGCCAACTCATTCATATGCTTCCTTAGTTCACAGTTGTTTTCCCCTTAATCCATTTCACAATATATCTATCTCATTTTCCTTATTTTTATTTTCAGTGACTAGGTTCTGAATAGTGGCTCCTACATCCAAGCTATGTCAGAACACTTCCGAAGACATATTTTGAAGCGCATTACATTCTTGCTCATTTGTTAGGTGGATAGGATCCACCACCCTATATGTTTCTCCTCCCCTCTTATTAATGTGGATATTCTCGATCACATGATTTTTTACCTCAAACTCAAGCTCTTCCACGTGGAAATGTATGTTCTATCTAAGCATTTTCTTGGTTCTCGAAACACCCCCTTCTTGATCCATCAGATCTCATCCATGTAGCTTTTCTAGTGAGAGGGTGGCCTAGAACCTTACATGTAATACCTTCATAGGGTCATCCATGAAATCCATATGTGGTGACATGGGTTTCCACTTCTTCCTTTTAGCTTTGTGCTTCATCCTCTTCTTCTTTCTTCTAGGGGTGAATCCATTATCCTCCTTTATAGTAAAGGAGTCCCCCTTAACTTCCTTTTTGCTGGCGGTCTATGTTGGGGAGGAATCACATGTTGAAAACTTCTTAGATTATGAAAATTGGTTATTTCCTTCCTCGTGCACCTCAATCACATCCGTGGTTTCAGCCCCAACTTCATGTTCTTCAAGCTTTACCTCCAACTCTTCCTTGAAGGTGGTGGGGTCATCTTATTCACCTTCATCTAAGCCTATTGCGGGGCTTGATGCATCGTATGTTGTTTGCTTATTTTCTTCAGGATATTTCTTGTGCCCCAATAAAGATGCCTTGGAACCACCTTGTAGTGAAGTGTTAGCACCCTTATTACCATTTCAGTGTGTGTAACATTCCAATTTTAAGACTTTAGAAACAAGGGAAATTATATTTTTTACATAATGTTCTCTATTCTAGATAATCGTAATTTAGAACACACATTCCATGCCAATCAATCTCATAACAGATAACCATATGCCATTGTAAATGACTCAGTGAACTAGCGATCTCTCATTTCATGACTCAGTTTCTCATCAATCTCACATGTTAACTTAAAGTATTGAATACTAAGTGTATACTAAGTATATTTGGTTCCATTACCTTGTTCTGGGTATTGAGTGTACTGATTAAGAAACCTATTTCAATGTTTGTAACCAATATTCATCTGAAATCCCATTTCTTAAACTAGGTGACATAGGACAACGTAACAAATAACTTGCAATACTTTGGCCAAATATTTCCAACATATTGTTCATGTTACTATTCCTAGATGGCACACTCATCTAATAGAATATGCCATTCAACCCACTCATCTGTTATCTACAATGGTATTCACTGAATCCTGTTAGTTCACTTATTCAATATTTGACCCTAACCCATATTAGTGACATAGTTTGGTACAAGGAACCACTCACGACGACCTAGGGTATATAGACATAGTCAATCAACCTAAGTCAATTGGATGTGCCTAGTTACCCTAAGTCATTGTGATTCACTTCCTATGCTAAATCATATCCCTAATTTGACCCAGAGAGAAACTAAGTTCAAGTCCAGATTTGTGTAGATCTAGATGAACCAATGCTGAGGGGTGTTGCAACATGTCAACCGCAACACTGTATCCTCGTGAAAAACCCAAGTCTTCACGAAGGTACATTCCTGTAGTTGGCATGTGCCAACATCTGAAAGAACTACCCATTTTGATGTACACACCTCAAGAAGAGGTCATTTACACCCAATTATTTCTTAATTAAGATTCATATTACTGCAACCCCGATAAACCCTACTTACAACAACTATTGAATACTAAGTGTATACTAAGTATATTTAGTTCCATTACCCTTTTTTGGGTATTGAGTGTTCTATGTAAGAAACCTATCTGAATATTTGTTACCGATATTCATCTGAAATCTCATTTCTTAAACTAGGTGATATAGGACAACGCAACCAGTAGCTTGCGATACTTTGGCAAAATATTTCCAACATACTGTTCATGTTACTATTCCTAGATGACATACTCATCTAATGGAATACATCCTTCACACCACTCATCTGTTATCTAGAATGGTCTTCACTAACTCCTATCAATTCACTTGTTCAAGGTTTGACCCTAACTTAGATTAGTGACATATTTTGGTATAGGGAACCACTTGCGATGACCTAGGGTATATATACATACTCAATCGACCTAAGTCAATTGGATGTTCCTAGTTACCCTAAGTCATTGTGATTCACTTCCTATGCTAAATCATATCCCTAATATGACCTAGAGAGAAACTAAGTTCAAGTCCAGATTTGTGTAGATCTAGATGAACCAATGTTGAGGGGTGTTACAACATGTCAACTATAACATTGTATGCTCATAAATACCCAAGTCTTCATGAAGGTACAGTCCTACAATTGACATGTGCCAAAAACTGATAGAACTACCCATCTTGATGTACACACGTCAAGAAGAGGTCATTTACACCCAATTATTTCTTAATTAAGATTTATACTACAACAACCATGTTAAACCCTACTTACAACAACCCTTAAGTTTTTCATCCTTAATTGAGTTTTTAATGTAATATGGAACTTCATAAACTTATGGTTACTTTTATGTTCATTAACGTTTTTCTTAACAAGAAGTTAAATGAAAAGCAAAACAACATCCATCATAAGATTTACTTATTATAACTTAACCACACATAGCCTGGTTAGGATCCAAAACAAGTTCCATTAAAGTACATTTCATAGAGATGAAGTCTAACTGATTACGATATCAAGTACCAATTTTTTTTTTTTGAAACCTATCAAGGTATTTCTCTAGAGGGGGTGAACATTCCTTTTTCTAGATAAGTGATAGGGTTTGTTGTAACCTTTTTGCAATACATGAGTCATGGTAGTTAAGTTATACTTCTATTATCATCTTTTCAATAAACCATGCATGAGTAGATAAAATAACATCGATGCATGCCAAATTAATAAGTTGAATTCAAATAAGGGATATTGCAACTAATTCCCATACATCCCACCTATTTAGTTACAACAAAAATAAGGATCCATCGAAATAAGAATGATAACAATGTAATAAGACAACTAATTTTCTTCATATAATTCACCAGGAAAATGACATATCAAGTATGAGTAACTCTCAATCTTCTTAAATTCATGATTGTAAAATACACATTTTACAGGACCATACATTTCAAACATATTCCATGCCAAAAAAAATTAGGATCATTAAAGAACACAACTTTTCTTCTTTCAATACATTTCAATAATGAATCAGATTTATCTGTAAAAGATCCAGAATTTAAGCAACCAATAGATCATATAATTTATTGCTTTCCTTTATCACTTACGAGTCCATCTGTAAAAATTGCTAGCACGAGCCAATTTATTGAACTAAGTGTGATAAGCACTAAGCATTAAAATGGAGTGCTTAAAACTAACCGTTACATAAAACCAACTTTGCATTTATGCAACAGTAAGGCCAAGCAAATAAATAAATCATAAGTAATACAAACCATAAAATAAGAACAATTCAACAATCTAAATTAACATTAAGAAAAGATCATAATATAATCTGCACCGTATAACATTGTATCATATAAGTAATGTTTCAACCAAATTACTTATCTCCTTTTAATAAATGTACTTACAAGTTATTTCCTATATAGTTCAATCTGAATTAGAAATATAGAAGCTAACTCCATTATTTTTCCAAATAGATTCACTCTAAGAATTAATTACTGTTAAGCTCAATATTACTATTTTAGATGCTCATCCTAATTTAAAGTCCAAGATATAGCCTAAATTCTCCAGTTAGGCCACATATTATAAATAAGAGAGTATTCACTCAACAAATAGCATTTCACATAAATCAACTATTAAAAATGTTGATTTCCTTAATACAAGTCAAGTGATAAAGTAAGAAGTATCAACGAATACTCAAATGCATTCATAAAAGTAATGCAAATGAACCTGTTAAATTTCTAACAAGATTTATATAGAAGAGGGAAGGATGAAATGAGAGAAAAAGAGTTAAAAATTCCTTCCCAATTTGGTTAAGCCAAATATAAATTCACAACTCAGAACGGAGAATGCAACACATAATCTCAATACTTTCCAAAAGAGACAACAATGAGAAATTTACCTTAGAGAATAGAAGAGAAAGGATTCAATCAATCATGTTTAGATGAGGATTCCAACATTCTATCTCAAGTAAATAAGGTTATAAAAGGACTAGTACATACCCAATCACAACATCCTTTAACTCTTTTGAAAATAGAAATCATGCACTAGAGGATGCTAAACTGAGTATACGACTGAAGTATTTAAATCAGTTCTCAAAATAAGGCTCCCCATCACGACACAATTATATTATCTGTAGAACATTATCCATATCAGGAAGGAGATGAAATAACAAGAATTGTTAAACATCTACAGAAAAAATAACAACCTTCAACAATCATTCCAAATCACTAAAGTATCAGTCAAGAAGCCATAGACTACTCATTCCTTACGGACAATACTGCAACAATCGGTAAGAAAGACTCACTCTCATATCCTCACAGAGCTGAGATAAAACATATTTTGAATGGAAAAATAAATATCCATCCTAATTCGATTTCAAAGAAGATGCAACACATAAAATGACATGAATTAGCTACAAGTGCACAAATCCACTACAGAGATGATTAGAATTTCTACCATTATAGTTCTATGGACAAGCTCAACTGTACGCATCTACTAAGTCGACAAGACATTCTAATACTTCAACATACTCAAAGATCATAGAACTGAAGTATCTAGAAAACCCTTTATATAGAACCGATTGGTTAATTCTAGCTCACAAAACATCAACAAAAAATCCACATAAACATTCATTTAATCATCACAAAACCACAATAGTAAGGTTTCAATAACTTATACTATCAAGTTAGCTTATGTTGTTACCTAGATCAAGAACAAGTAAGATTAAACAATCATTATCTAACTTGAAGTAAATAAGAACAACGAGATCGTCATCTTGCAAGCTTGAGAAGAGCTAACATGAATAGAACTAAATATTATCCTAGACAAAATCAATTTGAAAATTTCATTAACATAACAGAACCTCCTCTATCCAAATTTTAGTTCAGTCTTCAAAAGATTCCATGAAAACCCAACAACATTTAAATTTCAGAAGGAGGAACTTCACACTATTGTATTTAACAAGATTATTCCAAAATCTAAGTATCGAAGAAACCAATACCACATAGTTTTCATAAAGGAACAGGATTCAAAAAACAAAGGTTTAATTAAAAGGGGTGAGGGAATGAATGAAACATTCATTCTTGTTTCCACATGAGTTTGAATCCACAAATACAAAAAATTAAAAACACCCATTATCAATCCAACTTCCATCGAAATACCGGGTTAAAAAAGAATGAAAGTTTTTACAATAAATTTCAAGAAGTCACTCTTTCATTATAGTTTTTCCATACAAATTCTAGTTCACACAACATCGAATGATAGCATCCTTATATATATAGTTCCAATCAAAAGTAACAATATTTCAAACAATTAAAGATGTGATAGATAATGACACTTTTCTTACCTTCTAACAACCATAACAGACAAATCCAGGTCAAGGACATAAAGAAATAACATATATTTCCAGAAACCCTTTTTAGCAGACAAGAAGGATTCAAATATGTTCGACATTATTCAAAATCAACCAAATATCAAGGTATGATATCCTTTAAACTTAAATAGGAAACAACCTATATTCCATATTGTCTAACAAGATTCATTATCAAAAAAATACAAAGATGTTTCAAGCAAGAAATCAAGGCATTCTTTATAAATTAAAACCCATTGATCACAAGAGAAAAGTTGTTTTAATGAAGATGATTAGAGAAAAGTAGAAGAACTTAATGGGTAGAGCCTATCATGTCTGATAGTGCTTCTGTTGATTCGAAGAAGATTTCTAACCGAGCCTCCACAATTCCCTCTTCTCCAAATGAAGTCAACAACCCAAAACTTCTTTATCATATGCCTCTTATACCTCCATTGGATCAAAAATATTCCAAAGTATCAAAAAATAGAAACAAATTGCAAACATAACTACTAGTTCAAAGAACTAGATATCTCCATGTAGATAAAAAATTGAAATGAATGAAAGACCAAACAACCTCCAAAAATTTCTACTTGCATGGTTTCCTAGGTAGTTTTCTCACCAAAAATAATGGTCATTAATGTCAATGAATTCCACTTTTCCACCTATATCTCCATGTCATTTCCATCTAAAATTGGCAAAATAAAACTTAACGAAAGCATGCATCTTTAACTTTAGTGATAATACTAGCTGGGCATTCCATCAAACTTCACACCTCTACCATAACTGGCAATACCATGTCCCATAAACTCAAAAATGAAATCTCTTTAATGCCATTGAAAACATTGCCACCACCTCCCATTTTCCATGCAACCCTTTAGGTCCACTTTCACCTTATATTAGTTTAGGTTAGATAAACATTAGTTTAGGATTTGACCTAGGCTACTTAAAGGTTATTTACCTTAGGTCAATAAACATTTCCTTAGGTAAGGTTTCCATTAGGTAATAGGTTAGGGATTTACCTCTTATTACCTTAGGTTATTTCCAAATCCCTCACTTGTACAACATATAACCTAGATCAAGATGCAACATGCATAGTTAGAAATAGATCTAAGGTAGGTCCAGATTACCTTAGGTTAGAATTTAGTTAGGATAGATCCTAACAGTCTAGGACTAAGGTTTTACCTTAATAGTATTGAAGTAAGTATTTTTTTCTCTCTTCTTACACCAACCTGGTCATAATAAATTGACTAGAAGATCCAATTTTATATTTCACAAAAATGTAAAATAACGACCTCAAAAGAAGGGTCCAAAAATTGTAAACTTACAAAGGCTTATTTCTCTTAATACCTTCCATTCCAGAATTTTGACTTAACAAACTTAATAGGTAGAAAATTGAATCATACCTTGGATAAATGGAATTGATCCAAGGTTTTTCTATTATTAAAAATAAATGTAAACAAAAATTTTGGTTCACAACTTTTAAAAATCCCAAGGAAGAATAATTTTTCTTCCAACCAACAACAAAATAGAAAAATGAATCCATGAACGGTAATAATTTATCCCTTTGTAAGTATAATTCCCAATAGTCAAAAGAATACACCTTCGTAGGACAAATCACATATCAATGCTTGCAGTGTAAAGAGGAGAAAGCTATCAGTTTGTAAAAGATGTTACATACTTCCCTCCTAAAAAGAATCACTCATGATGATTAACTTAGTTACACAATGTGCATCAAGGACAAATCAAATTATTTTACTTCCATTCAAATGTTCCAAACAAAGCTGGATTTTAAAATTCTAAAATAAAAATTTACGTAGCTGTTCATTTTAAATAATGTGATGTCTTCTCAAAACTGGCAATTTTACTAACATAAAAGAATAAAATATTAAAAATTTATCAATCAACAAAATCAATCCTGTTTAAACAAATATGGAAAAGTAGTTTTTATATCTCCCATATTTTCCCAGTTTGCGCTTTCCTCATTAAAATAATCCCACTGGACCTTACATTGACTTATTTCATGGTTTCTTAAGTGCAACTGGTGAGTTTCTAGAACTCGTATAGGTTTAACCATGATTATTCCTAGGTGTTAGACCTGTAAGGAATTCTAATTTAACACATTTTATAAATCTAAAACGTATTTCTTAAGCAAAGAAATATGGAAAACATCATGCATTTGTGATAAAGTAGGAGGTAATGCTAAACTATAAGCTATAGGGTTGATTACTTCAACAATTTCAAAATGTCACCCATAATGAGGTGATAACTTGGTAGTCTTGCCAAAAGTTATAGAACTCTTTTTCAGTTTAACCCAAAGAAAGACCTTATCACCAAGTTCAAATTTGCTATTAAACCACTTCAAGTCAGCATAGCTCTTTTTCCTATCCACTACTTATTTCAAGCGTTCACGAATAATTTTAACTTATTGTTCCATTTCCATAAGGATTTTAGGTCCAACCACCTCTCTATCCTCAAAGTCGTCTCAACTAATAGGGGTTCTACATTTCCTTCCATATAATGTTTTGAAAGGTGCCATCCTCAGTGAGGCATGATATGTTGTATTGTATGAAAACTCAACTAATGGGAGGTACTCTTCCCATTTATATTGCTGATCCATGAAATACAGTCATAACATATCCTCTAAAACTTGATTAACTCTTTCAGTATGTCCATCTGTTTCCGAATAATACACAAAAATGAAATTTAGCTTAGTTCCTAGAGCTACATTAAGTGTTTACCAAAATATTGAAGTCATTCTTGGATCTCTATCATATATGATAAATTCAGGTAGTGCATGTAATCTAAAAATCTCATGTATGAATCTTTTTGCTAAAACAGGTGAATTATCCTTAAGATTACTAGTAATAAAATGTGCTACCTTTGTTATTTTATCAAAAACAACTGAAATAACATCATGTTTATTTCTTGACATAGGTAACCCTTGTACAAATACCATTCTTCTCACTTTCCATTTTTACTGTGATATGTTGTGCATATATAATAAACTAGTTGGGTGTATATGTTCATCTTTAACTCATTGACATTCTAAATAGTGTGTCAAAAATTCAATCAGGTCCTTTTTCATCCCTTTCCAGAAATACTGTTGTTTTATATCAGCAAGCATATTTGTAATACCAGGATGTCCAGAAAAAGGTGAATTGTGAAATTCAACTAATAATTTCTTTCTTAAATCATTTAGAAAAGGTATGTATACCCTGTTTTCAAACCGTAATATTCCTTCATTATCAAAGTGAAAATCCTTATATCTCACATCATTTGAGTCTTTAGTAAGTGTTGTTTTTATTTGCTAAAAATAAGAATAAGATTCCATAACACACTTTACCTCATCCTTAAATTGAGTTCTTAACGTTATAAGAGTAGAAATGTTCCTCCTACAACTTAGAGCATCATCTACCCTATTTTACTTTCCTTTAATGTAACTAATGTCAAAAGCATATTGAGATAAAAAATCTAACCATCTTCGATGTCTTGCATTAATATTTGGCCAAGGAAAAATATACCTCAGCCCAAGATGATCATTTTTTAGTTCAAAAGGTTTGCCAAGTAGATAATGTCTCCAAACTTGAAGTGCATGAACAATGGTAACAAGTTCTAGATCATGTGGAGCATAATTCAGCTCATGTAACTTAAGATTTCTACTTTCATAAGCTATGACATGATCTTTTTGCAATAGAATACCTCCAATACCTTCCCCAGATGCATCTGTTACAATAGTAAAGTATCCATAAGGGTCAAGTACAGCCAAAATAAACGTTGAAGTTAACCAATCCTTCAAAGTTTTAAATGCAAATTCACATTTCTCATTCAACACAAATTTCTTATCCTTTTTTTGTAACGAAGTTATTGGTGTAGCCACTTTGGAGAAATATTTAACAAACTTCCTATAGTAACCAACAAGACCCATGAAGCTTCTAACCTCATGTACATTATTTGGTGCAGGCCACTTAGTTATAGCTAAAATTTTAGAAGGATCTACAACTATTCCATATTTTCTTATAACATGACCCAAATAGTGCACTTCCGTGTCATAGAAAGAACATCTAGATAAATTATCAAATAATCATCTCTTCCTCAAGATTTCCAAAACTATCTTTAAATGCTCATGATGTTCTTCAATAATTTTAGAGTATATGAGAATATCATCAAAGAATACAAGCACAAATTTGTCCAAGTATTCTTGAAAAATATTATTCATTAAATTCATAAAATTTGCAAGTGCATTTGTTAATCCAAATGGTAAAACTATGAATTCATAATGTCCATACCTTGTTCTAAAATTTGTTTTATGAATGTCCTCATCCTTAATTCATAATAGATTATATCTAGATCAAAGACCTATCTTAAAATATATTGATGCACCATGCATCTGATCAAATATATCATCAATTATATGAAGTGGATATCTATTCTTAATCATTGCTTTGTATAACATTATGTAATCGATACATAATCTAAGTGTTCTATATTTCTTTTTCACAAAAATTATCAGTGCTCCCTAGGGTGAGACACTCGGTCTAATCAAACCTTTTGACAAGATTTCTTATAACTATGCCTTAATCTCTACTAATTCAATAGTAGTCATCCTATAAGGTGCCTTAAAAATAGGCTCGGTTTTAGGTTTAATTTCAATTGTGAAGTCAAATTCTCATTTGGGTGGGAGAACTAGTAATTCTTCTAGAAACACATCACTGAATTTTTGTAACAGCGGATAACATTCCAATAAATTACTATTTCCTTCAGTAGATTATGAACTTTTTACTTCATATAAGGTATAACCCTTATTTTTGGCCTTTTTAAGTTGCATGGCTGATAACTTCGTAACAGAAATTTTACGTTTTACACCTTGAATGTCTACAGTTTTCTGTAGGTCATCTTAATAACTAATATGTTTTTCAAAACAATCAACTTTTGCTTTATGTTTAGCTAGAAAATTAACACCTATGATTACATCATAAGACCCCAAAGGAGCAACATAGAGATCAACTACTGTGGAAAAAATAGGTAAGTTAAGGAATTCCATAAAAAGACATGTTAACTATATGAACAATATTATTCCGATAATTTATAACCCATGATTTATCGATTTTTCCATCTTTATTTTTAATTTCTATGCTAATTTACTAGAAAAAAAACATTCAGTATCTCTCGTATAAAAAAAATAGTTACACATATGCCAAATAACTTACTTGGAACTTCTATGGGTGTGACTTGCTTTAAAAACTATTTTTCAACTACTACAACATGTATCTTGTGTTGATGATTATGGTCATCCTTTTTCAAAGGACATTGATTCACATAATGATCCTTTCCATAATTGTAACATCCTCCTATAGGTCCCTTTTTCGGCTCAAATTTATTTCCAACCTTAAAGTTATCATTCTTACCTCCATAAGACTTTTGTCCATTATTATTGTTCTTGAAAAATTTATTTCATACATTAGCACTAGACTTATTTGTTTCTTTTTTCTTATTATTATCAATTGAAAACTTATTTTTCATACCAAACTTCTTATATGGTCCTTTCTTAGGTGCAAGAGATGATGAAGAGGAGTTTAGAACTTTCTTTCTGAATTCTTCCTTATGAGTAGAAATTTCCTTCAATTTCTATTCCTGCCATATGGATTTTTCAACAACCCTTCCATAGTGGTTGGGATATGAACATCCACCTCTCCTCCTTTAATGGGATTCAATGCCATGATAAACTTCCATATCCTAAAATTCTCGTCAGTTTTATACTGAGGTACATACATAAGGAGTTGACTAAACCACTCCTAAAACTTTGTTATAGTTCATTTTCTTTGGGATAAGTTCTAAAATTCAGTCATTTTCTAATCATAATAAATTTTTGGCAGCCATCATTTCCTAAAAAAACTTTTAAATTGATCCCAAGTAATATTTGTTTCATCAATGTTTAACTCATCCTTACGACTATCCCACCATGAAGATGCTTCATAGGAAAGCTGATATTCTCCCCATATTTCCTTTGTTTCCTTTGAGAAGTTCCTTATTGCAAAGTATTTCTCCATTTCACCGAGCCAAGTCTCAACTCCATCTCCTAATGTGGTGCCATCAAACTTAGGTGAACTTATACTTTTTATATCATTAGTGAGGTTAGCTGTCAGCCTTGCCTTTTTATTTTCTGGCAGAGTAGGTAGGTTTAAATTATTGTTATCAACACCTAAATTTCCCAAATTGGCATTTTCCATAGGAGGTGGTTGATTATTATTACCAGCATCTTCTTCCTCCTCATTTCCCATTACTTGTTGTTTAAGTACAACCACACAATCTCTTATGTCCAACAGGGAAGCAATGATCTCGTCAATTTTTTGGGTAGTTGCTACTTCTCCACCTAGTGGTGGGTTGTTTGCAACATTTCCTCTTGTTCTAACCATTTTTTGTTAGCAATAAATTTAAGTTTTATTAGATTATGGACACAATAGGTTAAAGAGATGTAACCTGTAGCTCTAATACAAAGATGTAACATTCCCATTTTAAGACTATAGAAACAAGGAAAATTATTATTTTTAAATTATGTTCTCTATTCTAGATAATTGTAATTTAGAACACACATTCCATGTTAATCAATATCATAAGAGATAACCATATGCCATTGTAAATGACTCGGTGAACTACCGATCTCTCATTTCATGACTTGGTTTCTAACCGATCTCTCATGTTAACTTAAAGTATTGAATACTAAGTGTATACTAAGTATATTTGGTTCCATTACCTTGTTATGGGTATTGAGTGTTCTGATTAAGCAACCTATTTGAATGTTTGTAACCAATATTCATCTGAAATCCCATTTATTAAAATAGGTGACATAGGACAATGTAACTAGCAGCTCGCGATACTTTGGCCAAAGATTTCCAACATACTGTTCATGTTACTATTCCTAGATGACATACTCATCTAACAGAATATGTCCTTTACCCCACTCATTTGTTATCTAGAACCGTATTCACTGAATCCTACCAGTTCACTTATTCAAGGTTTGACCTTAACCCATATTAGTGACATAGTTTGGTATAGGGAACCACTCACGATGACCTAGGGTTTATAGACATAATCAATTGACCTAAGTCAATTTGATGTGCCTAGTTACCCTAAGTCATTGTGATTCACTTCCTATGCTAAATCATATCCCTAATATGACCTAGAGAGAAACTAAGTTCAAGTCCATATTTGTGTAGATCTAGATGAACCAATGTTGAGGGGTGTTGTAACATGTCAACTGAAACACTGTATCCTTGTGAAAACCCAAGTCTTCACAAAGGTACATTCTTGTAGTTGGCATGTGCTAACATCTGACATAACTACCCATCTTGATGTACACACCTCAAGAATAGGTCATTTACACCCAATTATTTCTTAATTAAGATTCATATTACAGAAACCTTGTTAAACCCTACTTACAACAACCCTTAATTTTGTCATCCTTAATTCAGTTTTTAATATAATACGAAACTTCATAAACTTATTGTTACTTTTGTGTTCATTAAATTTTTTCTTAATGAATAGTTAAATGAAAACCAAAACAACTGAAATATATAAACCAAATTAAATTGCAAAAATAAGGCAGAGCTTGCTGTGATTTTATTAATATAAAATGAAGCATTACAATCAAAAGAGAGCTACAATATTTATAGATATTGGACAACTTCTATCTCTTCCACAATACATGGAACAAATCTCCTAAACAAAGTAAATATTCAATAATATCATATTTCCCCTAAAAAGCTTCTACAATAAATCATCCAAGAACAATATTCTAACTAAAGAACATCCTCCACAATCTAAGGGATGATAACAACACACTAACAACTAAGCTAACTAAAGTAATTAAATAATTA
This sequence comes from Taxus chinensis, assembly GCA_019776745.2. Taxonomy (NCBI): domain Eukaryota; kingdom Viridiplantae; phylum Streptophyta; class Pinopsida; order Cupressales; family Taxaceae; genus Taxus; species Taxus chinensis. Next base: position 289,773,916 of record CM034154.1, on the reverse strand, counting down.
CTTTATTATAATTACACATTAATTCACATATGGTGAATTAAGTGTTAGATAATTTCTAACATTCCCCCCCTTAATTCATCATATTCTGAAGTGAACAAGAGAGAAATACGCTGAATGCCTCAAATTTAGGATGTGTAAGAGATTTTGTGAAGATATCTGCACGCTGATGTTCTGTTGGGGTAATGCTGAAGCTGAATGTTGTTGTTCATAATTTGTTCGTGAATGAAATGTTCCTACACCTTAATGTGTTTGGTGCATTCATGAAAAACTAGATTCAGAACAAGTTTTATTACTCCTTCATTGTCTACATGTAGGATTGTTGGATGATCTTGTGGAATTCTCAATCCTTTAAGTATCCGTCTGAGCCAAATCACTTCACAGAAAGCTCCTCCTGCTGCGTAATATTTTTCTTCTGTGGAAGACCTTGAAACATAATTTTTTTCTTTCTCCCTCATGAAATAGGTCTAGATCCCAAAAAAAACACAAATCCTAAAGTGGACTTCCTATCATCAACGTTCCCTGCATGATCTAAATCTGTATATCCTGTCAAGAAGAAGTTATCATTCTTCTTGTATTCTAGGCCAAATTCCATGGTTCCTCTGATGTATCTCAGTACCCTCTTTGCTGCTTTCCAATGACAAACCCTTGGTTCTTGCATAAATCGAGAAAGATAACTAACTGCATAGCTGATATTTGGCCTATAATAAGTTAAGTAAATGAGACTCCTAATCAACTGTCCATAAAGAGTAACATTTACTTGTTATGATGGATCTGTGTGAGACAATTGAAGCCTTGTCTCCATAGGTATAGCCATTGGTATACTATCCATCAATCTAAATTTCTTGATCATTTTCTTGGCATATTTTAGCTGAGTAACAAATATGTGATTTTCATTTTTCCATACTTCAATTCTATGACAATAATGAAGAATCCTGAGATTTTTCATGTCGAATGATCGATTTAGATCTTCCTTAGTTGTTTCAATCATCTTCACTGAACTTCCAGTGATGACTAGATCATCGACATATACTACTATGATCACTATCTCCCCCCTTTGATTTTTGATATAGAGATTAGGATTAGATGGACTTATTTTGAATCCATGTTTGATGAGATGCTCATCAATCTTTATGTACCATGCCCTGGGAACCTGTTTGAGACCGTACAATGACTTTATGAGTCTACATACCTTTCCTTCTTTGCCTGGTATGAAAAATCCTTCTGGTTGAGTCATGTAGACTTCTTCCTATAAATCCCCATTGAGAAATGAACTTTTTACATCCATTTAATGAACTTTCCAACCAAATTGTGTAGCTAGAGAAAATATCATCCTGATTGTTTTGATCTTAGCTATTGGTGTGAATGTTTCTTCATAATCAATGCCTTATTTTTGTGCATAACCCTTAGCCACCGATATTTCCTTGTATTTATCATTGCTTCCATATGATTTGTACTTTGTTTTAAATATCCATTTGCAACCTATTTCCTTCTTCCCTAATGGAAGATCTGAAAGTTTCCAAGTATTATTTTTCATCAAAGAGTTGAATTCTGAATTCATAGCATCTGACCAAGGTTTTGACTGTTTGGCATCCTGAACTATAGTGGGCTCACTTGATTCATTTACTGTACTCATAAAGGATAATTTTACCTCATTTTTAGCCATACTACGAGTTCTTGGTCCTAAAGTGGATGTGTTAGGATCACTATCCAACTTAGCATCTCGAATTAGATTAGTATACCACTTAGGCATATGTTTAGTTGTTCCTGTAGATGGAGGAGTTGAATTATCCTTATCATCATTATCTTCATCAAGAACATCTTCTATTTTCTTAGTAGGATTATTTTGTGAGTTTATGGAAGGAGCATCTACTTCTTTATTTTTAAAAAATTCAACATCTCTACTTGTGAATTTTTTTCTTGTTTTTGGATCCATTAACCTATATCCCAAGGCTTCATCATTGTATCCCAAGAATATAAGTTGTTCTGATTTCATATCAAGTTTAGTTCTCTTTTTCTTAGGAATGTGCATACTTTCCTTTCTTCCAAAAACTCTAAGGTGTTTTATAGATGCTTTCTCCCCTAACCAAGCTTCCTATGGTGTTATTCCATCAAGTGCGGAAGTGGGAACTCTATTCAGTAGATAAACTATTGTTTTTACTGCTTCTGCTCAATATGTTTTACTCAAGCCTGAATCATTGATCATACACCTTACCATATCCATTATAGTTCTATTTCTTCTCTCAACTACACCATTTTGTTGTGGTGTATATGGAGGTGCCATTTGCTAATGAATTCCATGTGTTTCCAAAAAAGCTTTAAACTCATTACTGGTGTATTCACCCCCTCGATCTGAGTGGAGTGTTTTTATTTTCTTACAAGTTGCATTTTCACAAGCTAATTTGAATTTATTGAAAGTTTCAAAGGCTTAGTATTTGGTTTGAATGCAGTATACCCACATTTTTTGTGAGTAATCATCAATAAAGAGCATAAAATATTGAAACCCTAAATGACTAGGTCTCATAGGTCCACACAAATTAGTATGCACTAGATCAAGTTTACCATGGACCTTGAATGTACTACTTTTCTAAAAAGAATCTCTTTGTTGTTTTCCTACCAAAAAATTTGCACACTTGTCTGTATTCTTCTTGAAATTTGGCAGTCCTCTTACCATGTTATTTTTTCAAAGTGTTTCAAGATAGCAAAAACTTACATGGCCAAATATTTGATGCCACAATTGTGCCGATGATGTATCCTTAGCTACAAGGGCATGATTTTTGGTTTGAACAAAATCCAACTGAAACATATGACCTACACCAAAATCTCATGCAACAATGTTGGAGTTTTTAAACTTATCTTTGATTAAACACATCTTCTTTCCATCTGTACAATCAAAATCTACTTTTAAGTTGTGCTCCAAAAGCTGACTTATTGAAAGTAGATTCTTTATCAATCCAGGAACATATAGAACATCTCTTATTTTACACTTTCTTAATCCAAGAGGTAAGGATATGTTTCCAATTCCTTATACTTTGTATGATGAATCATCACCCAACAGAACAGAGTCTTTGTTAGGTGTATTTTTTAACTCTAAGAACCAATCATTTCTCCCGGTCATATGTCCTGTTGCTCCTCAGTCAACATACCAAATTTCCTTTGGTGAATTGATTTATTAAGTTGATTATGAAGTAAATAGGAAGTCATCATTTGGTGAGTTATCTTCCTCTTTAGAAATGTTGTCGTACTGCGGTGTTTTCTTTTTCTAGTTAATTTTCGTTTGTCCTTGTTTTTTTTTTATAAACGTGACTAGATTGTTGAAAAATTGGCTTCTTGCCACTAGATGAACCCTTCTGAAATGTGTTAGACCAAAAATATTTTAATTCATGTCCTTTTCTACCACAAATATGACACTATTTTTGTTGAGTGTTCCCTTGATTATTCTGTTGAGAATGCTACTTGTGTTGCTTACCAATTGTATGAATCTATTTCTTTCCCTTATGGAATGAAGAGAGGGCTTGTTCCTCATCTTCTACAGGTTTTTTCATGGACTCTTCCTGTTGTACATGTTCACTAACTCTTCAAAACTTGTAGTTGGACCCATAATGTTGAGAGTTGTGACAAATATTTTGTATGAGACTGGTAAAGCTCTCAATACAATAGGGACAAGAGATTCATCAGTGACCTCTTCTTCCAAAGCTTGGAGAGATGATCTAAATATAGAAACACACTTTATAAAACCTTCAATAGACTCATTAGAATTCATTTTGAGACAATGGAGTTGTGTTTGTAATTACAAAATAACATTTTTTTCTTAGCTTCATATACAGTTGCTAGTTTATCCCATGGTTCTTTTGCAGTTGTCGCTTGACAAATATGAGGTTGTACATCATCATTTACACCAAACAAAATTATAAGTTTTTCCTTTTGATTAACACGATCAAACACATGTTGTTGAGCAATATCATTTTGTGGTCTTGTTATCGAGCCATAAACTACACCAATTATGTCCTCAAATTCAAGTTGAGTTTAAATTTTCATTTTCCATACAGCAAAATTATCTCCTCATAGGAGTTATGAATCTGGCAAAAATAATTTAGGTGCATTGTTGGCCATTTTTACATGAAAGAAAAGAGAGATAGAGAATCAAACATGAAACAAATCCCCCCCCAAATTGATTTTTATTGAGTTTGGGCTCCTTTTTGGCCTGTTACAATGATTTTTCTGCACTATTGGCCGTTTTTACAAACATCTTGTAAATAGAAAAAGAAAATTACACCCCCCTTTTTGTTTACAAAAAATTAATATTTTCACAATTTTTTAAATTTTTAGGCACTTTGGCCTCTTTTCCCTTACAAATTTAGTTTTGAGCTCTTTGGCCTCTTTGACTGGACCAAAGCGTAGAGCTTGAAAAAACATATACTTAAAAAAAATTGGCACCTCAATCTGAGGTACCAGCGGAAAGAAATGACAAATACAAGTTTTTATTTTATGATCTTTCCAGACCCCTTTCCTAAAATGGAATTTTTTTTTCTATACTTCTAAAAAATTCCACAAAATCCAAAAAAGCAAAGTTTTGTGTTTCTCTTTTTTTAATATTAAACAATGAATTCACTTACCTTCAAACCACTCATATTTGACCATGTTGCTTGTAGTGGAGAGAAGGTGGTTTAGGTCTCTCAAAAAATGGATTTTCTTTGTTTATACTCCCCCGCCACTATTTCATTTTCGCTGCACCATTCTTTCTTTTGCGTGGATACCTTTGCTCGACTATTTGAGATGGATGCTCTTCCCTCAACTGCTCCAATCTACTATGGACAAGGTTGAATCCTTCTACGGTCTAAATGATGGCTCCGTAGTTACTCACAGACTATGCTCGATGCCTTGAAAATAATAATGGAGTTGGGAGGTGCGTCTAGGTATTCTAGCTTGTGATTTCCCTTCAAAATTTTTTTTAATTCTTGCTACTTATACTCTTGTCGGGGGTGTGGAGAAGGGGTAGGGGCTGTGAAGAGGCTAGGGGCATCTATGGCTCCTTCTGGCTCAAGCTTCTAGTCCTCCTTCCTCAAATCTTCTAACACTTCCTCAACAATTATCTACAACCTTAACTCACCTGCTCTGGTACTAAATGAAATCTGTAAACTAGATTAAATTACAAAAACAAGGCGGAGCTTGTTGTGTTTTTATTAATATAGAATGAAGCATTACAATCAAAAGAGAGAGCTGCAATATTTATAGATAGTGGACAGCTTCTATCTCTTCCACAATACATGGAATACATCTCCTAAACAAATTAAATATTCAATAATAGCATATTGCCCGTAAAATTCTTCTACAAGAAATCATCTGAGAACAATATTCTAACTAAAGAACATCCTTCACAATCTAAGGGATGATAACAACACACTAAAAACTAAGCTAACTAAAGTAATTAAATAATCCCTTTATTATAATTACACATTAATCCACATATGATGAATTAAGTGTTAGATTATTTCTAACAACGACATCCATCATAAGATTTACTTAATATAACTTAACCATACATAGCCTGGTTAGGATCCAAAACAATTTTCAATAAAGTAGACTTCATAGATATGAAGTCTAATTGATTACGATATCAAGTACCCATTTTTTTTTAAACCTATCAAATTATTTCTCCAGAGGGAGTGAACCTTTCTTTTTCTAGATAAGTGATAGGGTTTGTTATAACCTTTTTTTAATACACGAGTCATGGTAGTTAAGTTATACTTCTATTGTCATCTTTCCAATAAACCATGCATGACTAGATAACAGAACATCGATGCATGCCAACTTAATAAGTTGCATTAAAATAAGGGATATTGTAACTATTTCCCATACATCCCACCTATTTAGTTACAATAGAAATAAGGATCCATTCAGATAAGAATGATAATAATGTAATAATATTATTAATTTTCTTCATATAATTCACCAAGAAAATGACATATCAAGTATGATTAACTCTCATGCTTCTTCAATTCATCATGGTAAAATACATATTTTACAGGACCATACATTTCAAACATATTCCATGTCAAACATCATCAAGATCATTAAAGAACCCAACTTTTCTTCTTTCAATACATTACAATAATGAATCAGATTTCTCTGTAAAATATCCATACTTTAAGCAACCAATACATCATATAAGTTTTTTCCTTCCTTTATCACTTACGAAGTCCATCTGTAAAAATTTCTATCATGGGTTAGTTCATTGAACTGAGCATGATAATCACTAAGCATTAAAATGATGTGTTTTCAACTAACTAATTCATAAAACCAACTCTACCTTTATGTAAAAGTAAGGCCAAGAAAATAAATAAATCATAAGGAATACCAACCATAAAAGAAGGATACTTAGACAATCTAAATTAACATTAATAAAAGATCGTGATATAATTTGTACCCTATAACATTACATCATATAAGTAATGTTTCAAACAAATTACTCATCTCCTTTTAATAAAGCTACTTACTAATTATTTCCTATATAATTCAATCTGAATTAGAAATACAGAAAGTAACTCCATTAATTTTCCAAAATAGGGTCACTCTAAGAATTAAGTACTGTCAAGCTAAATATTACTAAATTTCAAAAAAAGGCATCTACAGCCAAGCTAATTCTAGCTTCATGAAATGCTTTAGGATGAATCATCTAGAACATAAAATAAGAAATTCCTATTTCAGATGCTACATCCTAATTTAAAGTCCAAGATATAGCCTAAGTTCTAAAGTTAGGCCACACATGAGAATTAGGAGAGTATTCACTCAAAAAATATCATTGCACATAAATCAACTATTACAAAGATTGATTCCTGTAATATAACTCAAGTGAATAAGAAGTATCAACAAGTACTCAAATGCATTCATTAAAGTAATAGAACCAAACCTGTTAAATTTATAACAAGATTTATACAGAAGAGGGAAAGACGATCTAAGAGAAAACAAGTTAGAACTTCCCTCCCAAATTAGTTAAGCCGAATATCAATTCACAACTCTAAAAGGAAAATGCAACACGTAATCTCAATAGTTTCCAAAAGAGACAATGATGAGCACTTTACCTCAGAGAATAGAAGAGAAAGGAGTCAATCAATCATGTTTAGATGAGGATTCCAACATTCTATATTAAGTAAAGAAGGTCATAAAAGGAGTGGTATAGACCCAATCACAACATCCTTTAACTCTTTAAAAATAGAAATCATGCACTAGAGGATGTTAAACCGAGTATATGACTGAAGTATTCAAATTAGTTCTCAAAATAAGGCTCCACTTCATTACACAATTATAGTATCAATAGAATATTATCCATATCAAGAAGGAGATGAAATAACAAAATTTTTTTAACATCTATAGGACAAATAACAGCCTTAGATAGTCATTCCAAATCATTAAAGTATTAGTCAAGAAGCCATAGACTACTCATTCCTTTAGGATGATAGTGTAACAATTAGTAAGAAAGAAAAACTCTCATATCCTCACAGCGCTGACAGAAAACATATGTTGAATAGACAGAGAAAGATAAATCGTAATTATTTTTCAAAGAAGATGCAACACACAGAATGACATGACTTAGCTACAAGTGCACAAATCCACTACAGAGGTGGTTATAATTCCTTCCATTAAATTTCTATGGAAAAACTCAATTGTAAACATCTACTAAGTCGAAAAGACATTAAAATCCTTCAACATACTCAAATATCATAGAACTGAAGTATCTATAAGACCCTTCATACATAACCGATTAGTTAATTCCAGCTCATGAAACATCAACCAAAAATCTGCATAAACATTCATTAAATCCTCACAAAACCACAATAGTAAGGTTTCAACAACATACACTAGCAAGTTAGCTTATGATGTTACCCAAATAAAGAACAAGTAATATTAAACAATCATTATCTAACTTGAAGTGAAGAACAACAGCGATATCGTCATCTTGCAAGCTTAAGAAGAGCTAACGTGAATAGAACTAAATATTATCCCAGACCAAATCAATTCAAAAATTCCATTAACATAACATAACCTCCTCTATCCAACTTTTAGTTCAGTTTTCTATAGATTCCATGAAAACCCAACAACAATTAAAGTTTAGAAGGAGGAACTTTGCACTGTTATATTCAAAAATCTAAGTATTGAAGAAACCATTACCACATAGTTTTCATAAAGGAACAGGATTCAAACAAAAAAGTTTTAAATGAAAGGGGTGAGGGAATAAATAAAACATTCATTCTTATTTCCACACGAGTTTGAATCCAAAAATACAAAAAATCCAAACACCCATTATCAGTCCAACTTCCATCAAAACACCGGGTTCGAAAATAATGAAAGTTTATATAGTAAAGTTCAAGAAGAAGTCACTCTTTCATTATTGTTTTTCCATACGAATTCCAATTCACACAACATCAAATGTAAGCATCCTTATATATAAAGTTCCAATCAGAAATAAGAATATTTCAACCAATCAAAGATGTGATAGAGGACACTTTTCTTACCTTCTAACAACTATTAGAATTAGGAGATTATTCATTCAACAAATATCATTTCACATAAATCAACAATTACAAATATTGATCCCTTTAATACAAGTCAAGTGAATAAGTAAGAAGTATCAATGAGTACTCAAATGCATTCATTAAAGTAATAGACCTGAACTTGTTAAATTTATAAGAATATTTATACAGAAGAGGGAAGGATGAACTCAGAGAAAACAAGTTAGAACTTCCCTCCAAAATTGGTTAAAATGAATATCAATTCACAACTCAGAAAGGAAAATGCAACACATAATCTCAATAGTTTCCAAAAGAGACAATGATGATAACTTTACCTCAGAGAATAGAAGAGAAAGGAGTCAATCAATCATGTTTGATGAGGATTCCAACATTCTATATCAAGTAAAGAAGGTCATAAAAGGAGTGGTACAGACCCAATCACGACATCCTTTAACTCTTTTAAAAATAGAAATCATGCACTAGAGGATTTTAAACCGAGTATACGACTGGAGTATTCAAATTAGTTCTCAAAATAAGGCTCCCCATCATTACACAATTATAGTATCAGTAGAACATTATCCATATCAAGAAGGAGATGAAATATCAATTTTTTTTAACATCTACAGGAAAAATATCAACCTTCAATAGTCATTCCAAATCATTAAATTATTGGTTAAGAAGCCATAGACTACTCATTCCTTTCGGACGATAGTGAAACAATCGGTAAGAGAGACACACTCTCATATCCTCATAGAGCTGAGAGAAAACATATATTGAATGGAAAGAGAAAGATCAATCCTAATTTTTTGTCAAAGAATATTCAACACACATAATGACATGAATTAGCTATAGGTGCAAAAATCCACTACAGAGGTGGTTAGAATTCCTTCCATTATATTTCTATGGACAAACTCAACTGTATGCATCTACTAAGTCGACAAGACATTCTATTCTTTCAACATACTCAAAGTTCATAGAACTAAATTATCTAGAAGACACTTCATACAGAACCAATTGGTTAATTCCAGCTCATGAAATGTCAACCAAAAATCTGCATAAACATTCATTAAATCCTCACGAAACCACAACAGTAAGGTTTCAAAAACTTACATTATAAAGTTAGCTTATGATGTTTCCTAGATCAAGAACACGTAATATTAAAAAATCATTATCTAACTTGAAGTGAATTACAACAGTGAGATCGTCATCTTGCAAGCTCAAGAAGAGATAACATGAATAGAACTAAATATTATCCCAGACCAAATCAATTCGAAAAGTCCATTAACATAATAGAACCTCCTCTATCCAACTTTTCGTTAAATTTTCTAAAAATTCTGTGAAAACCCAGCAACATTTAAAGTTCAAAAGGAGGAACTTTGCACTATTATATTAAACAAGATTGTTCCAAAATCTAAGTATCGAAGAAACCATTACCACATAGTTTTCATAAAGTAAAAGGATTCGAACAACAATTTTTTAACTGAAAGGGGTGAGGGAATAAATAAAACATTCATTCTTGTTTCCACACAAGTTTTAATCCAAAAATACAAAAAATCCAAACATCCATTATTAGTCCAACTTCCATCAAAATACCAGGTTCGCAAAGAATGAAAGTTTATAGAGTAAAGTTCAAGAAGAATTCACTCTTTTATTACTGCTTTCCATACAAATTCCATTTCACACAACATCGAATGTAAGCATCCTTATATATAAATTTCTAATTAGAAGTAACAATATTTCAACCAATCAAAGATGTGACAAAGAAGGACACTTTTTTTACCTTCTAACAACCATTAGAATTAGGAGAGTATTCACTCAAAAAATATCATTTCACATAAATCAACTATTACAAATATTGATTCCTTTAATACAAGTCAAGTGAATAACTAAGTATCAACGAGTACTCAAATGCATTCATTAAAGTAATAAAACTAAACTTGTTAAATTTATAACAAGATTTATACATAAGAGGGAAGGACGAACTCAGAGAAAAATTTTTAGAACATCCCTCCCAAATTGGTTAAACCGAATATCAATTCACAACTCAGAAAGGAAAATGCAACACATAATATTAATAGTTTCCAAAAGAGACAATGATGAGAACTTTACCTCAAAGAATAGAAGAGAAAGGAGTCAATCAATCATGTTTAGATGAGGATTCCAACATTCTATATCAAGTAATGAAGGTCATAAAAGGAGTGGTACAGACCCAATCACAACATCCTTTAACTTTTTAAAAAATAGAAATCATGCACTAGAGGATGTTAAACCAAGTATACGACTGAAGTATTCAAATCAGTTCTCAAAATAAGGCTCCACATCATTACATAATTATAGTATTAGTAAAACATTATCCATATCAAGAAGGAGATGAAATATCATTTTTTTTTAACATCTACAGGAAAAATAACATCCTTCAATTGTCATTCCATATCATTAAAGTAGTAGTCAAGAAGCCACAAACTACTCATTCCTTTCGGACGATAGTGCAATAATCAGCAAGAAAGACTCACTCTCATATCCTCATGGAGCTGAGAGAAAACATATTTTGAATGGAGAGAGAAAGATCAATCCTAATTATTTTTCAAAGAAGATGCAACACACATAATGACACGACTTAGCTACAGGTGCACAAATCAACTACAGAGGTGATTAGAATTCCTTCCATTATATTTCTATAGACAAACTCAACTGTATGCATCTACTAAGTCGATAAGACCTTCTAATCCTTCAACATAATTAGAGATCATAGAATTGAAGTATCTAGAAGACCCTTCATATAAAACTGATTGGTTAATTCCATCTCATGAGACATCAACAAAAAATCTGCATAAACATTCATTAAATCCTCACGAAACCACAACAGTAAGGTTTCAACAACTTAAACTAGCAAGTTAGCTTATGATGTTACATAGATGAAGAACAAGTAATATTAAACAATCATTATCTACCTTGAAGTGAAGAACAACAACGAGATCATTATCTCGCAAGCTCGAGAAGAGATAACGTGAATAGAACTAAATATTATCCCAGACCAAATCAATTCGAAAAGTCCATTAACATAATAAAACCTCCTCTATCCAACTGTTAGTTCGATTTTCTAAATATTCCATGAAAACCCAACAACATTTAAAGTTCAGAAGGGGGAATTTTTTATTGTTATATTCAACAAGATTATTCCAAAATCTAAGTATCAAAGAAACCATTACCACATAGTTTTCATAAATGAATAGGATTCGAACAACAAATTTTTAACTAAAAGGGGTGAGGGAATAAATAAAACATTCATTCTTGTTTCCAAATGAGTTTGAATCCACAAATACAAAAAATCCAAACACCCATTATCAGTCCAAATTCCATCAAAATACTGGGTTTGAAAAGAATGAAATTTTATACAGTAAAGTTCAAGAAGTCACTCTTTCATTATGATTTTTCCATATGAATTCCAATTCACACAACATCGAATGTAAGCATCCTTATATATAAAGTTCTAATTAGAAGTAACAATATTTCAACCAATCAAAGTGTGACATAGAAGGACACTTTTCTTACCTTCTAACAACCATTAGAATTAGGAGAGTATTCATTCAGAAAATAGCATTTCACATAAATCAACTATTACAAATATTGATTCCTATAATACAAGTCAAGTGAATAAGTAAGAAGTATCAATGAGTACTCAAATGCATTCATTAAAGTAATACAGTTGAACCTATTAAATTTATAACAAGATTTATACAGAAGAGGGAAGGATGAACTGAGAGAAAACAAGTTAGAACTTCCCTCCCAATTTTGTTAAGCTGAATATCAATTCACAACTCTAAAAGGAAAATGCAACACATGATCTCAATAGTTTCCAAAAGATACAATGATGAGCACTTTACCTCAGAGAATAGAAGAGAAAGGAATCAATCAATCATGTTTAGATGAGGATTCCAAAATTCTATATCAAGTAAAGAAGGTCATAAAAGGAGTGGTACAGACCCAATCACAACATCCTTTAACTCTTTTAAAAATAGAAATCATGCACTAGAGGATGTTAAACCAAGTATACGACTGAAGTATTAAAATCACTTCTCAAAATAAGGCTCCCCATCATTACAAAATTATAGTATCAGTAGAACATTATCCATATCAAGAAGGAGATGCAATAAAAAAAAAATTTAACATCTACAAGAAAAATAACATCCTTCAATAGTCATTACAAATCATTAAAGTATTAGTCAAGAAGCCATAGACTACTCATTCCTTCCAGAAGATAGTGTAAAAATAAGTAAGAAAGACTCACTCTCATATCCTCATAGAGCTAAGAGAAAACATATTTTGAATGGATAGAGAAAGATCAATCCTAATTCTATTTCAAAGAAGATGCAACACACAAAATGACATGACTTAGCTAAATGTGCAAAAATACACTACAGAGGTGATTAGAATTCCTTCCATTATATTTCTATGGAAAGACTCAGTTGTATGCATCTACTAAGTCAACAAGACATTCTAATCCTTCAACATACTTAGAGATCATAGAACTTAACTATCTAGAAAACCCTTCATACATAACTGATTGGTTAATTCCAGCTCACAAAACATCAACCAAAAATCTGCATAAACATTCATTAAATCCTCACGAAACCACAATAGTAAGGTTTCAACAACTTACACTAGCAAGTTAGCTTATGATGTTACCCAGATCAAGAACAAGTAATATTAAACAATCAGTATCTAACTTGAAGTGAAGAACAACAATGAGATCGTCATCTTGCAAGATCGAGAAGAGCTAACGTGAATAGAACTAAATATTATCCTAGACCAAATCAATTCGAAAAGTCCATTAACATAACAAAACCTTCTCTATCCAAATTTTAGTTCAGTTTTCTAAAGATTCCATGAAAACCCAACAACATTTAAAGTTCAGAAGGATGAACTTTACAATGTTATATTCAACAAGATTATTCCAAAATCTAAGTACCGAAGAAACTATTACCACATAGTTTTCATAAAGGAACAAGATTCGAACAAAAAAGTTTTAACTGAAAGGGGTGAGGGAATAAATAAAACATTCATTCTTGTTTCCACATGAGTTTTAATCCACAAATACAAAAAATCCAAACACCCATTATCATTGCAACTTTCATCGAAATACCGGGTTCAAAAAGAATAAAAGTTTATACAGTAAATTTCAAGAACAAGTCACTCTTTCATCACTGTTTTTCCATATGAATTCTAGTTCACACAAAATAAAATGTAAGCATCCTTATATATAAAGTTTCAATCAGAAGTAACAATATTTAAACCAATCAAAGATGTGACAGAGAAGGACACTTTTCTTACCTTCTAACAACCATAATAGACAAAACCAGTTCAAAGACTTAAAGCAACAACATATATTTCCGTAAAGCCTTTTTAACAAATAGGTAGGATTCAAATATGTTCAAAATTATTCAAACTCAACAAAATATCAAGGTATGATATCTTATTAACTTAAATAGGAAACAACCCATATTCCATATTGTCTAACAAGACTCATTATCAGAAAAATGCAGAGATGTTTTAAACAAGAAATCAAGGCATTCTTTATAAAATAAAAACCTAGTGATCACAAGAGCAAAGTTTTTTTAATGAAGATGATTAGAGAAAATAAGAACAATTTAATAGGTAGAGCCTATCATGCATGATAGTGCTTCTACTAATTTGAAGAAGATTTCCAGCCAAGCCTCATGAATTCCCTCTTCTCCAAATGACGTCAACAACCCAAAACTTCTTTATCATATGCCTCTTATACCTCCATTGGATAAAAAATAGTGAAAAGGAGCCAAAAATAGAAACAAATTACAAACAGAACTACTGGTTCAAAGAACCAGATATTTCCATGTAGAGAAAAAATTAAAATGAATGAAAGACCAAACAACCTCCAAGAATTTCGCTTGCATGGTGTAACACCCTGAACTATTGTTACTTCCTCCTAAGCATTCAAGTGTTGATATATGATTTCTTCTGTAAAAGGATGTGTTCCTTTGATTGTAAAGTCACGCTTGATAAGGATTGTATCTTCTTTGCTCTTGAAGATCTTTGATTGAGTCAGGATATGCTTGGACTCTTTTATTTCTTTCATTTTTAGCACCAGAGTTTAATCTGATTTCGGGATGAATTATGGATTTACCCATCTTTAGGACTCAGCCTTGGATCAGTGGCATTGATCCAAGAGATGTTTTAAGTTTATTCTGGATGAAAAAAAATTATAGACCTTACGAAGGTTGCAAGGTCTGAATGTGTTGAATGAGCAGTTCAGGAGTTAACTCAGGTTGATCGTGTTAAATGAATTGGTTCCCGATATCGTAATATCAGGAAGGTCTAGACCTTGGGCCAGGTAATAAATTTTGGTATATACTGCTAGCTTATTATCAATGCTGGATAGAATCTATTTCGGGAATATTATACTCTATTGGTTCTTATACTGAACGATTCTATTTTTTAGACCTAGAATGGATTCATTAACGTTAATAACCTTAACCTAAACTATAACCTATGGGTTGAATTAGTGCTAATCTAACCTAGCCCTAAACTATAGGTTTAATGCTCCTAAGGTTAGTGACCTAGCACTATGGAAGTTAGACTAAAGTATTACCTTATGATCTAACCTATGTTTCTAACCTAACTAATGATAGTGGATGAAGGAGGACCTATGAAGGGGTGTGAGCCGTGGGCGGGGGTTTCCATGGCATTAATTGAGAAGGATAAGCATGATGGACAAGGGATATGGCGGAGATTTCAAATGGCTATCAAGATCGACGTGGCAGAGTTTCCAAATTTGGAAATGGTCTTTGGTTTGCATTTGTCAATCACCAACTTTGGCGGTCGGTGGCAATGTATATTGGGCAGGAATCTTGGAGTTAATGTCATTGATGAACTCGGTTCCTGAGCACGGATTGCTCGGGAAGGCATGCAAAATGGAAAACTAGTTGGTTGTTTGGTTTTCCATACGCTCTGGTTTTCTCTCTGTTTGATCACTGGTTCTTTGAACCAATCTACTTGGTGTTGCATGGCAACTATGAGAATAACTAGCTCTTTTCTCTGTTGAGGAAAGTTTATAAGGCATGAGGGTAACAAATTATTGTTGCTAAATCTAATGTGGAAGAAGAGGAGAAGGCTCGAGCTCATTGAGAGGTCTTCTTTGGATTTTTAAAGTGACATTACCAGGCATGATAGGCCCTGACTTTTAAAAATCTTTCTTTACTTCAAATGCTTTCATTAAAACAACTCTTTTCAGGTCATTTCAGTTTAGTTGGTTTGAAGCAATGTTTTGGTTCTTCTTTTCCTGTGGAATTATGAATCTCAGGTTTTTCGAAGACCTTGATGGAATGGTTAATGTATTTATTCTTCCTTTTGAATTCATTTGGATTAAAGACCGGCTGTGCTCTTATTGTTGATTCTTGCTGTGAATACTTGAAGTTCTTCTGTTAGGATTGCTTGATATGATTATTCTACTTGATTGTGACTATTGTAGAAGTCCTCACTGTGTTTGCAATTTTTGGTATAAAATCCGTCGAAAGTTTGCAAGGAATATATGTGAAAATGACTCAGTGAGAGTCCTTTTAATGTTTTGTATGTTTTCATCTTCTGCTTAAGCTTAGTTTTGAATGTTGTTGTTTTGTTGTGAATACTATTGATATTGACTCAGTTGGAGTCCTTGGAATGTAACTAGTGTTTTGACTTCTATAGAAGGAATACTTATTGATATTGATTCTGTTGGAATCCTTAATATGTATCTTGTAATCAATTTTTGTAGAAGGAATACTTATTGATATTGATTCTGTTGGAATCCTTAATATGTATCTTGTAATCGACTTCTGTAAAAGGAACACTTATTGATATTGATTCTATTGGAATCCTTAATATGTATCTTGTATTCCAACTTCTGTCTAAGCTTAGTTGAATGCGGTTGTTTAGTTGAGAATACCGATGGTATCGAATCAGTGAAAGTCCTTGAAATGTATCTTGTATTTCAACTTCTATCGAAGCTTAGTTTTGAATACAGTTGCTTAGTTGTGAATACTGATGGTATTGACTCCATTGGAGTCCTTGAAATGTATATTATGTTTTTAACTTCTATAGAAGTTTTGCTGTGAGTACTATTAGGATTCTTGAATTGTTGTCGTATGAATTCAACTTCAATCGAAACCTTGGTATTGAGTACTGGTTGGAATTGACACTGTTGGAGTCCTTGATATGTTACGAGTTGGCTCAATTCTTGAATTAATGCCTCGCTGTGCATGCATATCGTATAGACTCTTTCTTACATTGTTTTGTTATATTCAGTTCACTCCTATGGAATTAAAGGATGGGTTTTCTTTACAAACATGACTCTGTTTGAGACCCTGTCGAATGAAACTTTGAGGAAATTATTGTTATGAAATTTCGCTTCTATGAAGACCTTGTTGTGATTATTTTTCTTGAAATCGACTTCTAATACAGGTCCTTGCGGTATAATTGTAGGGATTGTTTCAGTTGAATGAAGCTGTGCATGTTTGTGTTTTGACTCAGTGTGAATGTCACTTTATTTGCATATGGAAACATTATTTATTTTTAATGATATCTTGTCTTGTGTTGACTGAAACAAAGAGCTCTTTGCTGTACCATGTCAGGAAATGGCGTTGGGTATTTTTCATGTTGATGAATGATATGGAAAAGGTTGTTGAGTCTTTCATGGCCAGATTATGTACTGTTGCTTGTCGCGAGAGCTCTTGTATTGCTTAATAGCTACACGTGATTTTATCAATGAATTTAGATGAAACTGTAGTTTCTTCTTATGGTCTTGACTGTTTAAATTACATGTGTAAAAGTAATTACGTTATTTTAGAGGAGTTGGTACAGTCCTGTACATGATTGAAATGGGAATCTAATTTACTCTGTTTCCTTCTCCTGAGCTATAAATTATATGTTGATATGTAATAAGAGGAATAAGAAAATACTCTCTCTCTCCTAGTCTGGAAACTTTATGTGCTTTCTTCTTGTATCCTTATGTGATCTCTACAGTAAGGGCATAACAAGAATAAACTGTGGTGTTGTTTAGAGAGACTGGTATAAAATGTGTGTTGCTGTATAAGTAGGTATACTCGTCAATACCATTAAAATAATGTATGATTGAAAGGAAGTTACGGACAGTTGAGCTTGTTGAATGTTATAAATCTGCCTTTGAGTAATTTTTAGAAACATTCTTATAGGAGTTTTGCTTTCTTTAGAATGGTTGTATTCTTTTGTTCTTAGTCTCTAACATATGAGATGAATACCCTGATTTATGTTTGGAATTTGAAGAAATGATTTCATTTAAACAGATTGTTTAATGAGAACAATTGGTGGATTGCAATTGTTTTTAAGAATTAGTGCTTATCATGCTCAGTTCATCGAACTGACCCGTGTTGACAATTTTTGGCAGATGGTGGGCCATAAGTGGTAAAGGCACGCAGATCTGATATGATGTTCAGATTGTTTAATTTGGTTTTATGATGAATTACCAATTTGATTCTATAAATGTACTACTTGAAGAAGGATGTTCTTTTGCTATTGAGTATTGTATCAAATATGTTGAATGCATAAAATGTATTTGATTAGCTTAGAAAATGAATGAAATGAGGAATTTGTTACTTATGTGTTTTCATTTGTATCTTGATGGATTGAAATTTTTTGGTTCGAATGATTTTAAGAGCATTGTTATTATTATATACCTTGGAGACATTTGGGATTCTCTAAGTAATCTTTACAAAGACTATGTGACTGAATACTTGTGAATGTTTAGTAGTTCTGTTATGTTTCTATCTAAAGCTAAATTGGAATTTAGATCATTGTCTTTCGAGAAGCTAAGGTTAAAATAAACCTCAACAGGAAGCTAAACGGGAAGAATAAATTATTACTTCCTAGTCTTGATCTAAGTCAAGACAACGTTTAATTAGATTTTTAATCACTATATATCAATACTAAAATTAAGATATATTTTAGTTATGAGAACTGATATAAACCTAAAAGGGTATGGTTAGCAACCTTATGTGAAGATTAAGGGCTATTGCCCAGTTTCGTTGATTTAGATTACTATTTTTCAATGAACTCCTTGATGAGACTTCAATTCTTAATAACTTCTCTTTGCGTAATGGGTTTTATTAAGAAAGGTAATTCTAAGGTAAGGAACCCAGGGGTTGGGAAAAGACTACCCAAAAAGAAGCGTTTTAAAGTATAACTTTAACTCAATGTAGGTAACACCTTAAAGTTAAGTAGATCTTCTCGAGGTGGTTTTTGAAGGTTGATGGCACAAGTCAACTGTAGGGTTGTACCTTCAAGAAGATTAGGATCTTCTCGAAGATACAACAATGCAGGTGACTTATGGCGACACCCTTTGCATTGATCGTTAAGATTTACACCTTAAACTTGAACAAGTTTTACTCTGGGACTGGTTAGGAATGTGGTCATGTTATAAGGCTGCCCCTGGAGACTCGAGGTATCTTGACACATTGGGTTAACTAGGGTTGACCCAAAATGTCAGCGTATCCCTAGTCCTCGTGAGCATCCTTATAACGTTGTCATATTATTAATCCGTTCCTGAGTGAATAACTTGGGGCAAGAGAGATTGACAGAAGTCAGTATAAGACATTCTACATAACATAGGAATGGGGTGAAGGACGTATTCTATATTGATGAGTATGCCATCAAGGAATACGAGACATAAGCAGTATGTTTCAAATCTTTGGCCAAAGTATCGCAAGCTGCTGATTGCGTTGTCCTATGTCACCTAGTCTAAGGGATGAGATGCCGATGAATAATGGTAATAATTATTCAAATAGGTTCCTTGGACAAAGCATTCTGAATCCCAGATTAGGGGAAGAGAACTGCAAGAGTAATGTGTTAAAATAAAAAATGCCAACTCTTTGATACTCATGAATATATCGGTAGATTACTGAGTCATGGAATGAATAGATCGGGAGGGTACTCTGAGTCATTACAGCTGCATATGGTTATCTGTTATAAAGAATGGTTGTTTTGATTTGTGAGTTCTAAATTATGTATTTAGAACTAGGAAGCATTTATCAAAAAAAAAATTCTTGTTCTATTGTACTAAAATGGGGATGTTACACATGGTTTCCTAGGTGATTTTCTCACCAAAACCAATGGTCATTAATGTTAATGAATTCCACTTTCCCACCTATATCTCCACACCATTGGCATCTAAAATTGGCAAACTCAAACTTAACTAAACCATGCATATCTAACTTTAGTGATAATGCTAGCTGGGCATTCCATCAAACTTCACGCCTCTGTCATAACTGGTAGTACCATGTCCCATAAATTCAAAAATCAAATCTCTTTAATTCCATTGAAACCATCGCCACTTCCTCCCATTTTCCATGTGACCCCTTAGGTCCCCTTTCTCCCTATATTAGTTTAGGTTAGATAAACATTAGTTTAGGATCTGACCTAGGCTAGTTAAAAGTTATTTACCTTAGGCCACTAAACATTGCCTTAGGTAAGTTTTCCATTATAGGATAAGTCATACCCCATAGTAGTTTAGTATTAGGTAATAGGTTAGGGATTGACCTCTTATTACCTTAGGTTATTTCCAAATCCCTCACTTGTAAAACATATAACCTAGATTAGGATGCAACATGCATAGTTAGAAATAGATCTAAGGTAGGTCTAGATTACGTTAGTTTAGAATCCAATTAGGATAGATCCTAACAGTCTAGGAATAAGGTTTTACCTTAATAGTCCTAAAGTAAGTCTTTTTTTTCTCTCTTCTTACGCCAACCAGGTCATAAGAAATTGACTAGAAGATCCAATTTCATATTTCACATAAAATGTAAAATAAGGACCTCAAAAGAAGGGTCTGAAAATTGTAAACTTACAAATGCTTATTCCTCTTAATACCTTCCATTCCAGAATGTCAACCTAACAAACCTAATAGGTAAGAAACTAAAGCATATCTTGGATTAAAGGAATTGATCCAAGGGTTTTCTATTATTAAAAATAAGTATGAAAACAAAAATTCTAGTTCACAATGTTTACAAAGCCGAAGGAAGAATAATTTTATGTCCAAGCAACAACAACATAGAAAAATTAATCCATGAATGATAATAATTTATCACTTTGCAATCTTGATTCCCTACAGTCAAAAGAATACACCTTCTTAGGATAAATCACATATCAATGTTTGCAGTGTAAGCAGGAGGAAGCTATCAGTTTTCCAAAGATGTTACAGTGTGTGTAGTACCTCCTCTTCTGGGAAGTATTTGACTTAACTTCACTCTGTTCTTCTTTCGCTTCTTCAACTTGTACCCTTTTCATGGGCAGGATTGACACCTCGCGTGGATTTGGAAAAGGGGAATTCGTATCCTCCAATAAATTCCCCCTATTGTGATTTGGGGTAAAACTACATGAACATCTAATGGACGTAGCCTTTAATTGTAATGTTATGTTGAGAGTGAAAATCAAGAAATTATGACTCCAAAATTTTGACATAAGTAGGTCGAGTACCATAATTATATATTGCATGCAATGTATCAACATCAATGTCAACATTTTATATCAAAGACCAACTTCTATGTGTCCTTTATCTAATTGATGGCACAGTTGATGTACTTAGTAGTAAACATGAAGGGGATCTTGTACCATGGCCCCATATCTCCCTTGGCCATCACAAATGTTTCTAGGAAAAAATAGTGAGTAACTATGAGTTTTACTTGATCTCCAATAACTTGTGGAAATTCATGTGGAATGCGCCACTCATTCTCAAATGATTCACACAACCATTCAAACCACATGTTCATCTGAGCCTTGTAGGTTCTTGAGATGGTCCCATCACAAGTGAATTTCAAAAATTAAATTGCAAGGGACAAGTGTGCCGGTGGGTGAACCCATATGTTCTCATCTGGCCCATCTGGGACACCAATCTCCTAAAATATGATCAATAGAAGTATGGAGCCCCATGTTATTTTTACTCATGCCTCATTTTTTACTTGTGCTTCTTAAAAAATATCATTTGTGATAAACTCTACAAAATTATAATGTGCCCTTTTTGACACTCTGTAGGACACATACAAGAATATCTTATTAATGTCTGTCCACCTCTCTGATACACCCAATTTGGAACTTATGATCCAAGAAGAAAATCTCAATGCTAGGTTTGGGAGATTCATAATCACATGTGCCCTTCCTCCCTTCTCATAGATCAATCTCTTCACAATGCCAAATAAATTAAGTGCCATGTCCTCATTAATGATTTGTAAACCTGTAGCTACCCTAATTAAGTGGCATGTAATTATCATCCTTCTTCACGCAAAGTATAAGAATTTCTCATGCACCCGTGACATTAACCATATGAATAGTGTGGCAGGTTTCACAAAGATAGGAAAATCCCACAAATAAAAAACTCTAGTATTTTTTAGTTATTGTTGCACCGAGTCATAAATCTTAGGGTTTATGGGATCGTCCGCCATTAGAGTGTTTTAAAAAAATTCTTCCTACATCATCTTTTCGTTGTCACTTGTCTTATGATTATACTCGCTGATATTTTAGTTTTATAACTTCAAGATCTTCTTTTCTACCTTGATAATCCTTGAGAGTACTACATTTCCAAGTAAATATCCATGAGATCTTCCTTCTCCACCACCAGTCTCTTTGTTCAAGATTTCTTGGGTACCATCGTCTTTCTTATTTCTTTTGGTGCCTAAGTCCTTTGCCTGCCTAGACTCGATGATTTCTCTACTTCTCTTTCACATAACCCCTCTCCTTCTCTACTATCTTCCTTCCTCCTTGAAACATCCCAAGAATAAACTACAGCTTGCACTTTTCAAGCGTAGGAGAAAAAAAGAAATTATCTAAGGAAAAGTGGTCAAAATGACTACTCTTACCTCCTATTTATACTTTTTCAATGCCTTATATTTCCTCTAACCACATGTCTTAACTTCACTTTTTAATAAAGTAATTTATTTCACTTAAATCAACATCTACGAATTCCCCTCGAGTGTCACAGTTGTAACCTTCTGGAGCTCCAACACTACTTCACTACCACTAACCTCATTTTCCCACATCACCATGCTAAACTACAAAACCTCCATGTTTTCCACTAAGTAGTTCCCCATGGTGTTTCTGACCTTATGTTGTATTACATGATATTTCCCTTCTTCATTATCTTTAAACCTTTCTTAACACACCACCATAACTACATTAATTCAAGCACCTTAAACATCATTTTTCATGTTCTTCTAACCTTGCGCTAATCATTCCCATAAGTCCATTGTCAAATACATTTTTAAAACATATCTGACATTATCTGCTACTTCACTCCACACAAAAATGTATGCATAGAATCCCTTACAATTTAACTAGCTACTACCACACCAACGTGCAACACAAAACCCAAAAAAACAACAGTAAAGGAACCAACCAAAAGGGACAATGTTATTCTCTATTTGCCTCTTATTCTACCAATAAACCCCAAGCACGCCGACACGTCATCTAGACTGGTCTGGAATCTCACCTGAGGTGGGCGTAGGCATCAATCCACTCTTTATGTGAGCTTCATGATAATTTTCTTTCTTATTAATGGGGTGTTGTACAAACAAATAATGACACACCCATTCTTGATAGCTAGGTGTAAGCACTAACTCCTAATCTAGTGCACCAGAACATAAGATAACATGATCGTATTATAATGGAAGTAGAGATAAATCATGATTTTCATCAAGGAAACCAATAATACAACCATGAACATAAAAAGTAAATGTACAGATTTAATTTCATCATATATTGCTTCAGGATCACTTCATTATATTTAAATTCTAAAGTACAGTAGCTAATATTACATTAAAGAGTTCCATGCATGATGATATTCATAGTAGAAAATATTTTACACATTACAGAGCTCACCATCACACATTACATATATTTTCTAACTATCCTCCTTTCTTTCCTCCATACTCATCTCTTTACCTCCCTCATTGATCCATCCATTTGAGGAACTCTCTTGAAATATTCTCTTAACTACTCATCATTACATGTGAAATCCTAAAGGAATCCTTCATGATTTCCCTACCACTACCTAGAACATGCCAAAATGTCATCATGTGTTTCCCCTAATCGATTTTTCCTAGTACGTATGTGCCAACTAATCCATAACCAACTTGAATCCTTATCCTTACATGATAACCATATTAATTCCTTAGAATATCCTTTCCTTGAGCTCTAAGTCTCCATAACTTACCTAAATTTGTATCAGGTTTCTTTTTCATCTGTTCCCTAAAATAATCTTGTCCTTCTATCCCAGAATCACTAAGTCATGAATCCATCCTACCTAGGCATGAACCTTCGCGAGTCTCCAAGAACTACCTCTATGCATGTGTTTGCACCTTTCTCCTATGCACCACCAAGTTTCACACCCTAGGTACGCAGTTAATTTAGGGGTCCAACAATGGGAACAATATAGGATTTCATATGAGTCTAGGAAAACAATAATGGAGTATGGATGTTATTTCATTTAATACATAAATCTTACATACATCATATTCAATTGATTTGAAGGCCAACCATGTAAGCTTCCCAAATATTTACATGACAAAATGGCCTTGTGTGAATTGGCAAGACAGTTGACACTGGTTCACAAACTAATTATTGGAAAACACATAACAAACATCAAGTTTCCCATCAATATTGGGAGGTACTCCTGCCCTTCAATTATAAAGGCCATATTAATGGAAGATGATATGATAAGGTTTGATGTGGAAAGGTTTGAGGCAAGGTCCAATTATGAAATTAGGTGGGTATTGAGTAATCTTGCAAACACTTTTGCAAATGATCCTCAATTTGAGGATTATTTGATAAATTACAGATATGAGGAGGAGTTCAAACTAAGATACTTCTCAAGAATTACCCTCACCCAAATTATAGACTTCAAGATTGTTGTTATCCCTATGGGAGTTGTGGATAATCTAAATATTGTGAATCAATATTACCTTGATCAAAAGGTGGAGGGACAACCAATGGACCCCTTGAATTGGAATGAAGATGAGTCAAATCACTCATGTGCACAAATAAATGATGTAATGAGAAGAACATTGAATTGGTCAGACCAGAAAAATATTGATTTTTTAATTCAAAGCACAAGATTTCTTAATAAACTCAGGGATTTGGGAAAATTGAAAGATGATCTTCCTCCCTTGAAAGAAGGATATGATAGAATGGATCCCTTAGGAATAAATTCCCCTCAATTTCACTCAAAAAATCCTTCCACAATAATAGTGGATGAATGGAATTCTACTACCAGTGAAACTGTTACTTCCATGTCTACTCTAAACTAAAAAACTTAAGAAATGCTCCTAAAATCAATGCAAAATGCTACTATCACTTTTGAAGTTCCTTTATAATCAAAAGGAAAGGGTCCATCTGCAAAAAGGGACCCTCCAGAAGAATTTCCTAAATCTCGTAATATTGAAAATTTTATGAGAGGAGCCATAACTAGTGGCAACATCCAATATAAATCATAGAGTGTTGAAATAAAGGTGGCACCAGATATTAAGAAATTTGAAAGGGCACATAATAGACACAAAATTTTATATGATAAAATTTTTGTAAGAGAATGTTCTCATGCACATAGGAAACATAATCATAGGGATGAAGTGATTGAACCTATAGTACAGGAAAGGATTGATGTTTCCCAAGTACAACATGTAGCATCAGTGCCTTTATTTTCATCTTTGTCTTCCGAGGGGGTGAAATTTGGGAGCACTCAGGAACAAACAAGTCAACGTAATGTCTTATCAGATCCAATAGATAGTGATGTCTTTAATCAAGGTGTGAAAAAATTCTGATGCCATGTTAGCTGAAAGTGTCAGTGTACCTTTATTTGAACAATTACAAGCGTTAGAAAAAATTCAGGTAGAGATAGTGGATGTTGATATTGGTGAGGATTTTACCACATTAGATGCATTTAACATGTTTATTGATGAACAAAAATGAAATAATGTAAGTGATCTTCAAATGAATGAAGAAATATAAAAAACTACTCATATACCAACCATTGAAATTAAAGTTCAAACATTAGAGGTGTTCTCTACAGATCAGGTAGTTCCAGAACTAAAAAAACTAGAAGTACCTAATGGAAAAATGTAATTACAGAGGTATTGGATGAGAAGGTTCCCTCCCATGAATTTAAGTTCACTAAGCATAGTGAACCATCTCAAATAGGGAAATCTAAAGATGAAATGATAGTAGAGGTTGCACAAGATGCAATTGTTAAGGATAAGGTTGTTGATAGTGTGGATGTACAAGATTTGGGTAAAGTTAAGGAACTAGGAATGGAAATCCAACCCACCATGTTATAACATGAGGTATCAATAGAGAAAAATATGATAATGTGTCATCTTAGCAGCCTCCAAATGAGGTGCAGGTTATGGAAGGAAAAGGAGTGCATGCAAGAGAGATATCAGCTCATAAAACTCCCCAAAGAAATATTGAGATTGCATCAGCTGAAGAAATGAAG
Organism: Taxus chinensis; assembly: GCA_019776745.2. Lineage (NCBI taxonomy): Eukaryota > Viridiplantae > Streptophyta > Pinopsida > Cupressales > Taxaceae > Taxus > Taxus chinensis. The sequence goes on along the minus strand of CM034154.1, from coordinate 289,747,891 downwards.
AAATAAATGATTGTAATCATTGATGTAACTCAGAAGGAGAATGACCAGCCCCAAAATCAAGATAAAGAAGAAAAATATTCATGGGAAGTGCCAACATAAGATGAAAAGAAAGAGATAACTATGGGAGATGAACAGGAAAAGCAGGAAGAATCATTAGTCCAAAATGTACAAGAGATGTCTAATCACTTGGTGGTTGTCCCCAAGAAACTTCAACAAGAACTACATGAAACAAAATTCAGGACCACTCTTACAAAATTTTAGATAGGAGAGTTGATCTCAAAGGAATAAAAGGAAATTTTCCCTATGGAGGCTATAGATATCACAACACTATCTTTTCCAAAACTAGTAAGAGCCTCCAAGAGGGCTAGAGTTCTCATAAAAACTCATACTGATCCACTGGGATCTAAAACTTTAGAAGTGGAAATCCCTCATGAGTTGGGTGAAAAATTCCTCCAACTTAGTGATCTAGGATTCAATGATGACCTTGTTCTTCACTTTATCCCTTCTAAGATTTATAGTTGTGGACCCCGTGCCATCATTTATGTGGGTGAACAACATCCCCACAAGGTCTTCAAGATATTCCATATCATCCCCATAGTTTCTCCTGCCTAACTCACGAATTTCAGACATTTTCCCAAGATTCTCTTCATGAGGGTTCCATCTCGGTTGTATAATTCCTTAGTTCACACGATCTATCTCCTTTTCCTTGTTTTTCTTTTCAGTGACCAAGATTTGAAAAGTGGATCCTGCATCCAAGCTGTGTCAGAGAACTTTCGAAGACATATTTTAAAGAGCATTGGATGCTTTCTCATCTCTTAGGTGGCTGGGATCCACCACCCTATTTGTTTCTCCTCCCCTAATCTTCATGTGGATAGTCTTGATCGAATTATTTTTGACCTCAAACTCAGGATCTTCGACATGGAAATGCATGTTCTAAATAAGAATATTCCTAGTTCTGCGCACACCCCTTTCTTGATCCATGAAATCCCATCCATGTATCTTTTCTGGTGGGAGGGTGGCCTGGAAGCTTACGTAAAATAGATTTTTGGGGTCATCAATGAAGTCCATATGTGGGAACATGGGTGTCTACTTCTTCCTTGTAGCTTTGTGCTTCATCCTCTACTTCTTTCTTCTAGATGTGAATCCTTTATCCTCCTTTATAGTAAAGGACTCCCCTTTATCTCCCCTTGGGTTGGTGGTTTGTGTTGGGAAGGCCTCACTAGGCTCTTCTCAAATCCTACAAAGTGATTCTTTCCTTCCTCATGCACCTCACTCACATATGTGGTTTCAGTCTCATCTTCTTGTTCTTCTAGATTTTCCTCCAAATATTCCTTGAAGGTGGTGGGGTCTTCTTATTCACCTTCCACCAAGCCTATTGCGGGGCTCGATGCATCATATGTATTTTACTTATTTTATTCAGGATCTTCCTTCTCTTTCTCATGCCTCGATAATGAGGCATTGGTTCCACATTGTAGTGAAGTGCTGGCACCCTTGCTACCATTTCAGTGCATGTAATACCTCCTCTTCTAGGAAGTATCTAACTTACCTTCACTCTCTTCTTCTTCCTCTTTTTTGACTTGTACCTATTTCATGGGTAGGATTGGTGCCTCATGTGATTTTGGAAAGGGGGATTTTGTAACCTCCATTTAAATCCCCCCTTGTGTTTTGGGGTGCAACTGCATAAACACCTGATGGACATATCCTTTAATGGTAATGATGAGTTGAGGGTGCAAATACAAAAAGTATGCCTCCAAAACTTTGAGATAAGTAGGTTGAGTACCATAATTGTATGTCGCAAGAAATGTATGGACATCAGTGTCTACTTTTTCTACATCAAAGACCAAATTCTATGCATCCTTTAGTTGGTTAATGGCACACTTCATGTACTTAGCAGTAAATGTGAAGGGGAGCTTACACCATGGCCCCATCTCTCTCTTGGCCATTGTTATCTAAACTCCACTTCCTAGTAAAATTAGATAACAAGCTAATTCCTGCTAAATTGACCAAGTAAGTTCTAAGGTTCCCACAGATTCGAATCCCACCAGGGGTCAAGCCTTCGGCAATATGGAAGGAATACTTAGCTGAATACATGATAAAAAATAAGTCAGAATAAGCCAACTCAAATTAAATCAACATGATTGTGGACAATGTCAAGTGTTAACCTATCACAAGTTGTAGAAAGAAAAAAAGAGAGGAATCCTCAAAACCCCGTGGGACTTACACATGCAGTCAACTATAAGTGACCCATCCAAGAAAAAATTCTTCGCAATAATATGCAGTAGGTTCATTACTTACTCAAAGCATAATAGAAATATTGCAGAAAATACCAAATGTCATCCTAACACACTTCCAAAAACTATGAAGAAATCATAGACCCTAGAGAAGTGCTTGGCCTCCACATGGATCCCACTACAAATGGAATCCAAGATAGAAACATGTTGTGAAAGATTGGTGATAAGACAAATACCACGTATGGGAAATTATGAAGCCTATATAAAAGTTTTAAATGCTCAAGATATTTTCAAAAGATCAAAGACAAAAGGTCATTTGGCTTGTATTTTCAATAAACAAAGTTAATGCAAAGTCCTCTGTGAAGGGTACGAACCTAATAATACTCAATTTTTTCACCTATATTCAAAAGTTCATTTTAATAGAATAAAAAAATAGGCATCGCTTGAATCATGAGCCCAGGATGTGATGCATAAGTAATTAAAAAATCCAAATATGTAATAAAGAGCTGAAAGGATGTTCCTCAAAAGGAGAGTCCACTTCAGAAGAGTTAGTTGCAAAATATTTAAGGATGTATTAAATGGGTATGGATCTCACTCTTTATAAATAACGGATAATGGGGGTGTGAGAAATATCTCAAACAATCTATTTCTATCACTTCACACCATTTATCATAATCAAAAAGTGGTTAGAAAATTTTTCAAGAAAGGCCTCTTACCTTATTCTCCTCCTTTATATTGTAATGGTAGGTTTTCAAAAAAAGAAATTGGGACTTACTCATTTTTTTCTTCTCTTTCTCAGTTCCTCTTTTGTAAAAGGAAGGGGACTAAAGCTCTGTCCTTCTTTCTAAGCTTTGTAATAACAAATTTTCCTCTTATCTATTGTAATATTGTGCACTTTTTTTGGAGTAATATAATACTTCATGTGGTGCATTTTTTCCATCCTTTGCATATTTGTGTTGTCTGTGATAGCCTGTATTTCAACGTGGGTATATTATGCATGTTTATAACGTTATTACTATCTTCAGACGTTGTAATTAAGTAGTTTGAAGTATTTTTCTATGTGAATCTTATCTGGATTGTGGTTCGTCTCATCCACCCTTTTCATTGCTCACCTTTTCTCTATTTCAGGAAGTTGCATTATGAGTTAACTCTACATTTTAGCATATGGCTCCTGTTAAGTTTTATGTTTTGTTTCATTTTCTCTAATCCTCATCTCAAACTATAGAGAAGATCCAAATTATTTAAAATCTATAGGTAATCTTAGGGTGCACATCTGACTAACCTAAGGTTTCCTATGACTTTAACGGTTCATCGGCAAGGAAAATCATCAACAATTTCCTGACACACTCGATGGGACAGTTTAAGCACCTTACCATTTAATTTCATCAAGCTGGTGTGTTCTTGGTGAGATATAGCCTTTAGAGGCACATTAAAAGCACATCTAGCAATTTCATCTAGTTAGAGGGACCTATTCTCTCAATAAGTCAGTCTTCCTTTCATCCATCTCCATTCATGTTTCTTTCCACATCCTTCCCTCCCCTTCGTCATATGAAGTTGTGCAATCATGACTTCATTCCCACAATGGAATTCACATTTTCAGTAGTATCATTAGTATCTAATGACCTCCAAACCTTCTATAAACCAACAACATAACTAGTTTCAAAGTCACTATGATGACACATATGAGCAGAGCCAAGATTAGTTTGGCTATGAAACCAATCAAAGACAGGGGTATGCATTTGATGACTCCGGTCAAATGGAGGATGCTAGTGTACTAGAGAAGATATCATAAATAGAGGTAGGCATGTTTCAATATTAGGCTATAGTGCAAATGGAGGCATTCTAAATAGGATGTAAGGAACCTTGTCCATGGGTTAGTCCTATTCCTAGACATTTTAGCTCACATGAGAAGCTTGGCTTCTTAGAAGAAAAACTGCCTCCACTTATGCAGTGGATTAAAGGTATTGAAATATATGGGAAAATCATGGGACAACCTTGTCGATGGGTAGGTCAATCAAAAACTCTTGATTCACCTCCCATTCCACCCCAAGTTTTACCATATCATACTGCTCCAAATACTGAATTCCCTTCTTCATCTCTAAGCCATCCATCCCACCCCCACTTTTCTTCGAGAATGTATCCCCCTATACCAACAAGAAATAGCTCCAAATCTAAAATAATAGGAGCATATGGTGGGAAGTGATATGAATTCAGGGGTTTTGAATCATGATTTAGGTGATCAAAACATTGTGTATCCCTTCCCCATTCATCCTCTCCACATATAAGAGTTTCTAGAAGAGTTTGGGACAATGATATTTATATTGGAAGATGAAGCTACACATGATGGAGAATTTGTAGACTCAAAAACCATCATACAAGAGGGGGAGACCTTGGCATGATAGGAAGATGATAAGATTTATTGCTTATCATATTTGGGGGAATTCCTCGATGAAGAAGAGCCCATGGAAATTACAATCTTTGTTGCTTCATCAACCCTAGAAAGAATTATTATTGAAATGTTTTTTCTTTCAATCAAAGAGCTTGGATTTTTCAGCAAAGATGATAAAAAGTGGGAGGAGAAATAATATAAGGATGAGACAATCAAGGAAGGTCTGCAAAAGGGCCTAGTCTAAAAAGTTAAAATTTAGAGTGACAGGAAAATGCAAAAAATAGAACCCCTCTCCATCAAGATTTTGGCCACACCAGAGCCAATGGAAAAGATGACACCAGTCATGCTCACTTTAGAGCATGAGGATGATATTCAAATCCCCGTGGGTCAGCTAGGATGACTCTAACAAAAATATAAGCATCTTGAGGGGGTATTCATCCTATTTTTTGATACCACTAGTGGAAGTGTGTAAGATAATTTTTCACTCTTATTACATGCCATATCTATTGCTAAATTAATTACATATTTGTACTTTATAAGGAAGGGAAGCTATTTCTCCCTGCATGTTTCATGTTTTGTTTAGCTACTCTCAAGTATGGTTAGAATAGGAGTAGGAGTATATTTCTTTCGATAGAATAAGTTCTTATACACAATCTGCATGAATCATTTGAGGCATGTATGATTTGTCTCTTTTGTATATAGCTTGTGTCTGTATTACTCCATAAAATGCATTAGAATCTCCAATGTTTGCAATAAGGTAATTTGTAGTTGCTTGTAACAGTTGTAAAATTCACTTCAAACAAATATAGAGAAACTAAAATCAGTCAATGGGGGTGACTTTGTGGATAATTCAATTTTATGCTCTCACAAAACAAGTTACATAGTTTTCCTTATGAGAGTAGGAAGGTGCAAGGATCAGCTAGCGGTTGTAGAGGCTCAAAAACCCTTGAGATATAGTGAAATAAGGTTCAGATCAGATCATAACATAGTCTCGAGACTAATGAATAGTAGAAGATTGTGGGTTCTTTCCATTTAGCAGGCTAATGGTCCCTGTGAGTCGCCAAACTTTTATCTAAATTCCAATGCCCACTAAAATTATATGATAAGTAGATTCCTTCTGAATTGAAAATGTAATGTCTAAGGTTCTTACATATTTGAATCCCACCAGGGGTCAAGCCTTCGGCAATGTGGAAGGAATACTTATCCAAATACACAATAAAAACTAAGTCGAGACAAGCCAAATCAAAGGAAAGAAAAAATATCATAGACAATGCCAAGTTTCAACGTGACATAAGTTCTAGAAATAAAAAAAGAGAGGAAGCCTCAAAACCCCATGGGACTTACACATGGAGTTAACTATAAGTGACCTGTCCAAGAAAAAAATTCTTCGCATTAATATGTGAAAGGTTCATCACTTAATCAAAGAAGAGCAAAAAGATTGCGTACAATGACAAATCTCAGCCCAATGCACTTGCAAAAGCTATGAAGAAAGAAGATACCCTAGAGAAGTGCTTGGCCTCCACGTGGATCCCACTACAAATGGAATCCAAGATCGAATCAGGTTGCAAAATATTGGTGATAAGACAAATACCACATATGGGAAATTATGAAACCTATCTAAAATTTTTACATGTTCCAGATATTTTTAAAAGATCAAAGGAAGAAGGTCATTCAGATTTTCTTTTCAATAAACATAGTTAATGCATAGTCCCATGTGAATGGTACCAACCTGCGAATACTCAATTTATTCATCTACATTCAAAAGATCATTTTAATATAATGGAAAAAATAGGTGCCACTTGAATCATAAGCCAAGGACCCGATGCATAAGAAATTAAAATATCCAAATATGTAATAAAGATCTGAAAGGATGTTCCTCAAAAGGTGATTCCACTTCAAAAGAGTTGGTTGCAAAATAGTTAAGGATGTACTAAATTTGTATGGATCTCACTCTATAGAAAGAAGGGATAATGGGGCAGTGTGAGTAATATCTCAAAAAATCTATTTCTATTACTTCACACCATTTATCATAACTAAAAAGTGGTCATAAAATGGTTTGAAAAAGGCCTTTTACCTTCTTCTCCTGCTATATATAGTAATGGCAGGTTTTCAAAAAATGAAATTGAAAGTTAGTAAGTTTTTTCTTCTCTATCTCATTTCCTCTTCTATAAAAGGAAGGGGCTTAGATCTCTAGCCTTCTTTCTGAGCTTTGTAATAACACTCTTACCTTTTATCTATTGTAATAAAGTGTAATTTTTTTGGAGTAATATAATATGTCATGTGGTGCATTTTTTCCATCCTTTGCATATCTATGTTTTCTATGATATCCTTTATCTAGATGTGGGTATACTAAACATTTTTATAATTTTATTACTAACTTCAGAATTTTTGTTTGAGTAGTTCAAAGTAGTGTTCAGTGTGAATCTTCTCTGGCATATGGTTCATCTCATCTACCCTTTTCATTTCTCACCTTTTCCCTATTTCAGGCAGTTGGCTTCTGAGTTAACTCCTTCACTTTTCAGCGCATCAATCTTGTTAAGTTTTATTTTTTGTTTCATTTTCTCTGACCCTCATCTCATAATACAAAGAAGATCTAACATATTTAAGATATTGAGGTCACCTTAGGGTGCACATCCCACTAACCTAAGATTTCCTATGAGTTTGATGGTTCATCCGTAATGAAAATCGTCAACAACCATCATAAAATTTGCTAGGAAAAAAATCTATGTAATTGTAAGTTTTACTTGATCCCTAATAACTTGCGGAAATTCATGTGGAATATGTTACTCATTCTCAAATGTTTGACACAACCGTTCAAACCACATGTTCATCTGAGCCTTTTAGGTGCTCAAGATGGTACCATCATAAGTGAACTTCACAAATTGAATTGCAAGGGATGTGTGCACCGGTGGGTGAACCCATATGTTCGCATCTGGCCCATCTGGGACAAAAATCTACCAAAATACAATCAATAGAAGTATGGAGCCCCATCTTATTTTTTCTTATGCCTTGATCTGTACTCGTGCTTCTTCAAGAATGTCCTTTATGATTAACGTTGCAAAATTATAATGAGCCCTTTTTTACACTCTATAGGATACATACAAGAATCTCTTATTGATGTTTGTCTAGCTCTCTAATGCACCCAATTTGCAACTAATGATCTGGGAGGTGAATCTCAATGTTAGGTTTGTGACATCCATAATTAGTTTTTCCCTTCCTCCCATCTTATGGTTGAATCTCTTCGCAGTGGAACATAAATCAAGTTCCATGTCCTCATCATTATTTTTCAGGCTTGTAACTGCCTTAATCAAGTGGCCTGTAATTCTCATCCTTCTTCCCATGAAGTATAAGAAGTCCTCATACACCCGTGACATTAATCATCTAAATAGTGGGGAAAGTTTTGCAAATAAAGGCAACTCCCACAACTATAAAAATCTAGTATTTTTTAGTTCTTGTTGCACCTAGTCATCAACCTTAAGGTTTTTGAGTGCGTACATTATTAGATTGTTTAAAAAAAAATCTTCCCACGTATATTTTTGTTTTCACTTGTCCTATGATTGTACTTTTTGATCTTGCACTTGTATAAATTTGAGCTCCACTTTTTTGCCTTCATAAACCTTGGGAGTACTGCATTTCCAAGTAAATATTCATGAGATCCTCCTTCTCCACCACTAGTCTCTTTGTTCGAGATTTCTTTGGTGCCATCTTCTTTCTTATTTCTTTTGGTTCCTCTCTCATTTTCCTACTCAGACTTGATGATTTCTCCACGTATCTTTCATGTAACCCCTCTCCTTCTCTACTATCTTCCTTGCTCCTTATAACATGCCAAGACTACACTACATCTTATACAACTCCTCTAGTTTTTGACAATTACCTCACTTTTCTCTTCTTCAAAAAACCCTCGTCACACTTCGAGCTCAAGAGCAAAAAAAATTATCTAAGTAAAAGTGGTCTAAATGATTACTCTTACCTCTTATTTATACTTTTACAATGCCCTATAATTCCTCTAACCATATGTCTTAACTTCACTTTTTAATAGAGAAATTTGTTTCACTTAAATCAACATTCTCGACTCCCCCTCATGCATCACAACTATAACCTTCTGGCACTCCAACACTACTTTGCTACCATGGACCTCCTTTGCACACGTCACTATGTTGAAGTACATGACCTCCATGTTTTCCACTAAGTAGTTCCCCATGGTGCTTCCTACCTTATGTTGTACTACGTGATCTTTCCCTTATTCATGGTTTTTAAACCTTTCTTGAAACATCACCATAATTGCATGAATTCAAGCACCTTTACCATCATTCCACTAGTTCTTATACCCTTTTGCTAATCATTCCCATCAGTCCATTGTTGATATAATTTGTCAAAAATATTTGACATTATCTACTACTTCACTCCACACAAAAATGTATTCGTGGTCCTCTATGCATAGAATCCCTTACAATGTAATTAGCTAGTGGCACACCAATGTGCAACACAAAACACAAAAAAAGAATAACAAAGTAACCAACCAAAAGGGAAAATATAGTCTCTGTTTTCCTCTTGTTTTACCAGTCAACCCCAAACATGTCGGCACATCATCCATATCAATCTAGAATCTTACTCGAGGCACACGTAGGTTTCAGGACCCTCCATATGTGAACTTCATGAGAATTTTCTTCCTTATTAATGGGGTGTTGTACAAACAAAGGATGAAACACCCATTCCTGATAGCCATGCATAAACACTAACTCCTAATCTAGTGCACCAGAACATAAAATAACATGATCATATTATGATGGAGGTAGAGCTAAATCACAATTATCATCAAGGAATCCACTAATACACCCGTGAACATAAAAAGGAAAAGGTACAGATCTAGATTCATCGCACATTGATTTAGAATCACTTCATTATATTTAAATGCCAAAGTATAGTAGCCAAGATTACATTAAATATTTCCATGCATGAAGATATTCATAGTAGCATATCTTTTACACATTATAGAGCTCGTCATCAGACATTAAATATATTTTCTAACTATCCTCATATCTTTCCTCCATACTCATCTCTTTACCTCCATCATCAAACCATCCATTTGAAGAAATCTCTCAAAATATTCTCTTAACCTATCATCATTACATGTGAAAGCATAAAGGAATCCTTCATGATTTCCCTACCACAACCCAAGAACATGCCAAAATGTCATCATTTGTTTCCCCTAATTATGTGTTCTTAGCACGTATGTGCTAGTTAATCCATAATAAAATTGACTCCTTATGCTTTCATGATAACCGTATTGATGCCTTATAATATCCATTCCTTGATCCACAGGTCTCCTAAAATTATCTATATTTGTATTTGGTCACTTTTTCATCCATTCCCGAAAATCATCCTTTCATGCTGTCTAAAACTCACTAATTCCTGAATCCATCCTTCCCGGGCATGGGCCTTCACATGTATCTAAGAAATACCTTTGTTTGTTCCTTCATTCCCTGCTCCTATGTGTCACCAAGTTTCACGCCCTAGGTACATAGTTAATTTAGGGGTCCAACAATGGGAACAATATAGGATTTCATATGAGTCTAGGAAAACAATAATGGAGTATGGATGTTATTTCATTCAATACACTAAGTTTACATACATCATATTCAATGGATTTGAAGGCCAACCATGTAATCTTCCAAGATATTTACATGACAAAGTGGCCTTGTGTGAATTGGCAAGACAGTTGACACCGGTTCACAAACTAATTGTTGGAAAACACATAACAAACATCAAGTTTCCCATCATGATTAGAAGGTACTTCTGCCCTTCAATTATAAATGCCAGATTAATGGAAGATAAGATTAAAATGTTTGAGGCAAGGGAAAATTATGACATCAGGTGGGTATTCAATAATCTTATAAACACTTTTGAACATGAACCTCAATTTGAGGATTATTGGATAAATTACAGATATGAGGAGGAGGTCACGCTAAGAGACTTCTCAAGAATGACCCTCACCCAAATTATAGACTTCAAGATTGTTGTTATCCCTATGGAAGTTATGGATGATCCACATATTGTGAGTCAATATTACCTTGATCAAAAGGTGGAGGCATAACCAATGGCCCTTGTATACACCTAAGATTGCATGTGCTACATTATCAGAAAAATTGTTAGAAAATTCCCCAATGATGAATAAGGTCCTTTCAAGAAGTTTTTCGAGCTTAAAAACCCATTCACATTGTATATATGTTACCTAGATGTCTTTACTTAGCCTTCCCACACTTTTTCCAGCTTCTTGTCTCTTTATGCGCATGTTTTTGCCTTTAATGCCAAGACCGCCACCCTACCTAGGCAGCAGTTCTGAAACTGCCACCCAAAACAGGGTGGTGTCCCTGAAACCGCCATGCTACGCAGGGTGGCGGTCCTGTTAGATTTTTCCAAAACCCCTCACGCATGTTTTAACATACGACGGTTCACTTAAGTTCACTTTTTACATGGATACGCGAGCCAAATTTTCTAAAATTAGCTTTGATTGCTTGGTTCTCCTTCCTCCATCTATTTTAAAATAGATTTAATTAGTTGGAACTACTCCTTCTTACCTTGATCTTGAAAGAACCTCACATCCTCCATTCCTATATATTCCATGCTTGTATTCAAGGAAAAGGCCAGAGAATTTTTTGTATCTTTCCTTGTATTTTTGCTACGATCTTCCTTGGAATTGCATAGCCAATCTCTGATCTCTTTTGTTATCTCTCTTCTACTTATATTACATCCAGACTGCCATCAAGATGCCATTTCTCAAGAACCATCCTCCTACTATTGTTCTTGCATTCCCAATCCCTTGGACTCACATGAACGCTTGGAGAAAGAAAGGAACATACTGAGGGGATAGATACAAACACAACCATATTTTCACAAGCTCTTACTTTTCAAGATTGGAATTGTTTGTTTTTATACCTTGTTTATTGAATTGTTAATTTCAAATCACTAGTTTCAATCAAATATCAAATAGAGTAGAAAATAATTCATTTTAATAAATTAGTCAATCAAAAGTAGATCAAATCATTAGTAAGTTTTCCTCTTTAACATCACTAGAGAAGTTGTGGGGAATAATAGCCCCTTTCAGGGCCATGATTTGTTCTTCACCTCTGAGGTAGGTTTTTAAGGGTTTTGATTAGATTAGGTTATTTGTTTTATATTAGATTCACAAAATTTCACGAGTAAGAAGCTATATTTAGTTGATTACTTGTCTTTAGTTTATTTACTATATTAGATCAAAAGTAGATCAAATCATTAGTAAGTTTTCCTCTTTAACATCACTAGAGAAGTTGTGGGGAATAATAGCCCCTTTCAGGGCCATGATTTGTTCTTCACCTCTGAGGTAGGTTTTTAAGGGTTTTGATTAGATTAGGTTATTTGTTTTATATTAGATTCACAAAATTTCACGAGTAAGAAGCTATATTTAGTTGATTACTTGTCTTTAGTTTATTTACTATATTAGAACGCGTCACTCAAAAATAATAAAACAAAAATATTTCCTTTGATAGATTAGTTTGATTTTATTGCTTTAATAAAATATATTTTGAAACTCCTAAAATATAGATTATATTTCCTTTAGTAATTAATTTTCTTATCAAAATAATTTATTTCATTATGTATGACCATCAATGGTCCATAACAGAAAAAGACATACAATTGTGATCCCTTAGTCACATAACCTAATGAGCCATAATTGATAACTGACATTGATACTACTTTACATTTGACAGTCTTACACACACCTACAAATTTTTCTTAGAAAATAGAACAACTCAATACGCTAAATATCATTGCTAATCAAGCCTATGACTATTAGATTGCTCATGGCAACAGGGTTTGATTACAAAAAAGACCATACAAGGGCCACAACCTCCACGAGTATTTGGTTGTGATCCTGAGGTCCCATAACCCAATAGGACTACTAATCCATTAGACATTGAAACTAGTTTGCATACATTGGTATTCAGATCTTCACCACTTCCACTAGATATTATTACACAACTTTCCTTACTAAACAGAGTAGCCAATTAGGCTAAGAATTTTTTGAGTAGACCATAAAATAACCTATAGATCCCTGTGGCTTCACCACGCCTCTTGTTCTTACTTTCATGGCCTTATCTAGAAATATATACAAAGCACCCAAAAGTCTTTTTCTGCATGTCCAACAACTAACAAATAGAATCTCAGTAGAGCTCGACATTTATTGGAGTCTTCGAACAGCTATTATCTTAGACTGAGCCATTACACCACTTCAAGTTAGGAGAGAATTATTTTCCTTAGACTCATAAATCTCAACATTGTGTGTTGAAGATATAATATTTCCCAATTAGCTTGATATTAGTCATTACACTCACATTCACATTCATTCCACACTGGCTGTTGCAGCACAACCTCATGAGGTCAGGTGAAAAGAAGGTCATGTGTTGATTTTCTGTCATACAAATATATGAACCTAACATGAAGAGATAGTCTCTAAACATTTATTCTTTCTTCATCCATCCCATCTCAGTTTTTGACATGTATACCAAAAGAATCACCTTCACTTTCAACATGGGCAAACAACCACTTCGTTTCTCAAAACCCTCTGCTTTAGGGAATGATTGTTGGTTCCTTTCTACGTATTCAGGAGCTTGACCAAGTCATGCAGACCTATCCTCATGAACAATAAAATTCAAACAACATGCATTTCACTGGTGAAACAATTTCATCTCCTTGGATATTGTTTTATAATCCCATTAGCATGCAATCAGATCAACTCCCACATCTACATGAGGAGTATTTAACACGATATGCTAGTAGTGAGAAACACTTCCAGAACATGAACCAATATTTAAATAGGTTACAAGGAAAAGGTGATGTCATGCTCCAAAATAATAATGCTACCCCTCCATTAACCAAAAATATTACTAATGAGGGGTGGCAACATAGCAAACAATTCATAGTAGGATACCATACTTCCTCAATAATCTCTGAGGGTTCAAAAAAAAGAAACTGAGAAAATCATTGCCCCATCAATGGGCGATGTCATCTCATCTTTGGTTGAAAAATTGAAGGAGCTAGATATTTCCCAAAATACTCAAAATTCATACACAGGGAACACATGAAATTCTCCCTACCCAAAAATTTACCAAAAAATACCTACTACACATAATCCTCCAGTTTATATGAATACTCAAAACCCTAGAGATCTACTTATGGGGATGGGAACCTTGCATATGCCCCCTCATGCCACATATGGATTTATGTAATAGATACCAGCTAGAAATACATTCTCAAATGCCATACCAACTAAAAATGTAATGTTCCCTGGCTTCATGCCTTCAATACCATATTAACGTAATCAACCCCCCTATGTACACATGTACTCTGATCTCCATAGGGGGACATGTACACCTACCCAGGTCCATATGGATAACCACATGATATTCCATACACCCCAAAAAATGTATATGTTGTCCCATTTCAACAACCAATGCAACCTCCACCTCCCCAATAAGGATCTTCAATGGTGGAAACATACGAAGTGGGGACCTATTTTGAATATCTCAATGATCCCTTGGAATTCTCCAATCGGACAGTCATGCTCCCAAGACCCTTTCCTAATCTTCTAAAATTCAAAGGGGAGGGTGATCCTAATGCCCACATCAAGGCTTATGCAATGTCTATTTGAGATCTAATCCTATGGGACAAAGTCGTTGTAAAATGTTTCCCTAATATGTTAAAAGGTATTTCTCTTGACTTATACTACATGATACTAGAGGATTCAAAACACTCATTCAAGTAACTCATATCAGAATTTATTAAAGATTTTGATATGAAAAAGATTTTGAGAGCATAAATTAGATAATTTCTTCATATCAAGAAAGAGCACAATGAGTCTGCAGCCCAATTTATTTAAAGGTGGCAACAAGTTCTTTATTCCTCTGCAAGCACTCCAAATATGGATCAAATGGAGCTTTGTGATTTTTTCCTCCACTCTCTCAATAGGGAGACAAAGGAAGAGGTTAAAAATTTCCAACTAAGGATCTATGAAGAGGTGTTAGAGGGTTCCCTTTGAATTGACCAAGCATCCATTGACACTGGTCATAAGACTTATGAAGCTAATGAAAGGTTATTCAACCCTAATCAAAATAACCCCAATTATACCAACAACACAAATAGAAATCAAGGACGAAAAATCCTTAATAAGAATCATGGAATCATGATGGATGGAGTGAAAGACCAACCTAAGAAGGATAACGTTGTAAATTCTCCCACTATTTCCACTTTAAAAAACCATAATAATAATGACAACAATAAAAGAAACAACAAATTCTCTCCCTCAGTCGATGCTCTAGATTTTAACTGCCAGTAACAACAACAACAAAAATAACTTCAATAAGCAAGAAAAACATAGATCTAAGGCCCTAACCAATACTCAGGCGGGTATCCAAACCAATTTCAAAATCAAGGGCAAGGGTTCCCAAATTTTAACAATAACAATCAACAGCTTAACATTAACCATAATTTTGGGCCATAATAGGGTGCAAACCAAATGCCTTGAGAATATGATCCTAGTTTATACTACAGTTTCCATAGGGTTTGCGATCATGACACAAGAACATGTCGCAATTGTAACAAGTTTTTACAACATTTTAAAGAGGATCAAAGATAGGTATTTTTTGACATGTTTTTGGCAAACTCAACAAATCCCACTCAAAACACCTACGTGGGACTGACATCTCCACAGAACACACTACTGGGAATATTTAATGATCCTCTCCCCATGTGTCCAAAATATGGTAGATTAGATCCCAACGGTTTGAACAATGGTATTGTAATAGGGACCCATGACTGCGAAGCCTCAACTTCATCAAACCCACAAGTGGTGCCTCCTTTGAATGGTTGTCAACAAATGAAAATTGCAGGGTTGGTAGAGTTGGACATTGAACCTCAAATTAACAATGCCACTAGAACTAGGGATTATTCTTTGCATCCTATTACGATCTACTCGACTACATTAGATGAAATTTGTGATACCCTAAGCAAGCCATTAGGATATTATGATTTGATCAAAGACTTAACTAAGACATTCTCACACATTTCCTTCTTGGATTTGTTAAAGAATTCCCCTACTCATAGGGCCACTCTACTAGAAGCGTTGGGTCTTAGTCATTCAGATAACATCACCCCTCCTTTGAAGGAAAAATAAATCACATGGAATTTTATGTTTATCCTCCAGAGAACCCTGAAAAAGATGTTGGATTTGTATTTAACATCAGCAAGAAGCCCACAGATGCTGAAATAGTTCATAGAGGAAATATGGCGTTGTTTTTACAAGTTTGGATTTACAAAAACTATGTAAAGTGTGCAATGATTGATGATGGGGCAGCATTCAACATAGTCCCCTTATATTTCCTTTAAAAGCTAGGGTACAGAGAGACCAATTTCTCTTCAACACGAAATACACTAAGGGGATACGACAACTTCAAAGCAATGTCAATCAGAACTATAGTGTTGTCGGTAACCCTTGGAACTAAGAGGGTACTAACTGAGTTTCATATTATAGATTAGGAAGCCAACTATAATATGATCTTTGTCCATCCTTGGATTCATCATATGAAGGCAACTCCCTCCACTTTATTTTAGGAAGTCAGGTCCCTACATTTAGGGAAGGTTTTTGTCATGTAGGGTGATCTAAAACCCTTTGACATACACCTAGCCAAATTGAAAAAGAGACTAAGGGTCCACTCTGAGTTTAAGCTTTCCTAAAAAAATTTAAATAAACCAAAAAGCTTAGTACCAGAGGAAAATTTAGTTCCTATAACAAAATTGGATGTCATGGGTTTGATCAAAGGCATTCCAGTAGTCAGACATGAAACTGTCATAGTAGAGACAATATCGTTAGAAACTATGAAAAATATTGTCAAGATATTGGTAAAATATTTACCCATTCTCCTTCCTTTAGATTATATGGGCATGGGACATACCCTATGACTCGGTTCTCTATTAGAAAATGACGTATGTATGGTTGAGGTAACTGAAGTAAAGGAGAAAGATTCAAAAGATGATCCAATGTTCATTTTTTCAAGTAACTGTTGGAATTTCCATTTTGGTGGAGCTAAGTTCCATTTTGGCATTGGGCCAGGTGTGATTCTTACCTCTCCTGAGGGAAGGATTCTACCTTTTTCCTTAAAATTAAACTTCAAGTGCACAAATAATGGGGATAAATATTAAGCTCTTCTACTTGGTCTCATCATAGCCCAAAGAATTGGTTCTCTTAATATCATGGTGTTGGGTGATTGACAACTTGTTGCAAATCAGGTATCTGAAGTATATGAGACTGGAGCTGAGCATTTGTAACTTTACAAAATAACAGTGTTAAACTTATGAAGAGGTTTGACTTCATATCAATCAAGGAAATTCCACGAAACTAGAATCTCATTCCATACTCAATCGCAACATATTATTCTCACTTTACTCTGAGTGGCGAGTTGGAGGATTCAAACTTCATAGTCTCAGTTTATATAGAACCTTTGGTTCGTAAGACACCGGCAACTCCAATGTTAACATATGTAGAGACTGAGAGTGATTTTGTCATTACAGATCATGTTGACATTGACAAATAAAATCTAGAATATATAAATGCTCTCGAAAAGCTACATCTTACACATCATGAGGTTAATATTTCTCTAATTCCACACTCTTCTTCCTATTTTTGAAATCCCATGATAGAGTCTTCCCCTGGGAGGGAAATTAAAATTTATGAGGTGACTAAAGAGGTGGTTTTAGAGTTACCTCCAGCCTCATCTAAGTTTGAGGAAGGTAACACCTCCTTAAACGAAGGAATAATCGATATAAATATCAAGTCCAAGGAATAACCAAATATTTGTAAGCTAGGGTCCTCTTTAACTCCTGAGGAGGTTGAAATACATACCCACATTATCAAGGAGCATGAAAAAAAATTTGTGTTTAATTATGAAGAATTGATGGGGATTGCATAACACATTATGGTGCACAATCTCATCACTAAACTAGATGCAAAGCTGATTAAGAAAAATTCAAGGCCCATGAAGACAAAAGTGGCCCTCATGGTGAAGGGAGAAGTGATGAAATTCCTCTAGGTGGGATTCATCAATCCACTTGACTACTCTAAATGCGTATCTAACATATTCCCCGTTCTCAATAAAAATGGAAATATATGTGTTTCCATATATTTTTGGGATATAAACAAGGCTTGTACCAAGGATGATTTCCCATTACCATCCATCAATGTTATCATTGAAACAACAACTAGGTTTGAGCTATATTTTATAGATGGATTTTCTGGGTATAATCAAATCAGAACATTTGAAGAGGATCAGGCCAAAACCACATTTATAGCTCTTTGGGGAAATTACTATTATGTGGTCATGTAATTTTGGATTAAGAACACTAGAGCTACATACCAAAGAGTGATGACTTATATATTCCATGATATTATACATAAGATTGTGGAATCCTATGTGGATGACCTGCTAGATATGGCCAAAAAGTGTTGTGATCACCCAGAGGTGGTTTGTGTCATCCTTTCATGCTTAATCCAATATGGCATCACATTGAATCTAGAAAAGTGTGTATTCAGCATAACAAGAGGCAAGATTTTTGGGTACATCATATCTTCATGAAGAATTGATGTATACCTAGCCAAAATATGAGTTGTATTGGAAACGATTCCACCAAAGGACAAGTCTGGCATCATATTTTTTCTTGGAAAAAATAGGGAAATCTAAATATTTATCCCTGACTTGACCTTTGTTTTCCACCCAATCAAAAATTTGTTGAAAAAGGATTATATCATTTATTATATGGATGAATGCAACGAGGACTTACAGGTAGTTAAATGATTCTTATTATCCCTTCCCACACTAATGTCACCTAGATCAGATCACCCTTTGATCTTATACTCACGAGCTATGGATGTCTCACTAGCCTATATGTTGGCTCAATAAGATGATGAAAAATGAGAGCATGTAGTTTATTTTATTAGTTGAATGTTGTTTGATTATGAGACACGTTACACCCAGGAAGAGAAATAATGCCTTGCCATAGTCTTTGTGATAAAACGTTTAAGAAATTATCTGATAAATCAATAAAGGAGGGTTATTGTTAAGTCGGATCACTTGTACACATTTCTCATGCAAGGATCCTTATCTAAGAAGGTCAGGAACTTCATAACTCTGATGGGTGAATTTTAGTTAACATTTGTTAATAAGAAATCCATCAAAGTAAAAAATCATTGTGGATTGGTTGGCTGATAATATGTTAGATGGAGGTGATTTGGTAGATCTAGAATTCCTCGATGAGTGTGTGTACTTTTTCAAGACTAGGCCCCCCCATTTCTACATGTCTATGGTATACGGACATCATTAATTTTATCATGGACCATACATACCCAGAAAGGGAAACATCATAATAAATAAGGTGCCTATGTGTCATTTCTACTAAGAACATTATTTTGGAGCAAGTTATCTATCGTAGAGCCTTCAACGGAATGTTGTTAATATGTGTCCCAACTAAAGAATCCAAAAAAAATCTTTATGAATCACATAGTGTGGTAGGTGGGGATCACTTCGATGGCCATGCCACTTCTTGGAAGATACATTGGATGGGTTTTTTATGGGCCAATGTAGAGCATGAAACAATAGAGTTTGTGTATAGATGCCAAAAATTCCAAGAGTTCTCCCATGAGATCCATATACCGGCACAAGCTTTGCATCCAATTGCAACCCCATGTCCCTTTTCCATGTGGGGCTTGGATTTAATATGGAAATTATCTCGATCATCAATAGATGGACATAACTTCATGATAATGGAGATAAAGTACTTTACCAAGTGGGTAGAGGCCATGCCTCGTACAACTATACTCGGGTCTGTGATCATTAAGTTCATCTTAAAACAAATCATTTATAGGTATGGTGTCCCACAAGCCATTATCTTGGATAATGGAACACCTTTCAAAAATGAAGAGGTGTGTGAATTTTGTGTAAAGTTCAAGATAAGTCATCACACAACTTCTTTTTATTATCCTCAGGCCAATGGAAAGGCTGAGGCTACTAATAAAACATTAAAGTTTTTCCTCCATAATACCATCAACGAGAACAAACAAGATTGGCATTTAAATATTTTTCTGGCCTTGTGGGCCTATCAGACGTCAGTTAGAACACCAACAGTTGAAATCCCCTTTTGTTTGGTATTTGGTGCGGAAGCATTTCTACCTCTCGAGGTTGAAATACTAAGTCTCTGTATTTACTGCATGGAATCTTGGGTGAAGAAGGCTATTGAAGATCACGAATCTCTCAATTAGAAATTATTGATGAGGTTAGACTCAATGTTGAACAATGGCACAACGTTTACACTGATTGGATGGCTCAACATACAACAAGAAGGTTTACAAGAATGAATATGTGAGGGACATTTTGTCTTAAGACTTGACATATGGATAGAAAAAAGGATCGGTGAGGAAATAAAATTCAGACCTAGATGGTTGGGTCCATATTGAGTAGTAGAAGTCTAAAAAAATGGGGCATTTCACCTGTGTACACTAGAGGGTGAGGGGTTTAAGGAATTAGTGAACTCTCTTCACCTAAAGAGATATTACACATAATTTGTTAGCATTTTCATATGTACATTACTGCATCTGCATTGCACTTTACTTTATCATCTCATTTTATAAAATTTGTTATCAACGAATTTATTCTTATATAAACTCCTAAAAACTTCTAAAAAGCATTGTCAAAACATTCAAATCATGTCTCTTCAAATTTTCGTAGTATCATCAATTGTTTTCAAATCATTTCATCAGTTTGAATAGGATAAGACAAAGTTTTGACAGTGATCATAGTAAGGCTTGCATGCTTGGTTTTACTTATAGTCTCTTTCTAGATTAGGTTTCTTTTCCTATAGTCTATTATAGAAGCTTCATGGTGTCACATCTATCTAATAAAAATCTCTTTGGAAATAATAACATAGTAAACATTTTTCCTAGATGAGTAAGTCAAAGGAAAATCCATAGAAAAATTTTATTTTACACATTTATTTTCCCTACAAACCTTTGGTGTTGGGAAATGATAGAAATGCCCTTACTCGCCTATTCCTTATCTATGGTGATGATCCCATGCTTCCTCCTGGTGGCATGGGGAAAGGAGTAGGGGGTATCTTTGATAAACTTTAAAGTTAAAAATAATTTGTTCAAATGCTGTGAAATCATTAGTAAAAAAAAAAGCGAGTTATATGTCCAAAATTCTAGAGGAGTTTAAAACCTCAAAACCATATTTTTTCAACCAAGTGGCCATCTACAGATCTAAGTCTAGATAAAATGGAAATTAAATCAAATTCTAAGATATAAGGTAACTTGAGTAGGGTGAGGTTGTAGTGTCTCAATTTGGTCCTGTCAGACCATTATATTTCCCTCATCATTACCATTCAATAAACTTTTTTAACTTGTGCCCTTTCTAAATCTTGGTGTTGAGCCTTCACATCCTACTGGTTGTTTAGATTTAGGATTGGGACAAGTAAATTCACTTATCATATCATTGTATCACCACATTTTTCCAAGACAATATGAAGTATCGAAGATTGCTTAAAGAAGTTGAAGTTCGACATCACATTGTGTTTTCATTATCATAAATCATCATTATAAAATACAAAAGGAAATCATTTTGTTATCATTTCACACCCATTGCATGCATTTTGCGAAGCGTAGAAAGATGGAAATTCTAAAAATATAGATTACATAAGATAAATAAACCAAAAGAGAGTCAAATCAGATACAATGGATTACCAAACCAAAAATAAGAGTATATATATATATATATATATATATATCATAGTGGGTCAAGTTTCTATACAATGCCATCACACATTAGGGCGTGGTCAAAACGATCGCAATGAGCCCAAAATATACAAAAATAATCATATAGTGCCTGAAAAAATGGAAACAAATAAATAAATGACCCAATGGCCTATCAATCCTTTTGGGATCCCTCAGATGGTGCACGGACATGTTAAGGGATCCTGTTGTGGCTGTGAAAACATTGGGATTGAACCAAATGGTGTGAATTTTTGTGGTGGAGGCATCTGGTTGTGGTCTCACTACGGGAATGGATCTACCTCATCATATGCTTGACAACCTCATATCTAACTAGCATGGTACGAAGGGAGGTCAGAACCTCTGCTATCCTCCAAATAGGATTAAAAAATTTCAGTGTGTCTGCTGGTAGCTAGTGGTTGACCTGAATCATCAATCAGCTCAACTCAGGTCTTCCCTGAGGGGATAACTAGGGTATCCACACATACCTATTAGATAAAATATCTCTACTCCTATGCAGTATCTTCAAGTAGGGGAAAGAGAATAAAAAAATAAGTCAAAAAACCACAAAATGCAAATCAAAAGAGGATATAAAAACTAAGGTTTCAAATTAACAAAGGTGAGAGAAGAGTGTCAAACATACTCAGATCTCTGGGCATCCAAGTAGGTTTAGTGACTTTTTCTACCGATGTTGGTTGAGTGTAGTCAATTTGAATCCCATTATAAGAGGAAGTAATCCCATGTGTGCTAGCCTATCACCCAGTAGAAGCTCAGTGCTCACCTGAGTCACGCGTGGATGTTGAGTCTCTCTTTTATGTGATTTTTTAGTGGGAAGCATTCATCAATGATTAGTATAGGAGTATTCAGGAAATAAGTTTAAACATACAAAGATTACAGGGCTCAGGATGGCCTTCAGATCCTTGTAGTTTCTTCAAACTATATGTTTTAAAAGACTCCATAACACATAATATAATAGAAAGAAAGCTACAACAATTCATTCATAGCATGAAAAAGAAAGAGAACTTCTATGAATGAAATATACATGAAACCCACTGATATTCATATTTAATTGTAATAAGTAACCTCATTGTATTCATTGGTTCATTACAAAGAGCCATAGATGGTAGACTGTAGTCATGTACATACTAGGCTTGTAGAACTACACAAAAACAGAAAATAAATTACAATACTGAGCTCAATACATCATAACCCCACTTGCAGTAATCCTACAGAGCTCTACCCATGTTATCTCTCTCTGTGTGTAACTCTCCTATCTTCTCCTCTTTGGTCTCTATCTCTATCTCCCCTCCTTTATTGGTCTGTAAGCACTTGTATTTATCACCCTCCTGTGCTACCAACTCGCCTTGCCATGCCCTCAGATCTGTCACCAAGTTTCGAATGTGGTCTTTTAGCAAGCATGTTTCCTCAGGCATGAGCTCTCCACTGTATCTCATGATGGTCTTCTAGAATATTCCTTTTCTAGCATGCTCTTTCCTAGGCCACCTATTGCTAGGATGGCATGTTATCCATGTGCAACCAATCATGCTTTTCACATGTTCTACCTTTGTTGCTTGAATTGGCTAAGTCCTCAACCTCCTTTCCCATGTCGCGCACTATATGCTTCCTTGATCTTTTTCTATTACGTAATTTTGGCTTGTGCACCATCCTATAACTAGGGTCCCATGTGCTCATGTGCCTTTGTAATTAGTCAATATTTCAGGAGCCCAACATCACCCCACACTACGCCTATTCTCCACTCTCGGAAACATTCTACTCGACCAAGGTGCAAGTTGGTTCAAATGGAACCAAGACGTAGATAAATATTACAAAGATGAATAAGGAATGAAATAATAGGGGAAAGATTGAAGAATGGGGGGAACACTAAACCAAAAGGCTAGGGAAGTTCTTCCACAAGACTGCCTCCAACTTATTCCATGTATCGACCTCGTTTTGCGCCTTCTGATAGAGGTTGCCAACCAGGAGGTTTACCTCATAAAAACTTAGGCCACCTCCCTGGGTGCCCAAAGTGTCCACAATTTATTCCATATATTTACCTAGGTCTGTGAGCTTGTCCATTCTCCTAGTAATTTGAGGGTATAGTTCCTTTAGTCGTGTCTTGGTTGAGCCCCTTAGTGCCTCTATCTCCTCAGATCTTCTTTCTACTTCCATCAGGAGTCTATCCCGCTCCACCCTATTTCCTTTATTTTTCTCCTAGAACTCCTTCATCTCTGCTTCGAGTGTGGAAACCAAGGATATTGCCACCTTATCTCTATCTACACATGTGTCATATGCGGCCTCAATAGATTAGGAAGAAACCTTTACATATGTGAGCACCTTGTTATACTCGACAACTAGTGCTATCACCTTCAACTGGTCCTCCTCCTTAAGGAGTGTAGCTACTTCCTCCACAATTTCAATGCCAAGGATCACCTCTCCATGGTGAGGACATGCGTTAAGTCTTCTAGTCATTTCATATTTGATGCATACCTTTGGGGGATAGGTGTTAGATCTGGTTGTTTCAAGATGATGGCACTTTTTATCTAGTCTACTTTCTTGTAGACCTCCTACACCTTTTCCTTTTCCTCCTTGAGCTCACGCCTTAGCTGTGCGCTAATTAATTCCTCCTGTTTTAAGTTTTTGTACACCTTAGCCAACTCTTCCTCCTTCTTGTCCATCTTTCCCTTTAAATCCCTTATGCTATCGTTCCGCATGAATAGTCTCACCTCCATTTCCATCGCGAAATTGTTTAGAGCATAACATACTTGCTCATCTGTGAGCTCCTGGGCATTTACTAAGGGGTTTTCTCCCTTAGAATTTGGCAGCGTGATAAGTGCCTTTTGGTAAATTTCAAAGTTTGGCTCGTCGATGAGGGATTCAAATGCCCAAGAAAGCATCTTCTTAGTCCTGGGGTACATGTCCTCCTTCTCGAACGATCCCATGGCTATAAGTCTTTTGGTGGGTATCGTGCTCTAGAATCATGTGCATAACACCTTCCTTGAATCATCCACATAGCCCATCATCTACCTCTATTATACATCTAGAGGTATTCTACTTAAGCGCGCACCTTTGGGGAAGTTGAATGTCAAAGTGGGGCCTCCTAGGCTGTCATGTCCCTTTTCACTACTCTCTTCCCTTCCTTCCTTTAGCACTATGTTTGTGTTTTTCTCTAATTCCTGGTCTACAATGATCTCGAGCATCTTCTTCACTTCTCACTTTCCCACTTCGGTTATCTACTCCTTGGTAAAATCTATGACTTTCTACCCCTTGGTGTCCTTCTCTTCTGTCCTTGTATCTTCCGTGCCTTCACCTCCTTGTGTGCCTTTCCATCGCGTGAATATGAACTCTTGCTTCTCTTCTCCACTCTCCTCCTCTGAGTCATAAAAACTAACTATGCAAGGTTCTAAAGGTTCCTTGTCTTTTTCTGGCTCTTTCTCCTTGTCGCCACCCTCTTCACTCTTATCCTCTCCTTCTCCCAGATATCTCTCCATGTTGTCGGTCGCCTCCAAGTCATCTTCTTCATCTATCTTCTGCTTCTTCCTAAGAGGTTACTTCTGGCCAAGAGATTCCACATTCTCTTATTCCTCTTGGGACTCCTCCAAGGTGGTGGGTTGTTTGGGTGCCTCTACTTCTGGTGTCTTCTCCTTTACTAGGGACTTCTTCCTCTAAACATAGGTGCTTGGTTTGGCACTCGTAGAAGGAATGCTTACTATTTGAGTAGTTGGTACACTTGGTGCTCCTTCCCCTCCTCTACCCCTCTTCTTAGACACTCGCTTCTTCATTCCCAGGGGGTCTTTAGGTATGGATATCTCATCCACCAAATACGTACCATTTTCAAATTTTAGCCTTATGTGCATGTATACGTGTGCCACAGATCCTCCAGTAATAGGAAGTTTTATTGGCCTAATCATGTGGATCTCATGCGACACGTACTTTTCCATGTACACGTGCTTACCTCTGGGATAGTTCAGTTTCTTCATCATATCCCTGTGTTCCTGGTCTAATTTACTTAAGTCCAACCTTAGAGTTTTTGACTCTTTAAATTTTTTCACTCCCACTTGGAAGTACTGGGAAGTGAATGTGAAAGGGAGCTTGCACCAAGGGCTCCATGATTCATCAAAAAGTTTGAACCTACCCAAGTAAAAGTGTTGGTACATCGCGAACTTAGATTCTCCTTGTGTGGCTGCTAGGAGTTGTTCGGGGATCCTCCACTCTACCCCGAATAAATTTCTCAAGCGAGTATACCATTTTTCAAGCCGCACTTTGTGGGGAGCCATCATTATATCACATGCATACTTTTCAAGCCTCTTCACGGGTGAAGGGTCTTCAGCTGGGTACTCCCACACAAACTTACCTGGTGCATCCAGCACTCCAACTTCTATAAACACTATGGTGAGTAGGACATTGCCAAAGAGGATCACGTCCCCTTCCTTTACACACTTTATAATTTCCTCGGCAATGTATGTGGAAAATTTATAAATAGTCCCCTATGTCATCTTCTTGTAGACATGCAGCCATGGCTTGTTGACTTGTGTCCATCTTTCTTGGCCATTCAGTTTCATTACTAGGTGTGCGGCCATCTTCATAACTGGGTCCTTTATGTCTGAGATGTCATAATACCGTGACCATTTCTTACAAGCATACTCTATGATGGTCTCTTGAATAGCTTCCTTGTTGCTAAGGTCATCTTCTAGGCTATCTCCCTCACATATGAGGCCTATAAACTGTGTAATCAACTGGGGAGTTATGCGCATCTTGCACCCAGCAAAGTTGAAGAAGTCCTCATGCACCCAAGACATCAACCACTGGTACAAGTGATCTGGCTTCCCAAAATAAGGCGAGTTGTAGAGTTACAACAACCCTTCCTTTGTCAGCTTGACCTTCACGTCATCATCATAGATAGGCAACCATTCAGGTGTTCGCTTGTTAGTTGGGTGTACCATTTCTAATGTCATTTATTTCTCTATAGTGTTGGTATAGTGATTATAGTCACTAAATGGTATGTTCCTCAAATGGGATTCCCATTCCTTTCCCATCATTACTCCATCAGGGTACTGTATTTATTCATACTATTCTTCGTTTGTTTCCACCTCAGACTCTGGTTGTTTAGCCTTCACTTTTCCCTTCCCTTTCTTTGGTGCCATGGTCGAGGTAATTGTATTACTCCAGTCCTCTCCTTGTTACTCTGCTTTCCTTATCCCAACCTTCGATATTAGATCCATGATATAAATCCCCTAAACCTGTGCCCTAGTTTTTCAAACCCTAACTTCAATAAATTCTTCACAAAATGTCTTTTCACTTCATTCCAAGCCCGTTTAATTCCTTCCTTCTGGTTCGCAATCTCAAACTAGATCTCTACCTGTTTGATCACATAGATCTTCTCTTTGATCGAATCTAAAAACATCCTAGCTTATATCTTTCGCTTATATCTCCAACTCTTCATTTTTACAAATTAAAATGAGAGTTCCCCGACCCTCTATTTATAGTTTTTCCTGTTTTTGGTCATTAAATGCTACTTTACCTACCCCATAATTTGTTCATTTAATGCAAATTTTTAAAACAAAACCCATCTTCAACACCTTTACTCATGTTCCCTTCCTTCGTGAAAACTCCTCCAACCTTATGACGTGTAACCAAACCAACTTGACAAGAGACACTTACGCGCGCTCAGCTCGCACTTAAGGAACTTCTTTTGTCCAGATTCTTGCTTTCACCTACCTCATGTTTCTTTAAATGCACTTTATTTTCCTTTTTACGTGGGATCTATGAGTAGCTTTACCCTAGCACCAACCATTCTATCTTTTCTCTTCATCTCTCTTTTAATCAGGCTACACAACAAGGCTCTTCAACACAACTTCCTTGGTAATTTTAATCATGCGCTTCTTCATGTTCTCCACCCCACACTTAAATGATGCATGGTCCTCTGCGCACTAATAAATTATCCAAAAATATCAATAAGGTTACTGGCACCCGAGGTGAAAAACAAAACAACAATGTGAAAGGGAAACACAAGGAAAAGAAAATGCATAAGGGAAAATTCTAGACTAACTGGAAAAATTGCCTTATTTACAAACACCAAGAAGACTTATTTATAGTAGGGATTTAGCCTACTACCATTGAAGTGTCCAGGAAACTTCATTCCATCTATCACTTATAACTAGCATGCACCCAACTCAAGGTTGTATGAGATTGTGTAGGGACCTAACCAATGGACTTTCAACTTCTCAGGATGGCACAAAAATTTAGAATCATACAGTAACACCATCTACCTAACCTCAAACTTCTTGTTTCTAATATGGTGATCATTCCAAGCTTTTTTCTTTTGTTTTTTCCACTGTTTAGCTCTCACGGGCAAGTGATCATCTCTCATCTAGTTTCAATAGTTCATCAACTTTTTCTTCCAGCGCTTTTTCATCGGCTAATCCTCCTGTGCATGCTATTCACAGAGAAGGTAACATAAATTCTACCAGAAAAATACATTCCATGCTAAACACCAATTGAAAAGGTGTGGCTTTATTTAGTATTTTATACGTAGTCATGTACGCCCATAAAACTATTGATACCTTGTCATCCCAATCCTGTCTTCCAACATCATAGATTTTGATCAAGGTATGACTTAGTATTTTGTTGAATGCTTCTGTCATTCCATTCTCTTGAGGGTGATAGGGTGTAGTCTTATGATGAGCCCCCATGAATTCAGATAGTAGGATCCTCATGGTCTCCTTTAGAAAATGTGTACCCCTATCACTGGTCAAACTTAAAGGGCATCCATACCTTGTGATAATGTTCTCCCATAGGAACCTTGCCGCCATTGCTACCATGTAATCTTTAGTTGGGGCTACTTCCACCCACCTCGTGAGATAATCTGTGCAAGTGATGACATAACGTGACCTAGTCCTACGCACTTCCAATGCAATAGGTCCTATAAATTCTATCACCCACTTTTCAAAAGGCTTCGCGCTAGGAATAGGACACAAAGGCATTTCATCTCTCCTTCCAGGTTTACCAATTCGCTGACAGTGGTCACATGTTTTATAATAATCTGTATAATCCTTGTATAAGATTTCCCACCATAAACCTGCCATTAAAATATTGCACGCGGTGGCATCACCTGTGTAATGCCCACCCGCACTTCCTCCGTGTCCTTCTTCCATGATGGACAGGTGTTCATGTTCTAATACACATTTGCACAAAACTTCATCACATCCCAATTTGTATAAATCTCCACTAATCAACATGTAGGTCATGGCACGTATGGCCAACTACTTTTTCTCTAATGCCTTCATTCCATCTTGTGCCACACCTTCTTTTAAAAATATAGCAATCTCTTCCAAATCCGAGGGCGCACTTTGTAATCTAAACAGTTACGTGTTTGGCATTGTCTCCTCAATACTTTGTGCATCCTCTCTTGAATCAATTCTTGACAGATGATCAGGTCCACAATCACTTTTTACAGGTTTCACTACAATGGTGAAATCAAACTCTTGAAACAACAACATCCATCAACATATGCGCTCTTGAAGAATGGGCTTGTTTACTAAATACTTTAATGCCATGTAGTCAGTGTAGAATATAAAGGGTGTTGCCAGCAGATACTATCAAAATTTGAAAAGCACATAGATCACTGATAATGCATTGCAATCGATTGTGGTATAATTTTTGCTCTGCTGGTGTTAACTTCCTGCTTGCAAAATAGAGAGGATGATCAACAATCCCCTCACCTGGTTTTGTAAGTACTGATCTAATGGCAATTCCTGAGGCATCTACATGGACATGGAAAGGCTTATCCCAAGAGGGAAATTACAAAATAGGTGTGGTAATAAGCCTATGTTTTAATGTATCAAACACCCTCTACTACGCCTTTCCCAATGGAAGGTAATTTTATGTCTAAGAAGCTCCTCTAAAGGTGCGGTGATCTTGGCATACCCAGGAATCTGCGCACTGCGCTCTGGCTAGTAGGTTCCCTTAATCTCACAATAACTGCAACCTTAGTGGGATCTACTAGCAAGCCCTCCTTACATATGATATGCCCTAATAAATTCCCAAAGGGTGTAGCAAAAACACACTTCTTAATGTTGAGGGATACCCTCAACTACCTACACCTTTTAAACATTAATCTCAATTTGTCACAATGGTCCTTAACTAGACCATATACTATCCAATCATCCAAGTAAACCTAAAGAAACTTATGAATGAATTCCTGGAATGCTTGTACCACTATGTGCAAAAAGATAATAGGCATATTTTTCAACCCAAAGGGCATGACCATATATGCAAAACATCCCCACTCGGTGGCGAAAGTTTTCTTCTCCTGGTCTTCCTTTGCAATCTAGACTTGGTGGTATCTTGAAAATCCATCCATAAAGGAATAGATTTCATGCCCAGTGAATCATTCTAGAATCTATTCAGTGAAGGGGGTTGGAAATGGATCAATGACACAAAATACATTAAATTCCCTATAATCCACACAAATTCTAATCCACCCATCCTTCTTGATGCTAATTACCATCAGACTTATCCAATTTGATTCTTCTACTACCTCAATGATCCCAGAAGCTATCATCTTATCTATCTCCTCCTTAACCTTCACACGTAATTTGGTATTCATCTGGTAGGGCCTTTTTCTAACCAAGCACGCACCTTCCTTTAGTTTTATTCTCATCTCCCCCAAGGAATGGTGGACGCCTTTTAACTCATGGTACCCGTGTGGAAAAAAATCCTCAAATTCACACAATAGATCAATGATATTTGATACTTCCTTCTCCATCCAATAATCCCCACTATTATCTTCCTTAAATTCTTCTCCTAAACCGATGTTAACCTTCTTTGTATTTAAAGGCTTATGGTAGGCACGTGCGTGAGTATCTGCATTGCCCACCACTTCACGTGTCCCCATAGAATGGCTAACATTTAAACTCTCCAACTCCTCTCCATCAATCACATATACTAACTTTCCATTTTCCTTTTCCAAACACGCATGCTCAAGCTAGGATTCTTTTGTTTCTTCAATCTCTTCGAAGTGTGCCTCTAATCCTAGTTCACCTAGTAGTTCCAACAACCTATCTTCCATTCTGGCACTATCCCCATTGTAAGGTGCTTGATACCTTATAAGGCCTTATCAACTAATGGTTTGGTACTCCAATACTCAAAGTCTTGAATAAGATCAGCCACAAGCTCTTACCAATTCCATGTCTGGTAGTGTGTCTCCGAATGAATGTACCATGTGTGCACACACCCTTTCAATGTAGAATACAACTTGTGCACCCATAGGGATGGTGGAAAGTCTTACGCACCTTCTCTCCAAACCCATTCACACTCCTAGATATGGAAAGAGATAGGTTCCTTCCCATGGTACTCCTTGATGATGGTGGGTATATTACATCTAAAAAATTTGACAGAGAGAGCAATTATTACCTCGCGCCATTCTAAAAGGCTCTTTTGATGTGTGGCCCACCAATGAGCTTCTACGCTGAGAAAGACATAACTTAGCATCCATATTCATTCCTTTTCATTTTTTGACTGAGATTTTATCTCCTACAGAAAGACCTCAAGGAAGGCTCCTCCAGAGTACTTGGGTAGTTCTTTCCCCCCAAGTCACCAAACCGTGCGTGCCTTACTTACCTTGGTCACCAATCCTCTCAACTACGATCCCATTAATTTGTAAGTCCCATGCATGTAATTGTCACATGCCAGACTAGTGGTATCACTCATTGACTGAGCATCCTCAAACTGGATAATCTTGTTAATAGGGTGTACCATCTCATGGTCTCTGATTGAGCACACATAAATATATCAAAGACCTCTTCTCCCAATGGTTCAATGTAGGGCATTGAATTCCCATCAACTAGGGGTATAATGACCCACTCCTCTTTGTTCTCAAAAATTATGTACCCTTTGTTGAACCAAAGGTTTGCATTGTTCTTGTAACACCAAGGCCACCCAAGTAGTGCTGGGAAATTATCCACCTCAGTGAGCCCCAAGACTTCAAATTCCCTAGTAAACTTGGCTCCCTGGATAGTAATAGCTGCATCCTTCAAGACACCAATGGGCATTTCCTTAGTCTTGTTTGCCATATATAACATAGTTGAAGATGGATGTAACGCAAGTCTCCCCATCTGATGTCATGCTTCCAAAGTTAGAACATTAACCTCTGTGCTAGTGTCAATGAGTATATTGTTGAGGTTTCATCCATCCACAAATACATTCAATGTAATCTCCTTATCATAGTCGAGGCTGTGAGGGGGAAGGTTTGAGTGTAAGACCTTCCTCTCGCACTCTTCTCCAGTGTATGGTACCTTCTCTCTCAATAAGGATCCTAGCAAAGGAATGATGTTCTCTCGCCTTAGCATTTTACACACCTCATTGACCTCATCCATATCATCTTTCTATGCCTTGATCCTCCTTCCTTGTTCCTACCTCCTGGATTACTCTTTTAGACACTAGATATCCCCTTGTAATCTTCAAATAACATCCATGGTGTCCTGATATATCTCCTTCTAATGTGTGAGGTCTGGGTACTTTCCATGAATGACCTCTTCTCTTGAAATGAGGCTCTTCTATCTTGGTATCTCTCTTGCATGCATGGCTTCTAATCCTTTTGTTACCAAAACAGGCTCCAAACCTTCATCCCGTGCTGCCCGAGGCATCCATTGTATGTCTGCCTTCTTGATGTTGACCATAGTAGCACCTTTTTCCTTCTAGTGTTATTGATTCATATGCTCATATAACTCCAGGAACTCCTCATACTTATGCTTCTTTCCAGACCATGAGCACTGCAACAAGTTTAGGCACTCATGCTTGTAATGTTTTGTAGATCCGCAATTGAAACATGTCCCTCGCCAGGAACTCACTCCATCCTCCACGGTTACCTTGTCCATGGAATCCTCCTTGAAAACCTTTTCCTCGCATACCTCCATCTACACACTCCTCATAATAGTGATCATCATTCTTAGAACTACTGGAAATGCTAGTTTAGCGCACCCCATGATCAATGGCCTCATGTATCTGATCAATGAGCCTACAGTATTTACTATCATGGGTCGTGGAGGTATAAATATTGCAATAATAGGATACATTCTTTCTAATCATGTGTTGTAGCAAGGGACATCTACTGGCATCATGGTCCCCATGAAAAATTTCTCAATCTAGTGTTACAATGCATACCACCCTCCAGGGGAAATTATCCTTAACGTGCCCCTCTATCTCACAATCTGTAAACCACAAACCACTGCGAGTCTCATGGACTGAGTTCACAAATATATTTTCCAACTTTTTAGCCATAGCAACAATTTGAGCCTCTAAGAATGGGCTAACCCCAGTATCAATACTACTAATGGCTTTGACATGTAAGTTAGCCTCCAATGCTTTGCATGGGTCTGTGAAAGTATTATGAGATGGGGCCCTTCTAAAAGGGGTGATCAATCCTCCAACAAACCACTATGCATGCTAAGAAGGATGTATATCATATGATAATTTAGACAAGAGAGTCTTAAAGCACGCATCATACTCCTACACACTCTCTGACATTCCTTGTTATATCTCCTTTAAAGTGCTAATGCTTTTTTGCTCAAACTCAGGAATGTGGAACTCTTCCAGGATTGAATTTTTTAAGTTAATGTAATCCACCACTATTTGATGAGGATCATACTTTCTATACCAGCTATGCACCCGTCCTTATAATATGGTTACAAATTGACTAGCCTTTCATTCTGGGGTTGTGATACCTTTTTCTTGCCATAGAAATTCACACTTGTGAACATGTTCTATAGGATCCTCAATGCCCCTGTAATCTGGTAAGTGTAGAGACATTTCAAAGAAAACTTGAGGTGGTGCCTGGGGTCCTTATCCTGAACCAGAGCCTTAGTTCCCTTCGGTGTTTCCTCCACCTGATCCACCAGGTCCACTGGGTCTTGTACCTCCAGAGCCACCAGATCCACTAGGACCATTGGGTCCAATAGGACCTATAGGATATGTGCCAAGTGCCCCCATGGTCCCACTGAACTGTGTGTCGACGGTCTATGATGGTGCCCCACAACCACTACTTTGTCCCGCGCCACTCCTTTGTGTGAGACCAAAATTTTTTATGCTTTCCCCTTGTCCAAAAACTCCTCCAAATACTGGAATATGTGCAGCCATAGAAGAAGGGAATATAAAATTGTATCTCCTAGGCACGGATCTATTTCTTCCACTAGTTTCAACTGGATCAATACTTCTTCCTAGTTCAGGAAAATCAAGTGCCAGGGCTTGGTCACTGGGTGGGTTTAGATATGTGCCAATGACTCTCCTTTCTCCATGTGAAGAAATCTCACTAGAATCCGAAGGGGTCTCCCTCATGCACTTGCCAAGATGGGGTAGCACAGACTACTCAAGCTCCATGTCCTCTGCGTGAACCTCAATTCCTTCCCGCAACATCTGTCTCCATAGATCCATCACACTAGCGGATTCATTTCATCTAGTAATCTCCCTTTCATGCACTTCTCCATACTTGAGCCATCTTTCTTCCCTCTCCTTTTCTGTTGTATCATCTACCATCTTCCTCCACCCAAGATTCCTTACCCAGCACTCAGAATGGTTTAACCGGCCATTAGAAGCACTTCTATACTCATGGTAACCATTAATATCTTCATAGCTATAGGGATAACATGTAGAAATGATCCCCTAGGTTCTCATAGAAACTCAAACTCAGCAACCACTCAACAAGAATATGTGGAAATGGCATATTCCAGAGTGTAGCTAGCTAGTACTTCTCCCCACCAGTGATCCACAGCATGGGTCCATGTCAGATCTGCATCCTGCAACCTTTGGTAGTCTTCTTTGGTCTAGATCCATGATCCATAACACTAACTTGATCTAGATGCATAGGCTGAAAGCCACCCAAATAACTCTACTAGGAAGTAACAGAAAAAGTCTCAAACAAATCATGGTAGAGATTCTCCTCTACCCATCTATGTGTATCAAACTTAGTTCCAGAGCTGAATCTCTTGGAAAACTCATCCTCCGTGCTCTTGAACAATAATTCAACATTTTCCAATGTCAACTAATCCGTCATTACTCTTTACACAGATCATGATGCATGTTATATCCCACTACAACTTTGAAAAGAGGTCCCAGCAATGGAACCAAGATGTATTCAATTTTACTCCCATTATAAGAGGAAGGAATCCCATGCGCACCACCCTATCACCCAACAGAAGATGAGTACTCACCCAAGGCATGCGCGGGTGTCGAGTCTCTCTTTTATGTGAGTTTTTAGTGGGAAGCATTAATCAATGATTAGTATAAGAGTATTTAGGAAAGAATTTTAGACATAAAAAGATTACAGGGCTCAGGATGGCCTTCAGATCCTTGTAGTTTCTTCAGAATGTGTTTTAAAAGACTCCATAACACATAATATAATAGAAAGAAAGCTACAACCATTCTTTCATAGCATGAAAAATAAAGAGAACTTATATGAACGAAATATACATGAAACCCACTAATATTCATATATAATTATAATAAGTAACCTCATTATATTCATTAGTTCATTACAAAGAGTCATAGATGGAAAAATGTAGTCATGCACATCACTAGCCTTATATAACTACACAAAAATAGAAAATAAATTACAATGATGAGCTCAATACATCAGAGCCCCACTCGCAGTAATCCTGCATAGCTCTACCCATGTTATCTCTCTCTGTGTGTATCTCTCCTATCTTCTCCTCTTTGGTCTCTATCTCTAGCTCCCCTCCTTTCTTGGTCCACAGGCACTTGTATTTATCACCTTCTTGCACTGCCAAATCACCTTTTTGCACCCTCAGATCCATCACCAAGTGTCAAATGTGGTCCTTCATTGAGCATGTTTCCTCAAGCTTGAGCTCTCCACTCCATCTCATGATGGTCTTCTAGAAGATTCCTTTGTTGGCATGCTCTTTCCTGGGCCACCTGTTGCTAGGCTGGCATGTTATCTACGTGTAACCAATCACACTTTTCATGTGTTATTCCTTTGTTGCTTGAATTGGATAAGTCTTGAACCTCCTTTCGTGTGTCACACACTATATGATTCCTTGATCCTTTTCTCTTACACGTCATTTTATAACTGGGGTCTCGTGTGCTCACGTGCCTTTGTACTCAGTCAATATTTCAGGATCCCAACATGGCAGCTGTAAGGCCTCCTCAAATCTAGAGGCCAAATGCTATCTAATCCCATACTCATCATCCCCCTCCCCATCTAGAGGAAATGGCTCCTCTAAGACCAAGGTATCTCTCTTTACACTAACCTTCTCGTTTGTAGCTCTCAGCATCTCCTGAGTGTCATGCCACTCAGGATAGTTCTCCTTCTCTACTATATGGGCCGCCTCACCATTCTTGGCACCCCCCTTCATCCTCCTTACTCTTCTCTCCATCTGACTCATCCTTTTCTGTATCTCTTATGTGCTCCTCTGAACCAAAGTCTACACTAATGGGCTCATCCTCCTCTCCGCTATGCGTAGGAGTGGATGTAATCTGGATTAAAGGTGATCTAGGAGAACTTGTAGCCCATCGAGCATGAATCATGAACCTAACTATAATAGGCACACCTCGAGTGACTACTATCCAATCAGGATATCCTCTAGGGCCCCTCCAGGACTCTTGAATGGTCCTATAAACTGGTACCACTGGGGGAGGTACGTCAACATATGGTAGGCCAAACTACTAAGGAACCTGATGAAATGGGTGAATCTCAACTCTCCTGTCCTTGTCAACTAGCTGGTTTGTAGTAGAGTAGGCTACCATCGTGGTCACCTCCTGTCGCCATAACCCTATCATGTCTTAGTGGGGAGTGGTGACCATGTCAGCTATAATCATAGAAGCCACTAGGTGATGAGGTGTCATAAGAACCAACATAGCTATTCACATCATTTCTTGAATAGTCGTTGGGTCCAATACATGTACTTTCCTTCTATAAGGAGTGATACACTCATATACCAAACTCATGACAATAGTGGGGTGGCTCAGTGACTACCCCTACAATCGAACTACCCTGTATAGGTCATGGTAGGTAGTACCTAGGATGTCCACTCCCTATGCATACCTATGGTAATGTCCCTCAATATGTGTGATAATGGGATCCCAATAGTAGAGAATGGTGTCACATCCCTTTTCCCCGATCAATCATGAGAACAAGATACCCATAATGGATCTCTGAATGATCAGAATATGAGCAGTGGAAATCAATCAAACTTTCATCACCTTCTTCAAACTAGATGACATAATAGTGTATCTCATA
This sequence comes from Taxus chinensis, assembly GCA_019776745.2. Classification (NCBI taxonomy): domain Eukaryota; kingdom Viridiplantae; phylum Streptophyta; class Pinopsida; order Cupressales; family Taxaceae; genus Taxus; species Taxus chinensis. Next base: position 289,711,178 of record CM034154.1, on the reverse strand, counting down.
TATGTCACCCGCTATGTCATCACAACCCTAGATCCCATTATCTCTAAATTCATTCTCCTCCCAATAATTGAGAGCCCAAGGATGTGGTATACATCCTCCAAAGTAATGGTCCACTCATCCCTAACTCCTAAAAAATGGAAGGTGTTCCAATCTACATCCTAATAGGAGAAAAAGTCACACAATATATGACTAGCAGGGGAAACGTGGGGTACTCGCGCAATCCTCCAGATACCTACCCTCTGTAGAATGTCCCTCTCGGCCTGAGTCAGCTGATCTAGAATCCTAGGGAGCCAATCACACACTCTCCCTCTCCCTACTCCAACAGATGTATTCCTCTTGCATTCACCAAAACATGAGAAAATATCAAGTTAGTAATGTATACAAGAAGTAAATCTCACCAAAAATATGACAAAACATGAAAAATCCAAGTTATTGAATGTTTTGGTCATTCTATTCAGAACTACCACCTAGTGCATGGCAGTAATTCCAAGACCGCTGCCCAACCAGGGCAGGGGTCCCATGACCACTGCCCTACTTTGGGTGCTAGTCCTGAACTAATTTTTCAAATGTTCCCTTAACCCTAAAAAACATTCAAAACTATAAAAAAAGACAATTTTCAATAAAATAAAAGCATGCCCTATGGGCACCCTCACTAGAGACTTGTTTAAGATTTTTTTTTGAAAATAATCCCCCTTAGGTGAACTTTTCAATGTTTTTACATTTTAGGTATAAAAAGACAAAAGTAGAAATAACCAACCTTTGGCCACGCTAGTTAATCTCTCACACATGGAGGCATGATCACTATTCCTCAATGGTTGTTTCGGCTATACTATCATCATAAACGATCAACGTGAATCTAGAGCTCCAAATTCACCAAATCGAGAATGCACAAATGAATTGAAAAATGAGGGTGTTTTAATATATGTGTGTGTGTGTGTGTGTTATTTTTAATCTTGTTTTGAGTGTATGTATTCATAGGGATGGAGTGTTTACACATGTATATCTCTATATCCCTGCACAAAGGGTAAGTCCTCTTGTGGTTTTGATTTAGTGTTTATTTTTCAATATTTTATCTATCTGCACTTGAGTCTTCATTTTATCTTGCATGTAGCAGGAGTTTGGGTGGTGACATTTTGACACAGTAGCATGTCAGGTATAACTTCTAACTCCCCTTTTCAGGAATTCCATATTTGGACTCTACGTTTTACACCTTTTCATGGCTAAGATGCTTCTCTGAGGGGGCAATATGTATGTACCCAAAATTTCATGTGATACATTATCAAAAGAATAGTTACAAAAGAACCCAATGATGATTCACGTCATTTCACAAAGGTGTTCTGGCTCCAAAATCCATTCATAGTGTATATCTATTGCTCAGACATCTTTACTTAGCCTTCCCACACTTTTTCCAACTTCTTTCGGAGGATGTTTTGGCCTTTAGTGCCAGGACTACCACCCTGCGTTGGCAGTGATTCTGAAACCGCCACCCAAAATAGGGTGGCGAGCCTAAAACCGTCACCCTGCGCATGGTGGCGGTCCTACCCACTTTTTCCAAAATCCCTCATGTGTTTTTTAACATATGAAATTTCACTTAATTTCACTGTTTGCATGCATCTATGAGCTTTGATTGCTTGGTTCTCCTTCCTCCTTAATTTTTAAATATATTTAATTAGTTAGAACTACTCCTTCTTTCCTTAAGCTTGAAGGAACCTCCCATCCTCCATTCCTTTATATTTCATTCTATTTCTATTATGATCTTGCTAGAAATTACATAGCCAAGATCTAATCTCTTGTGTTATCTCTCTTCTACTTGCATTGCATCTGGACTACCATCAAACTGTCATTGCTCAAGTGCCATCCTCATGCTATTGTTCTTATATTCCCAATCCCTTGGACTCACATGAATGCTTAGAGAAAGAAAGGAACATACTGAGAGGAAAAATATAGATGCAACCATATTTTCCAAAGCTCTTGCTTGTCTAGGTTATAATTGTGTGTTTGTTTGCCTTATTTGTTGAATTGTCAATTTCAAATCACTAGTTTCAATCACATATCAAATAGAGTATAAAATCATTCATTTCAATAAATTATTCCATCAAAAGTAGATCAAATCATTAGTAATTTTTCCTCTTTAACATTAATAGGGAAGTTGTGGGGAACAATAGCCCCTTTCAGGGTCATGATTTATTCTTCACCTTTGAGGTAGGGTTTGAAGGATTTTGATTAGATTAGGTTATTTGTTTTATATTAGATTCACACAATTGCACAAGTAACTAGCTACATCCAGCTGATTACTTGTCTCTAGTTTGTTTACTAGATTAGAACACATGGATCAAAAATTAGAAAAGAATGAAAATATTTACTTTGATATATTAGTTTACTTTTATTGCTTTAATCTGTTATATTGTGAAAACTCCCAAAATATAGATTAGATTTACTTCAGTAATTAGTTTTCTTATAAAAATCATTTATTTCATTTTGTATGACCATCAACTATCCACAACAGGAAAATACATATAGTTGTGATCCCTTGGTACCATAACCTAACAGGCCATAATTGATATCTGACATTGATACCAGTTTATGTTTGATAGTCTTACACACACTTGTAAATTTTTCTGAGAAAAGAGAACAACTTAATATGCTAAACATCACTGCTAATCAAGTATATGACTATTGGAATGCTCTTGTAAAAAGGGTTTGAGTACACACATTACCATACAAGAGCCATAACCTCTAGGAGTCTTTGGTTGTGATCCTCATGTCTGAAAACCCAATGGGCCTGCTAATCAGTTAGACATTGACACTAGTTTGCATACATTGGTATTCATATCTTCACCACTTCCACTAGACATTATTGGACAAATTTCCTTACTAAACATAGCATCCGATCAGGCTAAGACTTTCTAGACTAGACCAAAAAATTTCCCATAGATCCATGTTACTTCACCATGCCTCTCATTCTTACTTCCATGACCATTTCTAGAAATCTATATGAGGCACCCACATGTCATTTTTCATGTGTCCAACAACCAACAGACATAATCTTGGTAGATCTTGACATTAATTGGATTCTCTGAGAGGATATTAGCTTAGACTGAGCCATTACACTACTTCAATTTAGGAGAGCATTCTTTACCTTAGACTCATAGATCCCAACATTATGTGTTGAATATATAAGATTTCCCAATTAGCTTGATCCCAGTCATTACACTCACATTCACATTCATTCCACACTGGTTGTCTCAACATGACCTCAAGAGGTTGGGTGCGGTGAGGTTCGTGTGTTGATTTTTTGTCATACAACCCCATTGAATTGGAATGAAGACGAGTCATATGAATCATGTTCCAAAATAAGTGATTTAATGAGAAGAAAATTTAATTGATTAGCCCCAAAAAATATTTATTTATCAATTCAAAGAACAAGAGTTCTTATAAAATTCAGGGATTTGGGAAAATTAAAAGATGAACTTCCTCCCTTAAAAAAAGGGAATGATAGAATGGATTCCTTAGGAGTAAAGGACCCTCAATTTCCTTCTAAAATGCATACCACATGAGTAGTGGATGAATTGACTTCTTCTACCATTCAAACTGTTACTTGCATGTTTTCTCTAAAGTAAAAAACTTAATAATGCTCCTAAAATCAATGCAAAATTATATTGTCACTTTTTCAATTCCACTATAATCAAAAGGAAAGTTTCTAGCTACAAAAATTCCCCCTCTATAACTATTTCTATAATCTCATTATACTAAAAATATAATGAGAGGAGCCAAAACTAGTGGAAACATCCAATCTAAATCATAGAGTGCTAAAAGAAATGTGGCACCAGATATTAAGAAATTTGAAAGGGCACATAAGATACACAAAGTTGTGTATGAGAAAATTTTGGTAAGAGAAGGTGCTCATACACACATGAAACATAAGCACAGGGATGAAGTGATTGAACCTCTAATACATGCAAGTATTGATGTTTCCCAAGTACACCATGTAGCATTAGTGCCTTTATTTTCATCTTTGTCTTCAGAGGGGGTGACAATTGGGAGCACTTAGGAATAAAAAACTCAAGGTAATGACTTATTATATCCAGTAGATAGTGTTTTATTTAATCAAGGTGTGAAAATTTTTGATGCCATGTCATTTGAAAGTGTCAGTATACCTTCATTTGAACAATTTCAAGAGTTAGCAAAAAGCCAGGTAGATATAGTGGATGTTGATATTGGCGAGGATTTTACCACATTAGATGTATTTAACATTTTTATTGATGAACAAACATTAAATAATGTAAGTGATCTTCAAATGAGTGAATAATTAGAAAAAAATACTCATATACCAACCAATAAAATTAGAGTTCAAACATTATAGGTATTCTCTATACATCAAGAAGTTCTAGAACTAAACAAGACAGAAGTACCTAGTGGAAAAATGTAAGTACAGAGATATTGGATGAGAATTTTCCCTCCCATGAAGTCAAGGTCACTAAGGATAGTGAACCACCTCAAACATAGAAATCTATAGATCAAAATATAATAGAGGTTACACAAGACGCAACTGTTAAGGATAAGGTTGTTGATAGTGTGGATGTACAAGATTTGGGTAAAGTTAAGGAACCAGTAATTGAAATCCAACCCACAATATTATAACATGAGTTATCAACAGAGGAAAAATATGATAATGTGTCAAATCAAAATCCTTCAGAGGAGGTGGAGGTTATGGAAGGAAAAGGAGTACCTACAAGAGAGATATCAACTCAAAAAAATACCCAAAGAAAGATTGAGATTGCATCAGCTAAAGAAATGAAGAAAGAATTTATTGTAATCACTGATGTAACTCATAAGGAGACTTGCTAGCCCAAAAATTGAGATCAAGAAGGAAAAAAATAAAGGGAAGTGCTGACATTATAAGAGACAGTGATTATAGTGTCTAACTTATTCCCTTACTCCCATGCATCATGAGGGAAAGACAAGACAAAATATTATAGCCAGTGATTATAGTCTCCAACTTATTCCCTTAGGAAAGCCTTCAAGAGACTAATTGAAATAGGGAGTATCAGAGGTAGTAATTGACTTGTTGTAGAAGGATGATGAGGATATAATAACTAAGAAACAATTGAAACAACAAGTCAAATATTTGAGTTCAAGTATGCAACAATTAATTGGGAAGTATAGTCAACTCAAGAAAGTACCTTTTCCAACACTCCTGAAGGAAGGGAAAATATTTATAAGGATTTTAAGAAAGTTAAAATTGTGGACACATGGGTTGAGAGGTTGACACAAAAGGGGAAAGAAGCAATTGAACAAGCCAAGACAAATTATGAAGAGATAAAAAATAAACTTAATGAAATTGATGAACTGATTGAGAAGTGTGATAAAGAAATATTCTACTTTGAAGGAATTTTTCCCAAGTTAAAGCATATAACTCAACTTAGTGATGAATTAGTTGAAAAATAAATTATTCTGCCATAAGATTTCAGGGGAACCCTTCATGCTATGGATAAGTTAGCAAGGATCAAGGTGGAATTTTTAAATGGAATCAAAGAAAAGATAGAAGCCAAAAGGAACCTTGAATTTTTCAAAAACCATTTCCTTTTAAGAAAAGCATTTAGAAAGATAACTCTTCTTATGAAGTTATTATAACAATGAGGAAAATTGCGAACATAATTACAGAGTTGAGGGCTAAACCATTAGAGTTTAAGTGGAAAATGGGTCATTGTGTGGATGAAATAAATAGGAATATTTTGATCTTCCAACACCATACAAGGCTAGATGAAGAAAAAATCTATGAGATTTTTCAAAGGTATGATGCATACGTTTTAAGGCTACCAAAAGAAGAAGAAACAAGAGAAGAAAAATATGCAGACATGAAAAATGATAAACAAGCTTAGGATTTTCATTCTTAAAAATTAATATTCTTTTTATATTTCATTTATAACTGATGTTTTATTTGATACTATTGCTTCATGAAGGATGAAAATTAATTTTTAACTTGTTATTCTTTGATATAAATTGTAATTTGGTATAATGCATTATATTTTTATATTTCTTGGATGAAATTTTATGTCCATTATAAAATCATATAAACCAATGATATGTTTTTACTTTCTATATTTTGAAAAATGAAAAATGGGGATCTATAGGGCCCCCATCCCATGAAAAGAAAGATTACATATATCCTCAAGAGATGTATCAAAAAAGAAGTGATGATAAAAAAACTTTAGGCATCCAATACCACAAACTACTTTACCACAAAATCCTCTCTACAAAGAGGAATTTTTTTCACTAATTTGTTTTTCCTAAGCCCATTTTCATCTGTCCTTAGTGACATTTGAACAAAAGTAATGTCTCCTTCCAAAGTGTGAGACATGACCATTGAAAAAATATCATCCATACTATACAAGGGACCATCTGACAGACTAAGCAATTATGACCGCCTATTTTAGGAAGAGACCAATTCACCCATATGCAAACCACCTTTAGAAAATTCCCTTTTTTCTCTAGTTTATGTAGAAGAAGTGTGCTGAGAAACTTGAACTGGAAGGGAAACCACAATAGACTCTAGAAAAAATTGAGCAGAGGGCATGGAGGTAGTAGCTGGAGCAAAATGCCTTAAACCAAACTCACCCTTATGCTTTTTCTTAAAAGGAAATGGTGGTTTAGGAGCTGGAGGAGGTGTAGTCATTGGTTGTTTTACCTCCAAAATTGAAACACATTGTTTGAGTGAATTCAAATTGTGGTAAAGGGAAAGAACTGTATTTAGTGACATCTCTCCATCCATCACATATAATCCTAGGGGGGGTCTCTTTTACAATAAATACTTCATTAAAAATAAATGGGCATACATGATTGCCTATACCATGCACACTAGGCTTGCTCACCATCCAAAATATCCTCAAATCATCAGGAATTTTTTGATAATTAAGAAAAAATAGATGAAAATACATCATTTAAAAGGTAGAAAAAATGAGACTTATCTTAAAAATCCTTCTAACCAGTGCAACTCAAACAACTGCAACTGTCAAAGGCCTTGTATAGTCCTCAGGGTTATCAATCTCAAACAACATTCTCACAAATGTTTCATCTGGACCTAATAAATAAAAAATTCCTATACTCAGAAAAGAAAGTATGAGTTAGTGAAGTAGATGGTGTGATTTTATAGGAAGCCCATGAAACATGAATTGAGATGGATATAATTAAGGTTAAATTGAATTTAAGATCCAAATAAGATATCTGTGTGAGAAAATTAAAATTTGAAATGATTTGGCATTAAGAAAAAATGGTGAATTGATATGATGTGAGAAGAATCATGCATGGTAAATAACACAAAAATGCATTAAAATAAGTGTGCAACATCCAAAATGGATTCTAGAAAATCAAGTAAGAGAATTTGTCAAATTAAATCACCTGGATGCGCTCAATAATCATCAAAAGCAGATATCCAGTCACCAAGTGAAAAATAGTAATTAAATAAATGGCCAAAAGTGGTGACATAACATCCCACTCATATTTAAATAAATAAAAAAACTTGAAAATATCATATTTCTCACACCTGTCAGCATTTGATGAGTCATCCCCATGAGAATAACAAGAATCAAATTATATATTGTAAAGAAGGATATTATTTTAAAGATCCACATTTTTTGGGGGGGAGGAATTGGGGATTAATTAAGAAAATAGAATTGTATAAATGAGATGAGGATACTCTCACATAAAGCGGGGTTAAATTTTATAAAATTTTAGAAGAGAAAGGAAAACTGAGAGAAAACCATTTTTCCTAAGAACTTGTCTAAGAAACCTATTAATTTTTGTAAGCTTTTAGATTAAATCATGTCAATATGGTTGCAAGTGTACAGCCATTGAAAATCATTGAGAGTGTAAATCAAACATTCCCTTGTTGATAAGTTTGATTGAGCTTTGAATTAATTTTTTTTTATCATGAGCATTTAGGTTTGCTTTCAAGATGAAATATTTCAAAATAGTTATTCATGTTCTTATTAGAGTCTTATATTAGGGATATCTCTAAATCAAAACAAAAAAAATTTTCCTTCTGGTACCATCATGGGAATTGGAATATTACTGTGAGAAGAGCTTTCATTTCATATGTGTAGTAAACAATTTTAAAATCATTATGTCTCCATTTATTTAAAGGTCATTTGTAAGTGTTTGAGTGCATCTTAGGTGTGACAAATTATAGATCCCTGACATTTTATTAAGTTTTTAATGGGAGATTTTGTGTTTAATTTCTCAAATATTGTGTGAAACAATGCATTCTTGGGCCTTCAAGAATGTACATCTTCTAGTTGAAGGTGCATTGTGAGATATTTGAGGTGTTTTTGTCTTTCACTGGGAATATTTCATAGCATTTATTAAAAGTTATCTAAAATTTTGTATAATCAACTTTATCCTACTTAACTCCCCAACCAAATACATCTAAAACCAACAAATCCCACTAGAACTACCCATGTTTTTCTTGTTAAAGCCAAAATATGCATAAGCAAGTTGGTTCTATTGTTGTCTTTAGTAGTCTGAGCCTTGTTTTAGGAGACATCTGCACTGTCTAAAGTGATAAATTATGAGATTTAGAATTTGTTGAATTGACCATGTCTTCCTAAGGTTATTTTTCAATTTCATTAGAAAGGAGTATCAAATACTACTGATATATTCATTCCCCTTACAAATATAGAGTGAAAAATGAGTCCTCTCACCCTAGCCAAAGGCAGAGCCTAAAGTAGGAAGGTAAGTCATACCCTCAGCATGGTGCTACCTGAGTTCTCTGAGATCAAGTGACCAAGAGATGATGAGATCCATCCCTAGATACAAAATGAAACAAATATAGTCCCTTCTTCCTCTAAGCATCATTCTCATTCTATTGATGCTTCTCATAAAAAAAGGGAGAACTGATTTGGGAACTAACAATATGAACTGACAGATGATAACAATTTTTCAGATGAATTTCATGAAGGATGAAAGAAGGAAGAAATGTAAAGTTCACATTTGTTCTGTTGATTGAAGAAAGATGTCTTTTATATTCAAATGTGTAAACATTACATGATGTAATTGTGAATTTTGAAAATAAAATGCTATGGAATATTTATTGTATTTAATCAAAAAATAGAAATTGTTTAATTTAAGATATCTTAAGAAAATCTGTTATTCTGTTTCATGAAATGAATTAAGAAGGTTACTTTTTATGATCATTGTATTAAAAATTTGTTGTAGTAAATGATATTCTCAACTTAGCTATTATATAAATTATATTCAAGGGAAAACTTATATTATCTACTATATATTTAGATGGCGTGGTATATAAATTGAATAAAGGAAAGGATATTCCTATATGTTTTGAATATCATTATGCTTATTAAAGAGTGTGTGTTGCATTGCCTAAGAATGTATGAAAAATATTAAGTTATCAATAATATGATGTAATAACTTAAGTAAAAATGTAAGTGTACTTAGAAAAATATAAGTTGTCCATAATTATGTTGACTATATGAACTTGGATGAATTTTTTAGTTTAAAACAATAGTTTATAATTATTAAGGATCATTATGAAGTTATATATATAAAGGAATGAATTACAAGGATGACTGAATTATCTATTAAATGGACACTTATTTGACGATAAATAATGTGTTGATATTATGACTTTTACTTAAGCTAGAGTGTTAAAATCTTTCATTAACTATGTGTACTTATTTTAGAATCAAAACAAAGGAAAGAATAATAAGTTATATTTAAACACAATTGTTCCTAAGGGGCACTATACTTACCCGTATTTACTTGATTAATGAACATGGTTTGATTTAATGATAATGTTATAAGAAGATTTATAAATCTGTAACTTATACTTTATTAAATCACATTATATTATCCTTAATTAAAGGAAATTCATTTTGGGAAACCTCGTAGATATTTACATATGACACCTATCGATGAGAGTAACTTAGAGAGAGATTAAAAATTTATGAAATAATTAAACTAATGAAATTTATAAGATATGATGTTCTATTTAACGGAACTTGACGGGTTTTCACAACATAGTTGTTGTTGTAGAGTACCCATTTAATGATGTAATTCATTAATTGGTTACTATGGAGCAGCTGCTATAGCACGATAACATTCCTAGCTCCCCTACACATAACTGTAGTAAAACTGTGGATCCAGGTAAATATTAGACACCATTTTGTGAAATATTTATGGATTAGTGTCGATGTCATCTTATAATGACTATGGGGAAGGAAGTGGAACTGAAGTGATGCAATTCAATTGAGTTATGATTAATTTCCCTTAGTCAACCTAAGCTAACTTATCAAAAACAACCCATGCAAACTATCCCTAACTAGTATCTAGCAAAGACCTTGGAAGTTATTGATGTGAATCAAATAATTCCAAATATAGATAACAATTTCAAGTGTGGTGAAATAAATATTCATTTTGATGAGTATGTCATCTAGGAATTAAAGCATGGAAAAAAATGTCTTGAAACTTAGGCCAAAGTATCGTAATTTGTTGATTTTGTCATCCTGATTACACCTAGACGAAAGATGTATGATTTTAGATGGGTTATCCATAACAAATACCCATATATGCACTTTAAATATTAATAATTAAATGACCCTGAATGAATAAGGGAACCACAAGTATACGTAGTATACACATTGATGAAATGAGATATGAGGAATTGGTTTAATACTAACTCATAGTAGATTCATATGGTTTACTATTGTAGGATGGATTGGTTAAATTAATGTTGGTTATAAATTACATGAATTTAGAAAAGTGAAACATTATGACCAAAAAAATTCCCTTGTATTGAAGTCTTAAAATGAGGATGTTACACTTGTTTCCTAAATGACCTAGTTCAACCTAATTTGGGGTGGGTACAAGTTTGAGCTCCAAAAAGTGCATCGCATACTAGTTCTCCTCCTCTTCCATTATATGTTGATGATATGCTTAATGAAATCCTTGCATCTGAATATTTCTCTGATATTGGTGATACACATATTAGTCATGATTCTAATTCTTTACATACTTCTGAATTAAATCCCCTACTCCGATTTCATATTATTATGATATTGTCTCTAGTAACATGATTTATTCATCTCCTTCTATCACTTCATATCCTAATAATGTTGCTAATTCTAGTCCTAATACTTCTATCAACACTCCATATGCTTCACCAACTGTTACTTCTTTGACGCCTACACTTATTCTCTTGATATCCCTATGATCACTCATAATGGAAAGCGTTGACCACACAATACACTACTCCCATCTATTTTCATTCCTTCACAAGACATCTTATCACTCATGTATGTTGTTGGCAAATTGCAATCTCAGGTTCAATCTCTCACACTTGAAATCAAATCCTATTATGCTTCTATCAATAACAATTCCTTACATGGAAACTCTATTGTGAAAAAGATTCATAATTCATCATTTCCTAAGGATTTGATTATGATTACATTTACATCATTTAATGGCATTGGAAATCCATATTTACATCTTAAACACTACTTTCTAGCTATGGCATCTTATTCTAATGACCGATTATTTCTAACATATTTTCTTCATACCCTTACTGAATATAGCAACAATAATTGACGCATCATACATCAATATATGTGCACTAAATCATCACATCACATAATCAATAAAACATCAAGTACATTGAACATTCACCAATGATACACATATATATCATTTAATACCATAGTTACAAAAATCACATTTCTACATCATTAGATATCATATCTCGTCATCGCCATCACGATCTATAACTACGAGAGCTCTAGAAATAGAGGCTTCACTGCTCAATCTACATAGTTGATTGTGGACCCTATATCTCTCTATCTTCCAATGTAATGATGTAACCTCAATTGAATTCTTTGTAAAATGAACGTGTAGCTCCATGAACCTCAAAATTACATCTTGGGCTAATGGACCTCCACTCACAGTATCTCTATCTCATTGCATCTCCTCTCGTGCCTCATCTCAATCGCTCAACAACATGTTACATGTTACCACTGCTAATGCTACTATATCAAATAAGTGTGTGTGATCACTCATGATACCATCCAAACACTCTAGCAGAACACCACCTACGAGTACATCAGTGGGAAAATTCCACATCAATGTATGTATAGATGTATTCAAAATTAGTGACCAATACCCATCACCTGTATCCATAGATCAACATGTTAGACAACCATGATAGTTATACAACCAACTAATAAATAATGAACATCATTATAAAGATACTCATGCTATATTATGGACACCACTACACTATCGAGGGCCTGTGCTTTCCCCTCTAATCCTCGTACCAATGGTTCTTCCACCACATATAAAAAAAATAGAAACACAAATAATCACTAATGTGATGCCCATAATGTATGATATGCCTCTTTACAACCTACATCATTCACATCTATTAGCTTTATCATTGAAATTACCTCGTCTAGTCCCGGAGGTACTAGGTATGCTCCTATGAGCCTTGGTTTTGCTCTAGACCTCCTACATTTCATAATGTCCCTCAACCATATATATATCTCCAAGGGCACATCCTGGGTCATATTAAACTCTCATGAGACTCGTTCTTCCTGGAATATCTTGATCACCCATGGAAATTGATCCTCCATCCACATAGTCTGTCAAAGACATCATAGCTCCACTACATCCTTTAGCCATCCTCTGTAGTCCCAGTATGGCATCCATATCATGGCCTCTAGCCCCATCCAATCTAATATCTCTCTATAGTAATTTTTATCTATCTTTCTACTAGGAACACCTATCCATCTCCCAAAAAATATGTCTAGCCTAACCTACTCTCCTCACAGACCACCACCTGGCCTTAATATCACAATATGTTAATTATACCATACATGTAATAATGTGACAGATCTAATACCACCCCGTGCTCCTCCTCTGTAAATATATATATATATATATATATATATATATTTGTACAGATGTGCCAATACACATCATCTTAAAACATTCCTCATGCCTTCCTCCTCTATGTAGTGGTATATGTCATGTATATTATATAATATGGTTACAAAACCACCCTCCATTACAACTGATGACACAATCAAAATGGTAATAAAGTTCTATAGTCATGGAACCCCTAATCTCATAACAGTATATAGGATAATATGGACCTCGGTATGAACTCAAGTCCTCATACAATACTACCTAACAACCCTCATTTGTATTTGTGCATCAGCCATGGCCATGACTCAAACCCTCTCACCAACAATAGGTAATCACAGTATGTGATACACATCCTCCATAGTCACTATCATCTCCCTTATAGGTAAGAAAAATTTGCAAGTTTCTACATAACACATCTCACATAAAGTTGTGATAATATGCATATTATGGGGCGCATCCCTCATCCTCTCTATGTGTTGTAGGATGGTATGGTCTAGAACATCCCACTCATCATTTGACAAACCCAATCCTAGTAATGTAATCAAATGGCAGTAACCAAGAAACTCTCTCGAATGGATGTCCCTCTATACAATAGAAAATGACAATACGAATGGTGTTACAACATAATAAATATGTGAATAAAACTACCTATAACATCAATAAGCATCAATTTTCACATCTACATAACTATGGGCTCAACCCAAGTCTTCTAGGATGTCAGCACCCAAGAGTAGGAATGGGATTCCCAGGAGCAGGTCAAAAGTGCCCATGCCTAGGAATTGGTTTCCTGAAGGTCATTAGTACCTGCACAAATCTTGTATAGGTCTAAAACAATGAGAAAATCAAAAATAAAATCCAAAAATTCATCAAACATGACTAATACCACCACATTTTTGAAAAAAATTACAGTTACAAGCTAAACTGTCATACATGACACCACAGCTACTGACACCATCTGAAATTAACTCAATACTGGTGCTCTAACTTGAGGCATCTTCACAAAACCAAAGCTCAAAATCACACTAGCACAATAATCAAAGGACTTTCATATTCACATTTTCACATTATTATTTATAATAATATCCCACTACCTACCGCAGTATAGTCATTATTCACACTTATCCTTCAAATTAATACACATTGCACACTTTTATTAATATCTTGGTCATCCTTACTCCAATTCCTATCTCATTTACATCATTCTCTTCATTATTATACCTACTATTGTACCATAGACACTTTACATGTGTTATATTCATATTTTACATTGTCTCAAATTGATATACACACACCGTTGGGATACATGCATTCACTATTACATCATTACATGCTTTCTTTTGGTTCATGATTTTTTCTCATCATCACTCCCCTTTTTCACGAAAAGGGGGGGAAATAAGATCATCCCATAATCCCCTTCACATCGTTACATGATCATTCTACATTACTAATTTTAATTTTACTTATACATCACATGACATTTCACACCACTTTCTAGTAATTCCCCTTAATGACCTAATCAATCAATCAATCACACACATTCAAATCTCGACAGCAAAAAATTTCAACTATTCAAAATCAAATCTAATAATTGACACAACACACTATGTTTATCCTCCTAGATGACCTAACTTTGGATTTATGTCAACACTTTTCTAGATGACCTAACATGGGAAGTTATTCTAAATTTTGTGACCACTTCCAAATGACCTAACATGGAATCCATCTCATACATATTATGGCTACATACTGAGATTGGGGGTGTAGACACTAAAATTATGTCACACTCCCGTTTGGTCCCTCAGCAAATAAGCACCCTTCATCACATTCACCTAGCCATGGCCCCCTTCACCCCACTACTATTAATTCAATTAATTTAATTTAATTAATTCATTATCCTCACCATATCTATTATTTAAATATCTTAATTTAAATAATATCCACACATACAGTTCAATTAGACACCTCATCAAGGCAACTCAGCCTAAAACCTATTCTTAGTAAGTTGCCATAACTAACTAAGACTTACCTAAACCCTAAAAATTAATGCCTACATTCCCTCTAACCACATTCCCGCATGCTTACAAGAGGATCCTAGTCTAATCTGTGGGTTAATGACACGATATCCAAGGAAATCAGGAGGATCTCGCTAGTTTAGTAAACCTAGAAAATCTGGCCTTGACT
Organism: Taxus chinensis; assembly: GCA_019776745.2. NCBI lineage: Eukaryota > Viridiplantae > Streptophyta > Pinopsida > Cupressales > Taxaceae > Taxus > Taxus chinensis. The sequence continues at coordinate 289,696,064 of CM034154.1, read as the reverse complement.
GACGCAGGTTACCCCTGACCATCGCCAGTTAAGTCGGAACTGCCTTCAATTACCCTTTTAACCCCAAAACAACCTTATTCTCAAGGTTGGAAGTAGGATGGGAAAAGACTAAAAAATTTGACGAACATTAAGACATTCTAGAGAGAACACGCATGCAAGGAAGGATATCAAGCATTTTTCTCTTGCACAACCATACCATCAATGATCTGATCTAACCAAGAAAAGAGGAATGTACATACATCCCATCCAGAATCTTTCCTTCAATTGGTGAGCACTTTCAGCCTTCAAACCTCTCATCAACACCTACATCCCTCACACACAGGAATCTAGGACCAGAATCCAAGTAAGTATAATGTCATACTTCTCTGGTTTATTTCATTTCATCATTATATTATCATCTATTGTTTACCTAGCCATCCATTAACCTAATTCAACACTTCCACCTCCATATACCCATTAAAACATCACCAAATCCCTCCCAAATCACCCAATACCTCAACCCGACCAACCCAAAGTCCTTTACGCAATCATAAAGGAGATCCAAAGCTTGTTCTGTAGCATTCTCAGATTTCCACAGTAACTGGCACTGGTTATGCCTAATTTTCATCAGTCATCCTTGACTGATATCGGTCTCTATATTTTCCCATACAACTCAGAACAGTGACCTACCCACCAAATTTCATCTCACCCTTATCCATCTCTAGTCTACCTAAGACTTCTGTTAGACCTACAAAACCTAGAACCGGTCACTTGACCTTTGGATCCTATTCTGACCTAGCCTATTAGATTAGATCTAGTTTCTTATTGTGTTTTAAGTGAGATACCTAAATCATTTCAGATTAAAATGGGATTTACTTTTTTTACCGCATTAAATTGTTTAAAACAGTGGACTAATAGCCATCTAGGAAGTATCACACTTCCTGGATTTAGCATACGCTAGGCAGTTCACAACACATATTGTTTAATTCCTTTTGGTGGTCTTGCTTTTTATTACAGGTAGTTCCTCTTAGCCAAAAGGAAGTTTTCACGATCATCTGTGGACTCATAAGTCATATGCACACAACAACCCATCAACTAGAATTTGAACAGGTATTCCTCCTACGCCCATTACCCTATCTATTTTGTCAACATTTCAAAAAAATGATCTAAGAATCAGGTGAAACATTTTGGCACATTTGGTGGGACCCATCCAGGGTTCCTTGCATTTCATTCATTCCTAGGAAATGTTGTGTGTTTGTTTCCCTTTTGAAAAGCATACACATTAATTTTCTTCCTTGGTAACCCACATTTTCTTTCTATTTGCTTTAAAAGAAACTTTTCTTTTGGTGTAATTAAAAAAGGACCATTTCTTCATGTTTTCTGCATTCTAGTGAAAGAGCATCCCTCTTCCTCTTCATCTTATTATTTCATCCAACTTCACACTTTGATTTGGGCTTAAAAATAAGTGCATTCCATTCTAATTTATCACATTAGCTCACATTAATCGGGGGTAACCTATATGATGGAAGTAATGACCAGCTAATGGTTGACAAACAAATCATAGAAAGCACATCTCTCTCTCTCCGAGTCTTGCCAAATTGCACAAATTCAAAACAAACACATATTCTTAGATAACATCTTTCTTGGGAATTCTTGTTAGTGATCGCACTGATATGAGGATTGACAGGTACTTCCCATCTCACAGCTCTATCAAGTCATACTTTAGAGTGAAGCCCACCCCCACCATAACATACATGAAACCTCACCTTTTAGATCTCCTTCTTTGTAGGAAGCCATCCTCACCAAAAAAATCTATTTCATAGTTCATCTTTCAGTCCTTAAATAACATAAGCTAAACAAACATAATAGAAAAGGCACTCCTAGGATCGTATTTTTCTTAGTGTTTCTACTTGGATTGCGTTTTGAGGTGAGAGATCATGTTCTTCATTTTTTGGTTCATCCTTGCATGCTCCTCATCACAGCTGGTGTATTCCAGCTTCACCTGAGTGTGTCTGAACCATATCATCATCATTCTCAGAATTTTGGGCCTAATTCTACATTAGATTTTAATTCACAAACACTTTTCATTCATCACTGTTTCAATTTCATAGTAACCGTCGTGAGTTATCTCTGATCGTCATCGGTAATACCCAACTGATGTCAGTTTTAGGTCCTTTTACTAACCTACCCAAAACAACATTTCTATTCATCATTTTCCACTTTTCATAGTCCCTGTCACTACCATCATTCCCATTGACATTGTAAACATCATCATATTTTTCATACCTATCAGATTTCACCTTTTTCCTTATTTTTCACTCACTGTCCATTTTCTACAGTGACCGGCAGTAGTTACCCCTGACCGGCGTCAGTTTTTCCTAACTGGCATCGGTTATCTTGTTTCACATTCCAACCACCATTTGGTACCTAATCCACATTTTACTTCCAGATTCACCTATTCCTGCTATTTTCCTATGTTATTTATAGAGAAACAACCCTACTTGATCAATACTAGTTCACATGGTGCTGACTCGAAGACAAGAAAGTGAAATCATATTTCATGCCAGTTGTTAACCACTCCCACCTAGTCCTTCACCACCTTCCATTTTATCATCAGCCATGGATCCCATCCAACCTATTACTATCGCTACTAGAGATGAGGAGTTCACACGAGTCCTTCACTTACAGTTTTACCTTTCCCACTCATCAACTCAAGATACATTGGGTTAGTTGATATATGGCATGCCTGTATCTATCCCCCCGACTCTTGCTCCTACTCCCACATCAGCCCCATATGGCTCTATGCTACCCACATCTACCTTAACCTTAGTCATTTTGCAGCTAGGTCCTATACCCACTATGACTGCCATGTCTGTTTCCTCCATGGCACCTGCTACACCCACCATACCCTCGACAACTACCCCAAACACAACCTCATCTGCCCCTAATGTCTCACACATACCCATAGCTACACTACCACCTCCCATGTTGGTGACCCCTACTTCATTTTCATAACGTGGTCCTTTCTATTCCATAATCATTAGCCCCTATTGCCACTAGGGTTAAGACAACCCTTCCATCCCCATATACATACTACCAACAACCTCTTGTTTCATCCATTATTCACACCGGGTACATACCCCCTGTTTCACTACCTTCTTCTTAATCAACCTACATGAAAGCCCAATAAACTGGAGTGCCACCCCTATTATATGCCCAAAACCAACCCTCTCACGTTACAGGAGGCACCCAATCATCGTAACCCACCAATGACCTAATTAAATTGATGTTGTACAAGATGTAGACATTGGAGGCATCAGTTTCTAGATCCTGCAACATTCTCACCTATGATGAGATTTGCAACGAGCCCATTAACCCATCCATTCCTATCCACTCATACCCCGTGCATTGGGAAATGCCTAAATTCAATCAGTTCAATAGCAAATAATATCTGAAATAGCATTTGCGGTCATTCAAACATGGGTGTTATCTGATCACTCATGATGATGCCCTGATCTTGAGAACCTTTCCCACGTCCCTCACTGGACCTGCATTAGATTGTTATAGTGTGTTACCTAGACACTCTATATTCTCATTCAATCAGGTAGCCCAAGCCTTCTTAGATCATTTCTCTATCAATATCGTTAAGAAGGTTACCATGACTGATCTATACTCCACATGTTAGTATAAGGATGAATCTATCACAGATTTTATCACTCGCTAGTGTAGCCTGATCAACCAACTTACATCCCAAATACCAAAAACTAAACTCATTGAGCTCTTCACATGGGTTTGTGCTAGACATATCTCACTGACTTTGTAGGTCCAAACCTTCCGAACGTTCGATGAAGCATTCACTATGACATGAAAGTTAGAGATTCAGGCCATCGAAGAGAAGAAAATCTAATTACGCAATAAGAATTCAACATTCAAGTTGAATGATACCTCTTCTTCTTCCAAACCACAAACCAATTATTCAAAATCTAAGGGCATCACTAACGTAGTGGTACTCAAGGCCAGCCCAACACATCTGTCAAATCAGGCTACTCCCTCATCTAATCTCTCACCCATCCATAATTTTCAATTCAGACGAGACCAGCGGAAATATACCCCAATTGGGGAACCTTACTCTTTTGTCTTAGAAAATCTTATCAAATCCGGAGCCATCACCCTTCCACCTATAAAACCACACACTAGTTTTGACCCTGCTCACCCATTGCCCACATGGTATAAAGAACATGATTTCTGTAACTATCATCGAGTAAAGGGTCATAGTGATGACAACTCCATCACTTTAAAAAATATTGTCCAAGAAATGCTCGAGAAAGGTGAGTTAACCATGGATAATCCTAATACACATTTAAACCAAAACCTACACATCTTCAAGAAACAATTTCCCAACTATGCCCCTTTGTCTGATCAAACCGGTGAGACCTCAACTCACGATACCCATACCCGTGAGGTTCACACTATCTTTAATGACGTACTTGTCACCTCCCAATTACCCCATATTCCTTCCATAGAGGAGATCCTAGCCCGAAATCCTCCTTCCACGTCAAAACTGACCTCCCCTGTTCTTTCACCTAGAAAGGAATACCTTTCATCTCCTTCATCACCTACGGAAGAGTCTTTTGCTAACATTGAGACCATCTCACCCCTGGCTTCACCACTTAGGGAATCTTTACCCATAGTACCTCCTCCACCCATAGAGGAGCACCCATCACCTCCTCCACCCACAAAGGAGCACCCATCTATTCCTCCACTTGCTGAGGAAAACCCATCATCTTCTCCACCAATCATAGATCCAGTTGAGATACCTTTTCCTCTTGGCGAGCATTCTCCATCCATTACCTAGAATCCTGTAGACCTACTTTCAGCTCTCTTAACCACGGAAGCTGAAGGTAGCCAATTCCCCATCTCTAAGACACATTTTACGGGAATTGCCATTAGATCATCATCAACTCCACCTACCAACATTTCATTCTCACATTTGGCCGATCACTTAGATTATGTGGATAAAGCGTTACTATGGGGGCATCTTCTACTTCTAGTCTTGATGCAGATGCAGATGTCCCTTACTAATACTTCCACCATCTACCCAAAATATTTTGACCAATCGAACCAAACATAGCCACCTCTATCACAACCCCTTTCACAACATTTTTTATAGCTCAAACCACACCCTCACCCACAACCCAACCTACATCTAAACCCAAACCTGCACCTACAACATTCGCCTCGACTAAACCTATTACCACTTTAGGGGTCACCCCAACCACCAGTCTTACTCATCCACCTATCAAGCTAGATTTAGCTACATTCTCCAAATTCAACACCACACCTACTCTGACACCCAAATAGAAGAACCAAACCCATAGAACTAGTACCCTAATTGTGCCAATCGCACCTGCACCTCTCCCATCTGTCTTAGGATCTAAGCTTCACAACATGGTCAAGAAACCTCCACCCATCAATAAACCAAAAAAACAACAACTCATTATGTCCTCACAAACCTCTAACTTACCCAGATGCCCAACAAGACTTACACCCACACCTACAACATCTCTACCACCACTACCTCCAATACCCTCAGCTATTACTTGACTACCCACTACACTTCAGTCGATGTCTCTCACATCCTAAGCATGACCCACATCCTCTACCTTCACAGCACCCCCATTATCCCCATGGGTAACTCACCCTTTTGCTCCATATGCTTTTCCTTCTATATCTTGTACACCCACATCTACTTTACCCAAGAAGGTGCAACCCACAAACAAAACTCCACTACCCCACAATAAGTTAGTCAAAACAACCACACACCCTCCTACCCATCCTTCTAGTATAAACCTACCTAAACAAGCATGAATGACACCTAAAACCACGCTAGCACCCAAAATCATAGGTCGACCTACTCCTCCTCTTCCAAAGACTGTTCCTAAAAAATTAACCACACCTACACCCAAACCCACATTCACTTCCCATTACGATCCACTAAAAGGGTCCTATGCTAAAATTTTAATGAACCTCCTTGAGACTTTTGTCATCACATTACCACCACTAAGACCTTATGACCCCTTCAAACCCAAGCCAAAAGGGTTTGATGATACTAAAATTTTTGCCTACCATCGTGTTCCAGGAGACGATGTGGAAAACTGCAAGGCCTTGAAAACTATCCTTATCCAACTGTGTTCACCAAAAACCAAATTTGATGACGATGACATTCTCAATGAGGATCCTACTTCACCAACACCCATTCCCACACTACCCACTCAACAACAATAACCCCCACCCTCAAAACTCTTAGAGCCACCCCCAAGATTTGAAATTAACATGGTTTGCATTAGAGAACTTACCACACCACCACCCCAATGTCATTGCGCCCAGATCACCTCATAAGGATTTTCTCCTCTAGTGGGTTTTTTCCCATCATGTTGTTATACCATTCATCCTATACCTCCATTTAAAAAATCCCCTCAAATCGACATGATACACATCACTACACGTGCGCATAAGGATAAGGATAAAGAAAAGGAAGTTGAACCACCAACCAATCCTATACCCAACATACCATCTGCACCCATACCTAAAATCACTATCCACGGCCCCATGTACCCCATTTCTAATGGCATCACACATCGCACCATGCTGAAACAATTACACCAGTATCCCCTCAAAATGTCCCTATATGACCTCATCCAAACCTCAGAATCCCATAGTCAAGCTCTCATGCAGGTTCTTCAATCTATTGAGGTTTTACCCAATGACCCTACACCCATAGCCTCCATTATCACACCCCATCATGTAGCCACTCTCACCAAATTACCACCTTCATCATCACCTCACCCTTTTCACCAAGTAGCCTCCCTTACCTTCTCAGAGGAAGAGACTGTGCCACACCAAAATGATGACCCAGACCCAGCCCTCTTCATCTCTGTCCATATTGATGACATACGGGTACGCCGTGTGATGATTAATGAGGGCACTAGAATTAATATTATTTCATCCCATGCATTCACTCAAATGTGCATACCTGACAATTACATGCATAAACATCCTGTCATGTTGCATTCATTCAATGACATTATCACCTCTACACTAGGCACCATCATCCTCCACATTCACGTGGGCCCCCGCACTATTGTAGAATTATTTCATGTCTTGGAGGGGGAATTCCAATATAACCTATTGTTTGGCAGACCGTGGATCTATGTCATGGGCTGTGTTCCTTCCACTTTACATTGTTGTGTAAATTTTGAACACAAAGGACACACTTATACCATTCTAGCTGACCCCTCACCTTTTAAAACATGCAACATGCTTTACCGATCCAATGATGTGTTCATAACTAGTAAGCCGTCTACCTCCACAACCACTACCGCTTCACCTACACCTCCACCTACTAGTACAACCACTACTTCTACCATACATACCTCCTCAATTCCTACCACTTCCACTTCCTAATCTACTAAATCCACCTCCACATCGACCTCTAACACATTATCCATACCAGCTACCTACATACCAACCATCGATCCCTTGGAAGGTGATTTTCAATGCCTCACTTTGGGGGAGTACCACCTATATAGTGTCAACACATTCCTTACTCCATAAGAGTACAAAATCCTTCACCAACACCCACGTTACGATCACCATATAGGAGAACATCTCCTTTATGGTCCTCCTAACCTTCGTACTAGTCTCACATATGGGGGACTTGATACTACCACTTACACACCCGAACCACCACCACAGACCCACCCATTTTCCACTAACTTCCAATCACTTACCAATCTCTGTTTTTCCCTCATCTTCCTGCACCAATGTGTGTGGAAGGGTTTTGGTTTTGGATTTTACGAGGAAGGCCACCATACCGTTATTCCATGTACCACCCACAAACATAATGGCTGTAGTCGTATCAACTTTCCCGAACCACCTACCAAATAAGCCCACATCGAAATCATTAAGGACACTAGCTCTTCTCCACCTTCATTACCACCTTCATTGATGGAATCGATCGATCCGGAATCTATCCCTCCTAACTTTTTTTTTCATAAACACCATTTCCTTGGGGCCTCTGACTTATCAACGTGAGGGTGAGGCCCCTTCCACTCTTCGCTTCCTGTATGTTGAAATGATTGATGATGATACACCTTCAATTAACATTGTTCAATGTCAGGATGATGAATCCATACTCACCTACCTTGGTGTAGAAGACTCATATATTCATCTGTCATTACCCTCTGAGATGCAAAACATGTTGAATGAATCAACTATCGAGATCAACATTCATAGTCAGGACGACCCACAAATCCTAAAGATCAGACAATATTTAGATGCTGCTAAATAGGAAGCCATCACTTCTTTTCTTAGAGATCATAAACATGCTTTCATTTGGTCTTACGTAGACATGCCTAGTATTGACCCCACCATATTGGTCCACAATATCGTAACTGTTCCCGATGCCAAACCCATCAAACAAAAACTGAGGAAAATGCACCCTCACATTGCTCTTCTCGTCAAAGAAGAACTTCAACACCTTCTTTCCATTTCCTTCATCTTACCCATTGATTATCCTCATTGGATTTCCGGCATTGTCCCTATCACTAAAGCGACAGGGGGACTCTACATTTTCATGTACTTCTATGACCTCAACCTAGCCTACCCGAAAGATGACTTTCCCTTACCCAGTATTGATCAACTAGTTGACCTCACCGCTGGTCATGAGATGCTATCACTCATGGATGGTTTCTCAGGTTATAACCAAATTTTGATTTCCCCAGAAGATCAACACAAGACCTCGTTCATCACCCCTTGGGGGGCCTTCTGCTATCGAGTCATGTCTTTTGGCCTTAAAAATGATAGTGCCACATATCAACGGGCTATGACTTACATCTTCCATGACATCATGCATCACATACTGGAAGATTACGTGGATGATCTCTTGGCCAAATCTAAATGCCACTCTGAGCACCTTGTCATCCTCAAAACCATCTTTGACAATCTCATTAAATATTACATACACCTTCAACCTAAGAACTGCGTCTTCACGTTTCTCTCAGGAAGGCTCTTGGGATTTATCGTTTCCCTCTGTGGTATAAAAGTTGACTCAGCTAAAGTCAAGGCCATTCTTAAAATGCCTCCACCTACTAACCTTCGAAAACTCCGTATCCTGAAAGGTAAGTTATAGTCCATTCATTGTTTCATTTCACAATTATTTGATCAGTATCAACCATTTCATCATCTACTCAAGAAGAATGTCTCCTTTAAATGGGATGATGACTGCCACAATTCTTTTGAGGCCTTAAAAAAATACTTTCTCCAACCACCCATACTCATCCCACCTAAAGAAGATCAACCTTTTTACCTATTCATATTAGCTTCCAATCATTCCTTAGGAGCCATGCTTGCTCATTGTGATGAAAAACACAAGGAGAAGGTGGTTTATTACATAAGCCGTACTCTTTTGGACTATGAAACCCAATACAACCATCCCAAAAAACTTTTCTTAGCCTTAGTTTTTGTTGCCACTAAACTCCATCATTACCTACTCAACCACAAGACCTATGTTGTGACCAACACCGACCCCTTACACTTCATGTACACCAAACCTAATCAAAATCAGCATGCCGCATGATGGCTTATGCTTTTAGCTGATCTTTACTTTGAATTCATTCATCAAAAGTCCATCAAGGGCCAAGCTATCGCTGAAAAATTGGCTGACACACCTATTTCCAGGGACCAACCCTCTAATTTAGACTTTCCAGATGAGTCAATTTCCACCCTTTCCCTGGATGAACCCCCTTACCAAATGAAACTCTTCTTCGATGGTTCTAAGTGTCAGCCTGGGGGTGGGGCTAGTATTATCCTTATTCCTCTTGATGGTGAACCCATGCCTTTGTATTTCAAACTAGATTTTTAATGCACTAAAAATATTGCTAAATATGAAGCCCTCGTATTAGGTCTCCAAGTTGCCTATGCCCTCGAGGTCAAATCAATCAACATCTTTGGTGATTCTCAATTTGTCGTAAACCAAGTCAATGGTATGTACCAATGTTGTAATGAGATAATTCAAAAGTATAAACATCATGTATACATACTTTTGATCACCTCTGATCATTACACCCTTTAAACCATCCCACTTTCAACCAACAAATTTGCAAATACCATGGCCTACTTAGCTTCCCAAATACCTGCTTCAGCCGCTGATTCTAAAATATTTGTCACCTTACAATGGCTCTAATCACCTTCTTATTTACCTCATGATGTTTACTCGATTAGAACTGATACCCCTAACCCGAGTGAAATTTAGTATAAATAATACTCCGACTACCTTTCTCTCTCTATCTTACCTCCTGATCTCACCGGTAATGGACAACATGCCTTCCTTAAAAAGGTCTCTCATTATGTCATCCTGGGGGGACTCCTCTATAAACATGACTTTGATGGTATTCTCTTACGATGCCTCACAAGTTATGAAATTCCTTATACCATTAAGGAGGTTCATGATGATATATGTGGAGGTCACTTTAGTGGCCTTGTTGTTGCTAAGTGTATTCTCTGCCTAGGCTATTATTGGCCAAACCTTAACCATGATTGTTGTGACTACGTCAAACATTGTGTAAAATGCCAACAAAATTCCAATCTTCATCATACAGCTAGTCATTCCTTACAGGTTGCGCGTGACCTTTGGCCCTTCTCTCAATGGGGTTTGGATCTTGTTGGAGAAATCAATCCTCATTCATCCCAATGCCATCAATGGATCATCACTACTACCAAATACTATAAAAAATGTGTGGAAGCCATACCACTTATCTCCACAAAAGCTGAGAAAATATGTGAGTTCATTAACCACCACATCATTTGTCACTTTGGTGTTCCTTATCGCCTCATCACTGACAATGGAAAACAATTCAAAAACAAAACATTACAAAAAATTTGTGACACCTTCGACATTTAGCTTAGTTTCTCCTCACCTTATTACCCATAAAAAAATGGCCAAGCTGAATCCACTAACAAAACCATCAACAAAATTCTTATGAAAGTGGTTGATGATATTGGGAAGGATTGGTATACACACATTCATTTTTCCCTATGGGCATACCGCACTAGTATTCACACTTCCACAACACTCTGAGGGCATGGGGCCCTTGGAGGATAGCTCAGCCATAATCTACCCTAAAAAATTCATCTTCCATGTTACCCACCATTTACATCACATCTCACTTAGTTTCCCTTTTATACCCAAAATTGGAAATTAAACCACATACATAACAAGTTGCTTCATATTTTAAGAATTATCATAGCATAATTTTATTACACCTACCATTTCTCTATCGTCACTATGTATAGATTATACCACATCTCACATATGACCCATAGTATCATTCATTGCAAAAAATAATGAATCAAAAATTCACCTACTTTTAACTCAACCATGCCTAACCAACTTGACTCGATCCATGCCTAACCAAACCTAACTCAGCCATGCCTAACAAAAACTAACTCAGCCATGCCTAATAAACCTGACTCAATCCATGCCTAACCAACCTGACTCGATCCATGCTTAACAAACTTGACTCGATCCATGCCTAACCAACCTGACTCAATCCATGCCTAACCAACCTAACTCGATCCATGCCTAAAACCAACCTGAATCGATCCATACCTAAACTGACCTAACTCCATCATGCCTAAATCACCTAATTTCTACCCATATCAAAACAACAAAGCCATATCTCATCTAACACATGTAATAAACCGAAATCTCATCACCACATCAACAAATAAAAAAATACCATGTATCTCATCACATAAATAAATAAATGTGTATCTCAAATATACATGGTTATCTCATCATGTCCATCATCTCAAAAATTTTGGCACACAGGTTGATATATAATATAAAATGTCATCGGCATGTAGACCAGTCTCATATATACAAAAAATAATGAATCAATACAAAATATCTTCGGTACGTAGGCCAGTATATGCTTGAAATATACAAATCACTCATACATCCTCACTATATTTGGCACACATACCGGTATATATATATCCCAAAAATAACTATAATACATCAAAAACTAGGTGACCGCATATCAAGCATCTCACCGGATTTCCTCCATCTCTGTGTCACCTGTACCCTTAGCCTCCTAGGTGCCTACCAACATCTCACCTAGAGCTGGCCTATGTGCACTGGTAGCCTCTGCCTGATCAGGTCTCAGAGCTGGCTGACCTCCTATGCTCTCCAAACTGTGAGTGCGGGATCTTGTCTTCTCACTGGACACCTGTTGTGCCCTATACTCACCATAGGATATGAAATCTATCTTGGCCACCATAATCTGGTCCTGATAGCATTTCACCTCACCTAGGGCATCCCATAACGTGGATATAGGCACGGTCTATGGTGGTCCCATAGATTTCGTCCCCTGTTCCTACCCTGCCAAACCCTACCCTAATCCTGCCTGTGAACTGGGACCTACTCCCAGTAACTATGGTGGTGTCCCCTACCCCTATGCCTGTATCTGGGCCTATAAGGCTCTAATTTACACCTTGGTTATGGCTAAATGTCCCTATAAAGCTGTCACCTGAGCTTGTAAGGCTATCACCTAACCATCCCCCTTCTCTCTGTCTCCATATCCTCCATCAGCCATCTGGGCCTACAGATTGGCCACTTGTACATGTAGCTCTACTACCTCTTCCTTTGATCCCTCCAGATGTCTCTACAGTATACCCAACTGGGTAACGAGCATAGCTACTTGCCCTTGTAGGGCGTCTCTCTACACTGTAATGGTAGCTAGATCTGTCCACCTCGGTCTTGGTGGTATAGCTTGTAATTGAGTCACCCACCACTATCTGTACATGTTTGTACACCTGACATCACATATCTTTGGGTCCACTGACTACTCCTCCTACCCTGTGGGCACTATAGGCTATGGTATAGGTAAGGTCCTCTCCACTTCATCTCTTCGATACTATGGGAAGGGCAGAGGAATGTCCTGTACAAGCCTGAACTGCCATCAGACTCTGTCTACCGAGATCATCTCGTCCTCCCTAACATGGCAACCATGTATCCATCTCTCTAGCTAGAGCTTAGCTAGCTCCTCATACATATTCCTATATGAGGGGGATCCCACATAAGGCCTCCAGATAATGTCCACTCCAGACAATCCCTCTAATAACTACCAAAATTGGGCCACATCATGTGTCAACCTATCAGATCTCCACTCTCCAATCATCGGAACCCATATCCTGTATCCCACCCACACAAATATAGGTGGGAATGCATATTCTCAGGTCATCCCTATAGGATTCACACAAATATGTGCTTGTAGGCCCAGTAGTGTAGTATAAATGTATAACATAGGATAAACTTGCGCAACCACACATATGCCCACAACTCCCTATACAGTTGCACCAATAATGTTGGTGCCTAGGAAAAGTGGGTCTCATGCACCATCATGTCATGGAGTACCCCCATCAGTGATCAGGGAAAGCTTCCACCCTCTACATCTAGAAGTGTATAGCAACACACTGCCTCCATCAACAAAACCACTAGCCTCATCTCCTCTAGATGGGCTAGGTACATCTCTCCATAGCTCAAACTGGTGCTATGGAATCTTAGATCAGCCAATACCTCTCCAAAAATAGACATAATCAGCTCCTCTGAGGCCTCAAAGGAGATTGAATAAATGTGGGCACCCAATATGAGTAACCAAAGAATCTGGAACATGTCCTCCAGGGTGATAGTCATCTCACCCATCGACAGGTGGAACGTGTTGGTCGCAGAGTCCCATCTATCGATGAGCATGACCATAAAAATTGGCTACTAGACTACATGTCTATATTGATGAACCCCACTCAAGCCCACTACCTCCACATGTTATAGCTCTAACAGGGTCGCTGCCACACACTGTCACCAGTAGAGGTAGAACCCTGTCCCACATATGTAACTGTACTTTCCCCTGCACCTAATATAAACACAACGTTAATTTACCTATATCAATCCCTATTCACCAATTAACATTTCCCTACACCCTATTTTCATCCTACCCATCTCAACTACCTAGCCCACATCACTTTTGGACCCTTGTGTCCAATGATTTGACCAGTACCGATTCGTCCTAACTAACTTTGGTCACCCTTAAACTGACATCAGTCACTTGTTTGGTGACTGATACTAGTTCACCTTTATCGACCATGGTTACCCCTTAACCAGAATCAGTCACCTGTTTGGTGACTAATACTAGTTCCACCTAACTAACGCTGGCTAGACTTGACTGACATTGGTCATTGTCATGGAAAAACCCATGACTTCCCAAAACCCCCCTTTTCTGAAAAAAAACCTCCCCCTACCCCTTTTACCACCCTATAATGACCTAAGCTACTCCTGGACCTCTACCCACCCCACCTATACTATTTACTACCCTCCCCCTTCCTCCTTTCATCCAATATTCCCCCCATTCCCACATTTAATTTGTGCCCACACACAAAAATGAAAAACCAAAAAAAAACCTACAAACAACAATAAACTAATCTTCTAATCTATCAAATCAACAACATAGAGTAGGGAACTTACTTCATTGTGCTACCGCCATCTCAGTGGTAAATCTGGCCATTGTACTAGTTGTCTACCTAATCCCACTCTGGCCCTCACATCACCGAATCGATACCCACAACTTACAACCAATCGAATCTCTTTCCTAGATTCTATGGACCCACTACTCACCAACCTATCCCTCATCAAATCACACTGACAACTCACTGTCCCATTTCATCTGAACATTTTTCTCTCTTTTCTCTCTTTTTTGTCATTTTCTTAGTTCACACAATAACAAATGAATAACACAACACGTGGATTTTTTTTAATACCAAACCTGACTTAACTGACATTGGTTACCCTTGACCAGCATCGGTCGCATGCCCTACCTAACCGTCATCGGTTGACCTATACCGGCATTGGTTATCTGTGACCGGCATCGGTCACTCTCACCTACACATTGCCTTAAAATTTTCCCTTTTACCCTACCCTTCACCCTGATCATTTTCCCCACCCCACCTTTACCCAACCTATTTAGCTTAACTTTCCTGCCCTCATCATTTACTACCTCCCTTTTTCCTCCTTTGGGGACTTATTATTTTACCCCTACCTTGGCCTTACACATGCTGTGACCTAGATATTTGGACCTAGAGAATCACTCATGACCTTTGACCTCATGTGTTTGTTATACCTTACGGCCCTATTACATGTGTTGTTGACTTGATGACCTTACCTAGCCTATTGCCATGACCGTTTATCCTGACCCTACCTTTTGTGTACTGGAACATACCTAAACATTTCTACACCTAACCTACATTGTGTTTCCTGACCATATCCTATACCTTGGATACCGAAATCACTTCAACCTCATTTGGATAAACTTATCGACCTTAGATGATGTAGAGTTTTCCTACTCTTCAACCTGGTAGCGTGTTGTAGTTTATACATGTGCGTGTGTCTGAATGTTACTACCTTTGACCTTGACCCATTACCTAGATTTCCTGAGTAGACCTTTAACCCTTCTTCACCCGCTTCCCACCTACCTTTTCCACCACATTTACCTTTTATGAAACCAATCACCTATTCTTCCTGTTACCTCGTTAGTTCTTGGTTTGAGGGGGATCACCTTCACCCACACATGGGGCAACCACATCATATTTTTGTTAGTGTTGCTTACCAATACAAGCTACGCAACAAAAAGGGGAAAAATGTAGAAACTTAAATTAGTTCACACTCCCCTTTGGTCCCTCGGAAAATAAGCACATTTCATCACATTCACCTAGCCATAGCCCCCTTCACCCCACTAATATTAATTTAATTTAATTAATTAATTATCCTCACCATATCTTTTATTTAAATATCTTAATTTAAATGATATCCACACATACAGTTCACTTAGACACCTCATCAAGCCAACTCAACCTAAGACCTATTCTCAGTAAGTTGCCATAAGTAACTATGACTTACCCAAACCCTAAAAATCAATACCTACATTCCCTCTAACCACATTCCTGCATTCTTACAAGAGGCTTCCAGTCTAATCCATGGGTTAACGACATGAGATCCAAGGAAATCAAGAGGATCTCCCTAGTTTAGTAAACCTAGGAAATCCCACCTTGACTGACATCAGTTACCCTTAACCATCACTGGTTATGCCGGAACCACCGTTAGTTACCCTTTTAACCCCAAAACAACCTTATTCTTTACATTGGAAGTAGGTTGGTGAAAGAATGAAAAATTCGAAAAACATTAACACATTACAGAGAGAACACGCATGCAAGGAAATCAAGCATTTTTCTCTTATATAGACATGCTAGTAATGATCTGATCTAACCAAGCAAAGAGGAATGTACATGCAGCCCATGCAGAAGCTTTCCTTCAGTTGGTGAGCAATTGCAGCCTTCAAACCTCTCATCAGCACCTCCATCCCTCACACACAGGCATCCAGGACTAGAATCCAAGTAAGTATAACATCATACTTCTCTGGTTTGTTTCATTTCATCATTATATTATCATCTATTGCTTAATTAGCCATCCATAGACCTCCTTTAATACTTCCACCTTAATATACCCATTAAAACGTTGCCAAATCCCTCCCAAATCACCCAATACCTCTTCCTGACCAACCCAAAGTCCTTTTTGTAATCACAAACGAGATCCAAAGCTGGTTATGTGGCATTCCTAGATTTCCATAGTAACCAGCATCAGTTACATCTAACCATTGTCGATCATCCTTAACTAACACTGATCTCTGTATTTGCCCATACAGCCCAAAATAGTGACCTACCCACCAAATTTCATCTCACCCTCATCCATATGTGGTCTTTCTGAGACCTCTGTCAGACCTACAGAACCCAAAACTAGTCACTTGACCTTTAGATCCTATTCTAACCTATCCTATTAGATTAGATCTAGTTTCTTATTGTGTTTTAAGTGAGATACCTAAATCATTTCAAATTATAACAAGATTTACATTTTTTACTGAATTAAATTGTTTAAAATAGTGGATGGATAGCCATCCAGGAAGTATAACACTTCCCAAATCTAGCATATGCTAGGCAGTTCACTGCACATATTGTTTAATTCCTTCTGGTGGTCTTACTTTTTATTACAGGTAGTTTCTCCTAGCCAAAAGGAATTTCTCATGATTAGATGTGGATTCAGAAGTCATACGTGCACAACAACCCATCAACCAACATTTGAAAAAGTATTCCTCATACGCCCGTTACCCTATTTGTGTTGTCAACATTTCAAAAAAATGATCTAAGAATCAAGTGAAACAGGGGGAAATGAGATGCCATTTCCCTTCCTATATTGATCCTATATGGCTTATTTATGTTTTATCAAAATTTGATCCAAATTAAAAAAAATATGTTCTTTTTCTGTCTGGAGTAGCTAGAAATTTTGAGGATGTAGTTAAATTTAGAGGGTATAACTAGACCTCGCTTCATATGTTGTTCCTCTAGCGGAAGGATGCCCAAATCCTTAGTTTTTCATGCACACTTAATCAAGTTAAGAGTTGATCACTCCTTACCCCAACACATCTCCATCAATGAAAAAATCAAAATCTCTAAACATTCAACACCATAATCATAAATCTTTCTTAGTGTTCATCATAACAATCTCACGTCTGTCATTACGTCACATGAATCAACACATTGATCCATGGTTTTCCATGCTATGTTTTCTCATTTGACACACACTTCTACTACATTTGTACATAATTCTACAACATGGGATTCCCAAGAATTCTCTTAGGTATGTGTATCTATCTACTCTATGTTATCAATCTTTCTCTCACTAACATAAAGTGGGGGAATATGTAGACACAAAATCATGCACTTACTACTATTTACTATACCACTAAGTATGCTATTTTATATATGGATCTTGCATTCACTGGTGACCCATTTCATATCCCATCTACTTTCCTATTTGGTTTCTATTGTTTTTATCTTTCACACTTTTCACTCATACACCCAGTTCTTGTCAGGTCATAGGAATCCCTATTTTTCAGTCTTCACTTATCTCTAGATACCAGTACCAAGGATTGGACATTAGCATTAGATGCTCCCATACATCTTGGGCACTCGTGTCCTCTTTATGTTTGATCTTACTTTTGACATTTGAGTTTGGTATTTTTTTTTTCCCTCTCATATCCTAAGGTAGTAGTTGGCATGTTGGGTCATTAGTGTCGAAATTCAAGAAAGAGATCCCTATATAAAAACAACATATATACCATTATAATTCTAGGAAATTATTGGCAAGGGATATTTATCTACATATCTCAAGAGATTACATTTGGGTACATTACTCTACATACACACTGCATAGAAAGGGGATTTCATTTTATTCCATCCACACATTTACATTTTATCTATCTACCTCCCACTATGTTGGTGTCATTGGCATGAGAGCAACCTAGGAGCATTATTACACACATAAGCATATAGAGTTACATTGGGTCTGAGATGTAGTGCAGTTTTCAATTGTAAGTTCACCATTGTGACACCTCATGATAGTCCAATCCCTCATTTTGCATCTTTCATTTTTAGGATTTGATTTCTTTTTTAGGGTTTTGTAGGAGAATATTTATTTGCATATTTATAAGTAACTTGAAAATCCAAGTGTGACATAAATAAGAAAAAATAAAACAAGTGTGAATCACTAGTGACACTATAAGAACCATGTTTCGACCATTTTTGCAGACTTCGGTAACCACAGAGAGGTCTTCGATGCCTGTGAGTGGCCTTATCCTTGCCCAAGTTCCCATGTCTAGGTATTTGGGCATCTCTACATTTTTCTGGACTAGATTACAATGGTTTCTACTCCTATTCCATCACATATGTTTGTTCAGAGAAGTTTTTGATTTCCAAATTTGAATTAATGAGGTGAAATAGTATAAATAAAACTAACCTCAGAAGACCAAGAGGTTTACTGATACCCACAAAGATGAATGCTCATGTTGGTGGTTGATTGAATCTTCCGAGTCTAAATGAGTGTGTGATTCTTCCGGTCCTAAAAATAAATATGTGATCAAAGACACTAAACATAAAGGATTAGACAAATGGATAAACGATATGCTTGGAAAAGGTTTATTCTAGGAATCCAGAGGGACTTCCTTGGAGGATGTTAGTTCACTTTGTAATAATTAAATGAATTAATCAAGATAACAATAATAATAGATAACAATAAACAAATGATAAATGTATGGAGAAATTTAGAACTTAAGGTTAAAAGGAAGGTCCTACGCAACTTCAAAGGTAGCCTAGGAAAGTGTAGATGTGATATGAATGGACTCGAAGTAGTTGTACCAAAATTCCTCAGTATCTTGTTGGATATAATAGAGAAACTTGATATGATCCTCAATTTCTTGTTTGTCAATGGAAAATCATATTTCATAGAGTGTGAGTTTGTGTAAGATGTTGTATTGTTCCCTAGAAAATGGGTGTTGGACTATGAGGAGATCATAAATTCTTGCAATCAGATGTGAATGACCATGAACTTCCATCTAATAAAGATCCATACTCAGAAACAACATGTTAAATGTAGAGGATTTCATAAAAACTGATAGAAAGATGACAAAATGATAAAAATATGATTTTGATAGGAATCACTTAAGATTTAAACCATTTTTTGGCAAATATGTCAGAAAATTTTACTTTCAGTGTTTAAAGTTTATTGTAAGGGTACATTTTCGACTGAGTTTGAAACCTATTATGGAAATTCCATTAGATAAATTCAATGGATTAAATTTTCACACATGGAAGGTGAAAATACAAATGCAATTAATGAACAAGAACCTTTGGGGAATTGTGAGTGGAAAAGAACTAGAACCTAGAGTCTATATGCTACAAAATTGACTTGAATAACAAACCATTTGATAACAAATGACTGATAACGAGATGACTGATGATATATGGGCTATGTCTGGATGATCAGATATTCAAGTTGCTATTATATAGACTTGAATGATGAAATTATGAAGATTCTTAGAGAGAGATCACAAAGGTGCTATTTATAATCATTGGCGATTAGGTATAATCACCAGCGATCCACATTTTTAGGGGGAAATAACTAGAAAAGTGCTTGAAACAACTTATAATAAAATATTTTTGGTTTGGGATTTAGGAAAATGGTTAAGTGAAGGTTGGGCATGAGGTGTAGATTTTATAAATATTGTAAAATGGCTAAGAAATTGTTGATTTGGGTTTTTCTTATTTAATTTTAGTCTCCAAATGGTTTTGGGTTGTTTTAAGCGGAGTAAAATGAGATTTTACAGTTGTGAAATGATTTAATAGGGTGTGAGAGAATATGTACATGGAGTAAATATTGTGGGGGATTTTAGACTTAGGATAAGAGATGTATAGATTTTAAATAATGTGTTAAATGATTTGATTTGATTTAATATAGTTGTGAAGATGGTGCATATGGTGAAGGAAATTAGTGGTGTAAATTTTGAGTGTCTACATTTTCCCCTTTTTATCGAGTAGTTTAGTGTAGGAAAAGTACTAGACAAAAATGATATTTGATAGATTGATTTGTATGGGTGATCCCCCTCAAAATGGGGTGACTATGGCATGGTGTAAGGAACATTAATTTGAAAAAGTTGGTTTGGATAAGTTAGACATGTCTTTTTGAAATATTTCCCCAAGACGGGGTATTGATACAATAGGTTTTACTATGAAATCAAGTGATATGGGGAACCAAGGGGTTCATTTCCTATATACATATGACCCATAAGGGCAAGCTACAAGGATAGGGAAGTGAAGTGATGGGCGGTTAAAGGGCTTGTATCCCATATATGTATGACATATCCCGTAGTTAAGTGGATTTTTAATTTTAATTTTCGAGGATTTGGGGTATTTAGAAGGATGCAATTTGTTGGAAAATGTGATTAAGTGGTATTGATTTTTGAAAATGATAATCAAGTAAAAATATGATGAAGTGCTAGCAATTCATAATGATCACCACTAATTTATGTGAATCACTAGTGATTCAAGGAATCGTCAAGGATTTCAGTGAAAGCTAGGGGAAGCTACAAAAGCCCTAGGTTGGTGATGAATAGTTCATTTCCGTGACTTGTTTTTGTAAAATTGAGAACTTGAGTGATTGAAAAACATGTGTTTGGGAGGTAATGGAATCATTGAGCAAGAACATTAGAAACCCACACAAGCTGAGGTGAGTGCCTAATTTTATTGATTTTGTTGAAATTTTAGCTAGTTTGATTGTTTTGGTCATTTTTATGCGTACTGAGGGTTTGTTTTTTTAAATTACCAGAATCACCAGTGATTTAAGTGGATCACTAGTGATTCAAGTGAATCGCTGGAAATGATTTGTCTATTATAGCTGTGAATATGGATTTATTTGTTTAGTGACATCGATGTGTTTGATAGATTTTTTGATAATTTTTTTGTAACAATTATCGCTTCATAGTATATGTTTTTTTGTATGTTTTTTTATTACAAGTGGATGTGAAATTGACTATTCTGAGATATGAATTGCTAATAAGCCTAGAGGAGGTATGGGAGGATATGTCAGATGATGATTGTAGTCATGTAGAGGTAAGTGGGGTTTGTAGGGATGTGTGATTATAGACGCATCCATAGATTTAGAGGATTATTATTGGCAGTTGATGGAGAGATGGGATCCAATCACCTGCACATTTTGGTTACTAATAAGTTAGATTACAATCACTGTGGAGGATGTTCATATGATTACAATATTGTCTAGTCTAGGGAGGAGGGAATTTATTATATTGATGAGATGGAGAGGGGATGATGTGATGAGGATATTATATGGAGCTAATGAAGATGATGTGAGGTATAATTCAAGTGTTTTTTATTAGTCAATCTCTATATGTTCTACAAGGAGAGAGGGTTTTACACAGATGACTATGTTGATGATGGGTATTTCTTTTTTTTATTCTTCTTGATTTTGGAGGGGAGATATTTTTATGGATGATGAGTGGGAGTAGTTGCAGAGATGATGGAGCATTAAGAATATTTTTTTCTTGGTCCCCTACATTATTAGCATAGATATATAGGGATTTTTAGGCTTCAAAAGTCCACAAGAGATATGGGATAGATATTGTCATTTATGTTACAGTGTTGGGCATTTGAGAACATTTTCATAGCTCGTACGCATAGGGTTTACCGTGGGGAGGTGTGGATATTACTGGCAGATATGTGGGATTTATGAGATGGCAAGGTGATGTGGGTTGATCGAGAGGGAAACATAAGGTGGACTCATTATAGATATATTCTTATAAGGTTTACAGGTGGGAAATTTTTTGTGGAGATATTATCTTGATTTTCTAGAGTGGCTCGGAGTTAAGAGTGTGAGCTTGATGGCCTACAACAGGAGTTTTGCATGTAGGGGATATGAGGGGGGAGAGTGGGATATTTTCATATTAAGTCATGTTAGACAACCAGTTTGGTTTGATCCCAGGATGTTACTTGAGGCTCCAGTACTATATAGACGAGATGAGGGAGATGCAGATAATCCCAAGGCAGTTATTGGATATGGACTCCTATTATAGTATGATGAGCACTAAGGATCCATTGGTTTAGATGAGCATGAGTGACCTACTTACTAATTGATGATGTTGGAGTGAAAATTGGTTAAAGGTGGTGGTTTGACTGGTGCTTATGCTGCAAGTTTGAGAGAGCTTGATTGATTCATAAAGGGAGGAGGGTGTGTGATCAAGTAGAAGGAGCACATTGAGATAGTTGATGTTAGTGATGATGAAGAGGGTGATGGAGATGAGGAGGACCTTGAGGCCATAGTTCACATAGTTGACGGCCGAGAAGGCCATGTGTAAGATAGCTGAGAAAGATGGTTTTTAGAGGGAGAGAGAATGATTTTATTAGAGTGATGGATACTTTGATTGGTGAGATGGATGGTGTTATTATCTGAGTGAGATTGACTTAGGGGCACAACTGGTGCAGGACATAACTGATCAGAGATTAGTATATACAATAGTGAGAGACCATGAGAAGGGATCTCGGTGTTACGGGGACTTCATTATCAGATGAGGAGTTGGTGGCCTGAGGCTAGGCTAGTAGTTCAGATAGGTGTGCAAAGGGAATGGTTAGTTATGACCACTATCAGTCTTTACAAGTCAGATGTGGCATATTATGAGGATATGGTGATACATAACTTACCCAATGTGATTATCTGTATACTTGATCATATGGTGCAGCAAGGATCAGCTCCTAGTGATTAGTGTGGGGAGTGTGGGTCAGCCACCTCAAGGACTAGATGGAGGAAGCTAGAGGTGATGGCAATCTTGTGTAGGGAGGCGATGGGAGTGTTTTTTGTAACTAGCAAGTTTTCTTGGGGGTGTCTCAGTTCACTAGATAGATGATAGGTACTTGTATTTTTATTTTATCTACGGATCTTGTATGAAACCTTAATGTATAGTTTTTTGATATACGTGTGAAGTGAGGGGACTCCTTGATGATGTTTTTGAGACTTTGATCATGATTACATATGTGTGTGTGTGTGTGGTGATCTATTTTGGATTACTAATTCATGTGTTGATTATGATTCATGTTTTTATATGATTTTAATATGTTTAATTGATGATTATAGGATTAAAATGTTTATAGGATTAAAATTTTTATATGATTTGAAATGATGATATAGCAATATTGTTATGACTTAAAATGTGATCTGAAATTTTATCAAAATTTATTCTAGCCTTTTGGAATAGGATTAAAAAAATAATGATTTATTTGGTATTGGATTTGATACATATGTGATGGGTTATGAGATATGTGAAAGAACTTGCACTTTTGTCCTAAACAAATATTAACATGAGACTATCATTAGGTAGTTACACATAGATATCTCTAGATAAAAAGCGGTGGAGTGGTTAAATGTACCTTCCTAGAACATGAAAGGGGTGATATATGTAGGTTGTGTAGGGGAGTAAGTATCTCCTATTAATATTTTCATAGAGAGGTGCCCTATATTTACATATTTTTCTTTTATTTTGAAGAAAACTAATCAATGCTGAACAGTTTGCTTTGATGGGAAAAGTTGATCGATGTGGAGAATATTTTCTAGGATACTTTTTGATATTTGAATTTTTTGAAGGCGATCGATGTGGGAATCATTTTATATAGGTATCCATTCATTGAGGGAGTGGTCTACAATTTTTAATTTCTTATTTTTCTTTTTTTACAGATAGTCATCCTTCAAGGGATCATTCTATAATTTTATAGGTGGTTGTCCTTTGAGGGATCAGTATACATAATAAATTTTGATATTTGAATATCTATCCTTCAAGGGATCAATCTATTATTTTTTATAAGAGCATCCATATATATATATATATATATATATATATATATATATATTATATATATATATATAAGCTAAGTTAAAAACCCCTAATAGACCATTTCAAGGAGGAGAAGAAATGTGAACACAACCTACACATATATGCTCCATGACGTGTCTTCAGTTAGTACATAAGGTAGGATGGATGTAATGATAATGTGGCGTTCCTACTAAGGAGGAACTCATCCAAGTTTAAAGATGGGATGAAAAATAATTTGTGGTGCTCATATTTAAGGTGATTAAGGATGGTGATGGAAAACCACATTCTCTCAAATCATTACAATGAGAAAAAATGGTTGGTTGGTGGTAGAAATAAGATATTTTGATGTAACTAATGTCATGATGGCTAAAATTTTTAATAGTATAAAGGATGAAAGTGCAAGGCATTCAAAGGTTACCTTTTCAAATGTACCAGTCAAGGGAGGTTAGGTGTTACGCTCCCGACCCATACTTGTGAGTAATGACGTATGGAACCGAAATCCAGTTGGGGGAAAACTTTTCCACGTTTACTCCTTTCTAAAGTAGTGAAATTTTGATTTTCTTTTTAGAATGAGATCATCTATTTTTAATTCATGTTCTTTTACATTAATTATATGTATGTGTATTTGATGCATTCTTGATAGACTTGATGATGCTTAAAGGGCTATCAATATGTTTTTCATCTAATAATTCTAATTGTGTCTAAACGGTCTTTTTGATATTATTTGTCAAGGATAAAATATTTGAGAGATACATAAATTGATGGGATTTGACACTTCAAAGGGGAGGACCACCTCGAAAGCCATAGAATAGTGAAAAATATATAGCACCTGTAGGGGTATGAATGCTAGTCCGATAAGCCCAAAGAGCAAACGAGATCTAAAGATGCCAATTCCTACCTACTTTGTCTATTGTTTTCAAGAGGATTTTATTAAGTGTTTTGTTATATTCTTCATCTTATTCCATTTTTTTGGGGATTAGTATGGTTGATGAAAAGACTAAGTTTGATGTTGAAGGTGTCACATAAATTTTCTTAACATCCTTATTTTTGAAGGATTTTTCCATTGTCTGTGATAAGCTTGTAAGGAACACCACAAGTGACGTATGATGTATTGATAGATGAAATATGGTGATGTTATTTTATTTTGTGGATGGTTAAAGGAAAGGATTCAGCCCATTTTTTAAATTATTCAGTGGATGTCATGATAGAGTGATGTTGTTAGTGAAGAGTGAGTATTTAAAATGCCAATGATGTCTTATCCCCATTGTGAGAAGGGTCATAGGTTATGAGCTTGTTGCAAATCTTAGCTGGAAACATGGATGAGGTCTAAATTTTTGTTAACATTTTATGCAATTTTTGACATATGTATTCACATAATATCCTAATTGATATGTAGGCCAATAATATCCCAAGTCATAAGACACGTTTAGCGACAGGTGTTACCATTGAAATGTCTGCCACGTATACCGTTATGGACTTCTTTAACTTACTTTGAAAAATTCGTGAGAATTAATACATATTAATAGAAGGCCATCAAATCCACATTTATATAGGATACCCTCATATAATGATGTACTGCAAATGGCGCATTAAATAAAATACCGTTTAGTGTTTTGGGATAGATTGGATTGTATTTTAGATTTTGAAAGGTAGTAGAATATTTGTGTGTAAAAAAATAAGTTGGATTATTTTTGATGACGTTCATAGAGGGGAGTTCATTTTTATTATATGGTTCATCTAATCTATGAAAAACCATGAAAATTTTAGAATTTTTTAGTTGATTCTTTAGTTGATAAAGGAATAAGGGATCCTAAAAAAGTCCATGGTGTCTATCAAAGTTATTATAGGATCGTGGAACTGTTTGGATGGTATAATGATCAAAGAATTTGAGAAGAAATTCAACATTGGATTTTTATTTTTGAAGAATTTATTTTTTACATTGATAATATCCTTTAATTTGATTAATGACGAGATGTGAGTCTCCATAGGTTTCTAAGATTTGAACACCCAGCAGGATAATAGTTTGTAGACCCATTATTTTTTAGATAATTAAAATATTTTAAATGGAGATTAGAACCAAAGGGTTAACGGGACCCCACCCATTATAATAGATATAACATTTTAAGGACCAACACAAAAATAAACTTGAGATCAACTAAAATCTTTCCTACAACTAAAATTTTCATTCTCCAACACACTAAACAACTTCAAATGAGGATCACCTACAAAATATTCCACTCATACCCCCCACATTTCCACCATGAGTGGGGATCATTCAAAAGGGGTAGAAGAATAAAAAAATCCCATAAGCCACCGAAAGGCCAAACAAAATAAATAAGGCCCCTTTGGGCTAGATGCAACCAAATTTTCAAACAAAGGACATCAAAAAGGGACCAGTAAACCAACACTAACAATTGGATGCTCTACACATGATCCCAACACCAACAAAGGCACACCCCCACCACACATTACCACAAATCAAAGAGTAACAACAACCACCATGCATAAAATTCCACTAAAACACAACCCAACTGACAAGCACTCACCAAGGGAGACCATACCATGCAAATACTACCAACACCTCAAAATCCCAAACCCTATGAACTTTTGATCCCTAATATGCAAGCTTTGGACATGTCAAGTTAAGGGGAAACAAGTAAGGATGGATATTTCTTCCTGATTCAATGTTTAGGAAACTAGGCTAGTCGGTCCCTAACTAAGAAGAAAAATGAAAGAAAAACCACCCCCCTTCTAGATAGATAAACCAGATCCAGTGCAAATCCCTTCAACCATACCTCTGCCAGCCCCTTCATAAAAAATAGACCTTCAAGGATCAATCCACATCATGGGAAGATCACCCCCCACAACATCCACTCCTTCAATATTAGAAAATCCCAAACCTTATTCAACCCACAACCCGAAAACACTCCAACATACTCAGAAGGGCCTTGTCAAGTGTAAGATTTGAAATAACTAGGGCCAAAGAGAGATTAGGAGCTAAAGGCTTAAAAACTTTGTTGTAGGATTGTCCACCTCCTAGATAACCCCTCAGAATGGAAAACCCCTTCAAGCTGAGGTGCGACCTCCAACTCATCTCGTGAAAAATGTAGACGAGAGTAAAACTTAAAAAAATTTAACACTAAGTCCTCAGATGGAAAAGGAACAAACGAAACAGGACCCAAAACCTTCCTAAGAGCTTATAAGAAATCCTTCGTATCTTGAATCAAAATAAATCCTACAAAATAATTGGCTTCCCATAAAATCCTTCTGACCAATCTCTCCTCGAGTGGGCTGGAACTAAACACAAAACCTTCCATACATCGCTTAACTAGCTAAGAATAGAGTTGATCTAAAATAACCACTTCACTAAGCTCCTTCACCCACTCCCACATTGTTATTCCATTTCCACTGCAATCCCTCAAGTATTTCTTGATCCAAAACCCTAACGCCTACATCCCCAATCCAGGGTATTAAATATATTATTGTGTGAGAAATTATTATGTTATTTTCCATGAATGTCTAAAACCAACTCTAGATTTGGTATCAGAGCATGCTCAATTTGTAGACCCATTATTAAAGCTTCATATTATTAGTGCATTTGAAGTTCCATTTGAATGATAGAGGAATAGGATTACCCCAGGGAGGTACGATGATAATACCGGCCCCTCCCCCTTGCTAGAATTTAGATCCATTAAAGAAGAGGGTCATTTTCATAGGAGTAAATTCATGTTCATCAAAAGTGTTGATTGATTTGTCAAGAAATTGTTCATGAGGAAGTTGAATGTCAGGTAGGGGTGTTTTGGAATGTTGGTCTACAATGTCCTAGACCTTAATGGACTTTTGTGATAGGAATTCCAAATCAAACTTGGTCATAAGCATAAGCCACTGAGTGATGCGGACACTATGATATGGTTTAGAGTGCATGGTTTTAAGTGGATTGAAAATGTTGACAATGTAAGTTTTTTGATTGAGTAGATAGTGGTGTAGCTTTAAATTTGGAAAGTATAAGGCACACCATAGTTTTTTATCTTATGTGTAATGGGTTTCATATTCATAGAGAGTATTAATTATGTAGTAGATGGCTTCCTCACATCCTTTCTTATATCTATGGGAGAGCATGGATCCTAAGGCATAATTCATGGGTAGATATGTAAAGATAAAATGGTTACCCCTCATGAGGAGGTATAAGCATGAGTGATGACAAGAGACAATTTTTGAGTTCATTGAATGCTTTTTGACAATTAATATCCCAATTAAATTCTACATCTTTATGGAGAAGATGATGAAATGGTTGACAATGATATGAGAGTTGAGATATGAATCTTCAGATAAACTATATTTTACCTGAAAGACTATGTAATTTTCTGAGATTTGATGGAGGAGGAATTTATATAATTTATTTGATTTTGGATGGGTCTACTATAATTCCTCGGATAGATATGATGAACCCTAGAATTTTACCATTGAGAACACCAAAAACACACTTATCGGGGTTAAGATAGAGGAAATATTGGATAATACGGGTGAAGATCAAGTCAAGAAGGGTGAGATGGTCTTTGTATTGCTTACATTTCCATAAGAAGCCATCAACGTAGTTGTTGGTAGGAAAATATGTATCATAACACAAGCAATGGTTGAGGGGAAAATAGTCCCTCCTCTTTATGGGAGTGGTTCTCTTATTCACCAAATAAAATAAAAAACCTACTTATTTACAAAGATACAATCTATCAATATTCAAATGAGGATTTTTATGTATCAAATTTTTCCATATTCAATCATCTTCAATACAGAAGATAAAGAGGTAGAAGAATCAATAGTTTGAGGAATGGAAATGGCAGCACTTTCAAATATATATATTTTAGAATAGTATGTTACTTATGCATACATGAAATATAAACAACACATGAATATATATATATATATATATATATATATATGAATAACCCATGGGACATTTATGTAGTAAACACAAAGTTCTCAACACTACATCAACTAAATTGAACATAATTTCATATCCAAATACATTAAATCCAAATTTACAGGTTAAGGAAAAAAATAAAGAATGCAAGAATTGAGAGGGAAGGATTTCTTTTGTATGGATTCTTGGCAGTCATGTATCTTTACATCCAAAACATAAAAATCCAACAACCCTTTTTACAATGAGAGAAATACTTATATAGGCATAAGGTTGGTTATAACTAACTTTCTAGTTTCATTATTTTTAATTAAATGTTTACACATAATTAATGAATTACAGTTTAGTTATATTATTTAAAATTTTACATATTTTAAAATAATAAAGCTAACATTGAATCAAAAAAACTAGAAAGAAGAGTTTAGGAACTTGGGGAAGGAGCACTTATAGATGTTTCTTCCAAATTATTCACTTTCAGAACTTGATTTATAAATTTTAAGAGGGTTCTAACAATCTCCATGCATTTGGGAATGGTGGTATTTTCTATAACATTCATCTAGCTA
The DNA here is from genome assembly GCA_019776745.2 of Taxus chinensis. NCBI lineage: Eukaryota > Viridiplantae > Streptophyta > Pinopsida > Cupressales > Taxaceae > Taxus > Taxus chinensis. Next base: position 289,666,236 of record CM034154.1, on the reverse strand, counting down.
CCTAAATAATCTTCCATCTCCTCTCCCATATCTGAATTTTTCAATAAGCCTTTGATTAACTGTATGATCACACTACATAGTTTAATGATCTCATCCATTTTCTCTTTAGTCACAGTTTTAGGATTGAACAATTCTTCTTTGATTAGTGCCCTAAAACTTGCCTTGATTTAGTATAGTATGTATCTCTGTGTGGAATTATCTCTATAAAATTGATACTAAAGATCCTGAAATTCATCAAGTATTACAGATTTAAATGTCTCTCCATTTTGCACTATGCTCTTAATTTCATCAATTGCCTCTTCCAGCACTTTCATCTTCCATTCTACACTAAATACTGAATTCTTGGAAATATTAATCTTTGAATCACCAAATATCTTATCTACAAGGAGAATTTTCTCATTTGTATCATTCATGAGTCTGAGATCTTGATTACATTATGACTAAATTTTGAGTTCCTTCTCAAAGCCAATGATTACCAGGTCAAAATTACTTTGAATGAAAGAAATGTTGTCATACATTTTCTATGCTTCATCAATTAAATTCAAGCTAGACATCAACATTCCTTTAACAATTGTTTCAATTTCCTTTCCCTAAGAAGCATGCTTATGAATGACCTTGATAGTTTGAACTTGTTCATGAGACAAGACAATGGGAGGAGGCATTGAAGTCAGAGGGGCAAGATCAAGCACTTTATCATTTGCAAGGAGGGATTTGATGAAATCAAAGAGGACTTGTACATGTTCTTCAAGTTGTTCCTATGTTTGTTTTCCCTTTTCTACAATTTCAATGAGCTTGGAGATTGTCTCTTTTAAGTTATGGTCCTCCCCCTTAGGGTTAGATTCACATAGTGGAATTCTTGTCAGCTCCAAGTTAGAAATAACTAGATATTTTTCATCTTTCTCCACTCTTGGCTTTGTTATCTCCAATTATTACTAACATGTTGAATCAAATACTAATCTTGAAGCAGTCTTTACTTTTTTAGCAAGATTTGTGGAAGTTATACCCAAGAGGGAAGATATAGCATCAAACTTAGGATCAATGATTTGGGATGATGCCTTCCTTTTTTTCTATCAATTAGAGGCTGCACCCATGTACAGTACTCACTATGAGGTGGAGAAAAAAGAGATCCCAAATAAAGTGTGTTGAGGGAACAAAGGGTATAAGTATAAAATACCTCAAGAGAGGGTGCTTCAATAATATAAGAAGATATATCCTTGGTGATTTGAGCTTGGGAATGATCAATGCCTCAAAATCTATCTTTTCACCCTTCAATTTATCTCCTTCATCTTTTTCCTTCTCATTACTTCCCCCTTCATAGTTACTTTATTCATTCTCCTTTGTCCCCGTATCATCTTCCTCTAAATTTTTTATGATTTGTTAAAACCTTTAAACCTTTTCTATTTTCCTTGGAGAGAAATATTGTTTTTATTTTTTCTCAATTGTTTATTCTATCTTCTCATTTCTCTCGTTATTCTCTTTCCTTGAATATACCTTGAATGAATATTCTACATGTAAAGGATAAATAGTTGGCTGATTTGGCATCTCTGTGTGTGTGGTAGAAACTTCCTTATAAGATGTTGATGCTCCATGAGAAGAATATTGATTCACTCCTACTTTATATTCTTTCATATTTTTATCAAACCATACTTTTCTCCTTAGCATAACTGGGTTTATCATCTCTCCTGAAGATCATCCTTTTCCTTTTGAAACCAATTGATGGTGAGAAGGGGTGTATGTAGAATAGTTATATGGTATTGAAGAGAATAAAATTCTTCATCATCATTTGGAAAGTCTTTTGGCACTTTGTAAATCCAAAAATATTTAATCTACTACAAATAAAGATTACCAAATTATCTTCTTCTCACCTCATAATCATCTAAACAATCTTCTAGGGTAGGCATGTGATAGAAATTAATTATGAGGTTATTGGAGGTAAAATTATTAATATCAAAGCAATACCTCTTGTGAAAAATATAAAATTTGAATGCAGATATGGTCCTTTCTAGATTCTAAGCATCTAATGTTGTCTTGCAAGTATAATTACCCAAATTGATTGGGAATTGAATACCTATTATATTTTTGTCCTTGCATTTTCTATGCAATATATAAATTTTCCTAAAGACTACCACCAAAACCAATTTATCATTGTAGTACATGGGAAGCTTGTTAGGTTCACCTTCAAAACTAGCCAATCTAATATATGAGAACCTTTTGATCTTGATGAACAAATTGCCATGGGTTGAGATTAATTTTTTTCTTCAATAGATACCCTCTCAGCTGTATTAATGTCCAAGAGTATGAAAATTTACATTGTGAAGGAATAATTGACTCTTCTGAAATGATGCGTTATGTTTTCAAGATTCATTTGGGGGTAATAATCATACACTGGTGCATTCTTATTTTCATCCACTGGAGTAAGACCTAGTCATACCCTTTATGTTGCAATGGTGTACATAAAATATGAAGTAATATAGAAATATTTTCTCTACTCTACATTGGCCAATTGTTCACTCAGGTTTTCACAAAATTATCTCTCCCTAGTTCAGGCTTTTCTTCCCTTCACAAATAATGTTTATATTAGAAAACATCCATAACTGAAAAATCATTGGTTGAGGGAAGGCCCATAATTATGGATAACAAAGTGATTATATAAGATAACTCTTCTTTAAAATTAGCCTTATACATAACATTAGGCAGTCTGGATGCTCCTTTCTTTGGAACCTTGAACCAAGACTTAGTTATAATTGTTTTATACTTATCCTTATCTTGTTTGAAAAGGAATTGAGCATGCACCCTAGTGAGAGTATTGGAATTTTCAACAATAGGGATTCTAAAGGTAACATTTATGTAATTGAAATCTAGTTTAGCAATCACTTAGCCCTAAGGATATTTCATTTATTTTGAATCTGGATCAAAAAAAGAAGCACAAGCTAAAATGGTATCTGCACATTGTAATGAGATACGAAAAATAACCATTGTGAGAAATCTCACTATCTTTAATACATTGAGCCATGAGAGTGGGATTTGCATTAGAAATATGGGCCCAGAAGTCATTGAAATCAAAATGCCAAACATCGTTATCCCCAATATTGGGTACTAATATTTTGAGGGATGAAATGTGTTCATAACCTATGTAGTGATATTTCATAATGGTAGGATTATGAAAAATATGCTGAGAGGAATGGGTATTCAACACCATTTTTCAAGAAGAACGATATGATAGGGAAAAAAACTAATTATGTTCAAAATTCCAATCAAAGGCTTCAAAATCACTCACCTTGACTGTAGGAAGAATGGTACTTCTTCCAGGATCATTGTGTAATTCAAATTTCTAAAAATGGTTGGAGAATTATTAGAAATAGCTAGAAGCGGCTTCGAGGGCACAAGAATGGAAATGCATGAGAAACAATTGTAATTCTTAACGTATGACATTAAAAAATGGCTTACTTTACGTCATTTATACTTTTCCATTTGAAAAATTACGTGAATAAATGCATAGTTAGGAAATTGAAGTGTATTATGGGAAATGGGAGGGTTCCTCAAACATTTTACCCATTTTTCCTTTATATTGCAGCTATGATGGAAATGTGGGGAAATGAAAGCACAAAGAACTAGGGACACGAGGGGCTAAGACATCCAAAATATATGCGACATAAAGGAAAGGATTAACATGAAACAAAGATGAGATTGTGAAAAATAATAATCCAGGATGCACATGGGACACAATTTCTTTGAAAAACCAAAAATTTTGCAACACAAAAAACCCAAAAAAGTACAAGAGAATTAGTCCGAAAGAGAACAAAAGGTCCATGGGAAATGGGGACGTGAGTTCTTGGAAAACCCACAAAGTATGTAATACAAAGGAACACTTAGCAAATTTGGATGAAAACTTTAGAGATTGCTAATGAGTGTAGAGAACATGCAGATACAGGGAAATGGAGTCCAGGAAGCACAAGGGGAATGAGTTCTTTGAAAATTCACAAAGTCTGAAATATAGAGGATGAGTGAAAATTTTGTGGAAGTAAGGAAACTGTGGGAAATAGAAAGATGTGATGAACCAAGAATTGGAAATAATAGTTCATTGATGAGTACCAAATCCCACAACAAAATACTTAATGAAGTGTGGAAAAGGCGAGGATGTGGAGAACTTGAGGCCCAAAAGAACAATGGACATGAGTTCTCCAAAAACTTGATATTATCGCAATGTAAAGGAAAAGACCCAAATACTCAAAGTACTAAAAAATGACTAACTATTGGGATCATTTCTCTTCCATAAGACTTCACAAAGGCAAAAAAATTACTCACATTAGTCACTTTACCATTTTTTTTGAAAAATCACACATATTTTTCTAGGTAAGTGACAACAACTGGCTCTATCTGGGGATTAGACTAAATTAACACACAATGAAAGAAAGATAGAGCGAATGAGCCCAAAATCTCTAGTTACATGAAAAGTGCTTTATCCGTTAGGAAATATAAATAGAAAAAGATCATATGGAAGGTCCAGAGACATAAGTCAATAACACATACCAAACAAACAAAGACTATATAAGACATATGTATAAGACTATTTATAAAGGACTTCTTGCGCTCTTCAAGACTGAAAAAATGTCAAGTATTGACCACTATATGGTAGTGGAAGTGAAGTTCCATCAATATAGCTCAAGTAATATGAATTTTCAGCAGAAAAATACCTGATTTTAAAAGGACTAGGCCAAAGAGAATTGAACTTACCATGAATTCCTCGGTGTTATCTTCTTTTATCCTAGAATAAGAAAATGTCTCCAACGTGGAAACCTCTTGGTCTAGATCATTTTTAGAATAGTTTTTTAACCTTTATCTAGTGTGAAACAATTATATCAACCACCCGCAACCTATATTCATCAAATTTCTATAGGTACATCACTCTTTTCTCCATGGCACTGGTGAAATCCTCATCTTCAATAAATTTTAACAAATATAATGAAGGTAATTCCACTATTACTGGAAAATGAAATTTTGTTCCATATACCAATTGGAAAGGAGACATTCTAATATCTCTCTTTGGTGTAATAAAATATGCCTAGAGACCATCATAGAGTTTCTTATGTCAGTTTCTTTGTGAATCATCAACAAGTATTCTAATAATTGTTACTAGATTTTTATTAGTTGACTCATCCCACCCATTCCATTGTGGATAGTAATTATAATAATTTGCAATGGATATTCCATTTCTATAGAAAAAATCAATTAGCTCACGTGAAGAAAAATTTGGGGCATTATCCATGAAAATTTTGTTTAGAATTCAAAACTTGACCAAGATGATTTATTTGATGAAATGACATATGACTTTAAAAGAAATTATTTTAACTGGAATGGCTTCCATCCACTTTTTGAAATAGTCAGTGCTCGTCAAAACATGTGTGTGTCCTGTAATTGAAGTAGAATTAAGGTTTCCTATAAAATCCAACCCCCATTGCTAGAAGGTCTCCTTAATCAAAATTGGTTTGAGAGCTAATGTAGCGAACATAGGCATGCCCATAATTTTTTGGAAAGCTTAATGCTTTGAGACACACTTTGTTGCATCCTTGAAAAGTGTTGGCTATGTTGGTGCCATTTTTGAGCCTGTTGGCTTTTGCCCTATTTTTCCTTCATTCTGCATGCTCTGAAACATTTTTCTCTCAAATTGGTGGTCTAAAATTTTTCCCCTCTTCCTTGGATGCTTCAAAATGTTCACAAACTTTCTGTTTTCCCCCAATTTGAAAGAAATCTACATGTGTGCCTTGTTTTGTGCCCTAATTTTTCCAAATCCATAGGCCTATCCCATTTTTCCTTTTTTCTGATTGTGGAAGTTTAAAATTGAACAATTTACACTTGTATGCCATTGAAAATCCAATTCCATGATAAAAATGCTTTGAAAACATGTTTCAGTTGGTTCAATTTTGAGAAATTTGTTGTCCTTAGTGAAAAAATTGAATTCTAGGGAATCCCTGGTATTTTATGTGTTTTGACAGTCATACGAGCATCATTTTCCCATAAATTTCTTCTTTAGAATTCATCAGAAATGTGTCTTGTTCTAATTGGACAAGGATCGGCAATTAATTTCTAAAAACTTAACATTTTTGTGTTTTTAGAAAAATGTGCAAGTTGCCCCCGCAGCTCCGCATGCCCCAGAGGAGGTACACGTGTCGCAGGCAGAGTGAAGGTGGATGGGTGGGTCATTTTGTGCCTTTGGGAACTTTGGAAAATGTGTGGAAATGAATAAAATCCCCTAAGGCCCACATCCAATTAGAGGAGGAAACGTGGCAGGCGGGGAGATGGAAAGGCAAAGGAGTTTGATACTTTTTGGCCTTTGGTGAAAAAGAGTTAAAGTATAAAATTAGACTGCAAACTCATAGCCAATGGGATGAAGACACATGTCAAAATTAGAGCACATGGTGGGGAGGTGGGCCTTTGGAGGCAAGTTGTATTTTTAGCCTCTAGTTATCGGAAGGGTAAAATCATTGAATGGACCCACGAGCCCGAAGGTAAAAAGTCAAGATTCATCTGACGATTCAATGGCAGAGGTACGGGATGGCAGAGGAAATGTTAAAAATTTTCCTTGGTGGAATATGATTAAAATATGAAATGAGAAGTGCTGCCCCTCAGCCAATCATATGAGGACATGTGTCTTGTGGGAGGGTGGAGCCATGGAGGAAAATTGAAATTTTTTCCTTTGTCTAAAAAGATGCAAAATGTTTAAAATCGAGTCGTGACTCCGTATCCACTCATATTGCACCACATGTTAGGGATAGAATAAGAAGTGCGGGTCCATGGGGATAATTTAGAAAAAAATTCTTCTTCCAAAAAAGGTGGAAATGTGTAGAATCGAGCCGCGATTCTGCTAGGACCCACATTGAGACACATGTCAAGCTCATTTTCAAAGGGTGGAGGGGCGGAGAAAAATGTCAATTTTTTTAATTTTTCCAAAAGAGTTAAAATGTCAAAAATTTATTCCAATCCCATTTCCAATAAACTTGTGACATGTGGAGGGCTCAAGTTAAAGGATAAATGAAGATCAATGGTAATTGTGCATTTTTTACTTTGGTCGCCATTTAAGCTCCAGGAAGCTTGGAGATGCAGTTTTTGCATCGATTTTGATATTTTTTTTGTGGATTCATGTTGTTTTTGCCTACAAGGACCAATGCAATTGGTTTTGAGGATCAGTTTGAAGATCATAGAAGTTTTTAAAATGAATGTTTTCCCTAACCCATCCAAAAACGTGAAATATCATATCCAAAAGCTATAGAGTCAAATTTTTGAGGGATAAGGATGAAATAATGAAAGGAAGAGGGTCTCCATGCTTTAAAGATGAAAAATGTGCCTCCACAATGGATAATGATGTAAATTTTTCAATGATTCATCTCTTTTTGAGACAAGTGGTAACTTTTTGGACGTGTTCTGTTAAATGCCTCTGTTTGTGAATCATGATGGAATTTTTGTAACAAATTTGATCCTTCGGCATATTCTTTTCTTGAGAAAGAAGGATCAAAGGATATTGAAAGATATATATTGCATGAATTTTTAATGCAAAGGGTTGGAAGAGTTTAAAAAATCCTAGAAAACTAAAAATTTCACGGGAAAATCTAGGAAGAAGCCCATTCTCTGAGTGACCCCTTGAGAAACTCATGTAACTCTCTCTGTATCGGATTTCAAATCATGTTAAGTTGGTTGCACATGTATAGCCCTTAACAAGCTTTGAGATTATTTTTCATAACATTCCCCTGCTGATAAATCTGATCATTTTTGAATTATTATGTGTTGTCTTTGGGAAAAATCTGTGAATTCTTACATTTCATAAATACATTTCAAATTTTTGTTTCTTGTTTCTTATTGCATTCTTGTGTTTACATTATCTCTTGATCATACATGGTATCATTTCTTGTGATAGTTTAGTGGAATTTGCAATATCACATTCAAAAGAGATTTCATATGATAAAGATATAAACAAATTTAAAATCACTTTACCTTCCTTAACTTCAGAGATTGTTTGTAAACCTTTGGGTGCACCTTAGGTCATGATTAAATAGTGATTGATAAATGGTTCATTGGTTCATTCTAACTCAAAATTTTTTGATACATGATCAAATATTGTGTGGAAAAGTGTATATCTTGGCCTCCATTTGATGCACATATCCTATTTAAAGGGATGATTAACCATTTTGATACTTTATGTTGTTAAGTTTCTCCATATTTTGCTGAAATCCTCAAAGAGTCTGACAAACCTTGGTTTTTCTTATCTAAAATCCCACCCAAAAAATCATTCAAAACAATTAATCCTACCCTTTTTAACCCTTTTTTTGACCTATGTACCCAAAGAAGATCAAAATCCATTTGCTAAAATATGCAAAACAAATAAGGATTTCAAAATATCTTTAGTAACCCTTGCCTTGCATTGAAAGTATATCCATAATCTGGAAGTGACAACTTTTGAAAGTCAGATTTGGAGTGTTGATCATATTTTCCCAAGTCCCTTTTCATACTATTTGCAAAAACTGAGGGATATCTTCATCTCCTTCACCATTTGAGGGTTATAAAATAGGTTCTCTTATCTTGGTTGAAAGGCACAACCTAAAACATTCAGGACAAGATCAAGTCCTATTTGAGTGTTATTCATCTCTCCACAAATCTGAGTGCAAGTTAGATCCTATCTCTAGCTACAAAACAACACACACCATGATCCATCTATCTTCAAGCTTCATTCTATATCTTTTATGCTTCTCAGACTGAAAAGGAGAACAAATTTGGGTACGAACACCAGTGGATTTGCTGCCGAGGACATTCTTAATTCAATTTAATCCATGTGCATAAATATTTGAAATATTTGAATGCATATCAAACCATGGTAATTTCTCTTGCAAGTTCTATCTGAAAATATAATGTTAAAGCATCATTCTATACTCATAGTTGCAAGGTGTATGCAAAGTTTTCAAACGCTGTCATCAATTTTATTAGTTTCTAGTAGTATTTGCACTTCATTTACATTTTTGGTTGATAGATTTAAGAAAAGGAATATCTGATCTATAAAGTTTGGCAAGATTTTCAATGTTGATAGGTATTTGACAGAGTATTTTAGTGCATTTGCACAACTAGGGTGAAAATCCTTAGTGGTGCTTCCATGCTATTTTGATCTTGATAAATACCAGTGTCTTAGCTTTCTATCATTTATTTTTGTGTTGTTAATCTCTATAAAAGTAGAAGGAAGAAGATCTCTCTTCATTAGAGACTCTACTAAGAATTTGTTTTCAGATTCAAGGAACTCAGAGTTATAAGGGAGAAGAGCTTGGAAGGTGGTTGGAAAGAAAATATCAAGGAAGAAAGTTCCCTTCGTTGAACTTGAGATTGATTAGCCTGTCATTGAGGACTATAGTTCTTCTTCAGATAGATCTGAATTAGATATTCCTCTTGAAAATTTGCATTCTCCATCTAGAGAGGGACCTTCATTTGTCTTTAAAAATCTTTCTCCTCATTCTACTCCTATTTTTTCCAAATCCGCTAGAGTTTATCAAGAATTTGATCCTATAGGGGATATCCATTTTGAAGATTACATTTCTATTCCCCAAATACCTCTCACTCCTCATCATTATGTTTCTCCTCCAATATCACCACCTCAAAACAATATGGATCATCTTAGACCTCCATTTTTTGTTAACACCTTTGGTCCTATAAACTTTAGAGGAATGGATGGTTACCCAAATTTTGTCCAATAAGATGTAAGGAATAGGTTGCCAAATTTCCAAGGTAAAAATGCTATAACTGGTGATCAGCATCTCAAAATTTTTGTTAACATGATGGTGGATTTTGAAATATAGTTTGAAGATGCGTATGTTAAATTTTTCATTCATACACTAGAAGAGGATGTAAGGGATTGGTACAAGGCTCTACTTGATAATTTTATTGACTCTTGGACTAAAATGAACAATCAATTTAGGTTGCAATATGGTGACAAGACTGATCCTAGATTTCTCTTGTCTGAGTTTGAAAATATCAAGAAGAACCCCAATGAATCAATGCATGACTTTAACACAAGATTTAACAAAAAATTAAGAAGATTGTTTGTTATATTGAGGCCATGTGATGAGTCATGCTTGATCAAATATGCAGATACATTTGAAAAGAAAGTAGCATATTACCTAAGAGACAAGAACCCTACAAATTTAAGGCAAGCCTTTACAATGGCACTGTAGATTAAAAATAACATTAAGGCCATTGGGAAACCTCTCAAGATATATGGTGTAAAGTTGATAAACCCTAAAAAAAATCAATCTAGAAAGGGTGCTGATTTGGATGAGGTTGTGAAAACTTTGGCATGGTTTGTCAAAGAAATCTCATACAAGTTAGCCCGGGAATAGAAGGGAATTGGGAGAACTTCACAAGGTCAGCAAAAAGCACAAAACCATGACATATTTTCCAATCATCCTAGGGGTGATCAGAGATCTGATGATAGAGGGAAAGGACCCATGGGGTCTATAATTATACATTCTCAAACATGTGAAGGAAGACTGTTACCTGATCCCCTAACTGCTAGGGTTGTTGTTGTTGAGGAAGTTGCTGATATTGATCAATGTGATAGGTGTTTTCTTCCCCATCCTCCATGTGAAGTGGACCAACAAGATGGTGAAGCTAATAATGATGATGAAATTGATGATGATTCCTGCATGATGGAGATATCTACAAGTTCACCAAGGGGAGAAACTTCAACGGATGTCACAAGTGCTAGGAATGCTGCTATTTTTTGGGATTGTATCCAACAGGTACATCTTCTTCCTCCTTCTCATGTTTTAGAAATTGATAATGTACAAGCCTTTGAGCTGCCCAATAATGAATTTTAATACTTAAGATATTTTATGATTAAGAAGTATGATGGTGGTATCCCTTCAGAGGAGGATAGGTAGCTACTTATGAATGTTGTAGTTGACCAAGAGAAGGAGCACAATACTAGAAGTAAAGCTACCAAGGAGAAACAAGCCAAGCCAAAATTTCCATTGCTTACTAAAGAAAATCCAAAGAAAAATACATCTGGTAAAGGCCCTATTCCCCCAAGAAAAACTTGTGATCCTCCCCATGCCCAAACTGAAAAGACTTCCATACCATCTGATGAATTTACCAATCTTTCCCCTAGTGCTGCTTTACAAAAGAATGCTCCATATGATATTGCCCAATTCTTGAGTTAGATCAAGATTCCTATCCCAATTGCTGAGTTGCTTAGGATTCTTGAGCACAAGAAGAGGGATTTTGAATATTTAGGATTTACAGAGGAAGAGAGTACCCAAGACAGAGTTTGAAATAAGGTTAGAATTCCTATTGTCATTATAGAATTGGAATAGCCACAAGTGTTGGAAGAGTTGGGGGAACCACCTGAGGTTTACTTAGGAACTTATTTGGTTAAATCTTAGCTAAACATGGATCTATTTTTCACTACCTTGGTTATCAAAGAAAAGTTGTTACATAACTATATGTTTGACTCTGGGGCATCATGCAATGTCATGCCTTTGGAGGTCATGAATGAATTGGGAATCAAAGTGACAACAACCTATGGAAAGTGTACTGCCATGGATTACAGGGAAGTGCTAGTTGTTGGGTGTGTCAAATATCTGGTGGTGCAACTTACATCTTATCTTGGGAGGAATTTAAAATTGGATGTTGTGATTGTTGATCACCCTGCCAAATGGGGTATGTTATTATCAAGGAAATGTGCTGCACATGTTGGTGGGAGTATCCAAATGGACATGTATTATGCCACTATACCCATTGAAGGAAACTTAGTAAATTTATATGGAGAGAAAAAGATTTTGTACCTTATTGAAGACCCAAACAATGCACCTTATGAAGTTTTGCAGGCATATGCTAGTACTGATCACTTTGTGAGTTTTGTGGATTTTAAGGAGTATGAAGTTGTTGAAAACATATCTCCTAAGTATGTTTTTTTTTATGGAAATTTGATCCTTGATTCAACCTTGAAAAATGTTTAAAAAGTTTGACCTGAACACAATGGAGGAGCTCCAAAGAAACTGGATGGTTTACAAATTAAACAAAGAAGAAAAAGAGGTATATTTCCAATTATTGAAAACATATTAAAACCTCTTAGCATGGTCATATCCATCATGGAGGACATTTAGGGTTTCCCCTTGATTTTTTTTCTTTGAATCAAGGTTTTCTTACTAACTTATACAGTGTACAGTGTTTGGATTTTGATCTATTTTTGGTGTTTTGTCGGTTCGTGGTTTGCCTTGGTGTGTGGTAGCAATTTTTGTTAGTTTCTTAGCTAGTTTTTTGGTGGCTTTGGCTCATGAATTTGTTTCCCAATGGTTATTTTTTGGAACTTGGTCTACTTATTTTGTTCTTGTGGCACTCACTGGGAGTTCCCATCCCCGAGCAAGAGCTGATGTTGGTGCCATTTTTGAGCTTCCAATATTTTTCCCTATTTTTCCTTCATTTTGCATGCTCTGAAACATTTTTCTTTCAAATTGGTGGTCTCAAACTTTTCACGTCTTGCTTGGATGCTTCAAAATGCTCACAAACTTGTTGTTTTACCCCAATTTGAAAGAAATCTACATGCGTGCCCTGTTTTGTGCCATAATTTTTCCAAATCAGTGGGCCTCTACCATTTTTCATTTTTTCCTGATCATGGAAGTTTAAAATTGATCAATTTTCACTTGTATGCCATTGAAAATCCAATTCCATGATAAAAAATGCTTTGAAAACATGTTTCAGTTGGTTCAATTTCTAGAAATTTGTCATCCTTAACGAAAAGCTTGAATTCTAGGGCATCCCTAACATTTTTATTGTTTTGATGGTCAGACGGGTGTCATTTTCCCATCAATTTCTTCTTTAGAATTCATTAGCAATGTGGCTTGTTCTAATTGGACAAGGATCGGTGGTTCATTTCTAAAAACTTAACATTTTATGTTTTTTGGAAAATGTGCAAGTTGCCCCCGTAGCTCCGCAGGCCCTAGAGGAGGTACACATGTTGTAGGAAGAGTGAAGGTAGATGGATGGGTAATTTTGTGCCTTTAGGAACTTTGGAAAATGCATGAAAATGAAGAAAATACCCTAAGGCCCGCATCTAATTAGAGGAGGACACGTGGCAGGTGGGGAGATGGAAAGGTGGAGGAGTTTGATACTTTTCAGCCTGTTATCCAATTTTGCACACATGGCAAGATTGGACAGTGGGGTCCTATCATGTTCAAAATGAAAAAATAGTCCCAGGAACCCACCTTCAGTTATTAACGAGATGCAATAATTAAAAATAATTCTTAAATTGCATATGAAGAGATCACCTAGCATTGAAAGGCACCCAGTTTATTTCAACTCAGTGAAGAGTTTGGGGTTGAGTTGATAGAGAATCCAGTGTCAAATTGATAGTCATCTCAGAAATCATCTTAGTAGAGACTCTCAGTTGTAAGAGCTTGACGAGGTCTTGTTAATGCAAAATATATCTCGTTGAAAATTGACGAATGAAGGGAACTCTATAATAATCTCAGTAGAGATCGATGCAGGCGGAAGTTAAGGCCGAGTCAGGGAGAGTCAAAGTTTGAGCTATCAATAAAGTCTCGATGAATTGGAAAGGTTTGAACACAGGCGGAAGCGAAGGCAGAGATAAGGAGTTTGACTCATCTTCATGACTCGTTCATTTTGGAGATCATGTGTTGAGCTTCTTTTAGGACACATTCTACAGAGCTAGGGTGATTCAAACGCAAGCCAAGGCATCAACAGTTCCATAAAATGAATGGAGATCGTTGTGTAAACAGAGATACATGATGGAGCCCTATCAATGGGACTCATCAAGCATGATGGATAATTAAAGGAAACTCATTTTGTGTGGATGCATTAAAGATGGTTTTTAGGATACAATTGCAGGGCTCATTGATTAATGCAAAACTGGGAGGCCTACTCGAAATAATTTTACAATGGTAAGCTCGCAGAGGTAGCAAGAATGCCAGGCCAGGGTATTAGTGAATATAGTATATATATTTTTGCTGACGTTGTTCAGACCTTCCTCGGCTGAGCATTTGGTGAACAGGCAGTTGACATGTTGCAGTATAGTAAAAGTTCTTTTGAGCACTTCCAGCAAGCAGGTCATCCAACGATGTTTTTATCTGTTCAACATCAAATGCATCCTCAAATTCAGGATTTTCCTTCAGGATATTTTTATGAAAATCGATTAAGTGACAGTAAGAGTGTTACCGGGAGACTTGATGAAATTTATTACAAAGATTCTCTATCGAGACCTTACTTGTTTTACAATGAAACTCATGGAAGCGAATCTCATAGAGGTGGAACTGTTTCATATCAGAATATTCATGAGGCACAATTTTCTTTGCAATTATATGAGCATCTTCAATGAGTCACTAGGTTGGCAAGCATAAAGGTTTCTGTTGAAATTATCACACCTTACAAGCTACAGCTAAAATGTTTGCACTAAGAGTTTAATTTATCCTCAAATCTGATGAAGGAAAACTCGGCAGGAGAAAAAATCGGGAGCACGATCATGGCAGACCGAGTAGGTAATCCTGCGTATGGGAAATATTTTACTATCTTGCCAAGGTTACGTGGTGAAGATGAGGCCAGGGCCCGTGGATTAATTTGGCTGAGCCGTTATGTGGGGATTCAGAGCTGGAATGCCAAGTGGGTTTTCGTGGATGGCAAGCCAAAGAAGAAATTCCACGCGGGGGAGATTCAGGCAAGCACCGCCAACTGGAAATATTGGTTTGGTAAACCATGATCAAAATTCCGTGAATAGGAGAAATCAGATCAAACTGCCAAGCGTGGGAAATATTACGATGGATATCCATCATAAGAATTCCACGCAGCTTGGAGTGGTTCGAGTCATTGTGCGAGTCACCAGGAGAATTAAAGTGGTAGTTGCAAATTGGGCGGCGAGTAATCCTCCAAGCGATAAGGGAGGATGATGGCGAGATGGTTGAAGATGGGTTGACATTGGAAAAAATATTCTTTCATAAGAAAGAGATGCCTTCTCATGGAATACCATAATTACAGCTTACAGAAGACATGGGTTTCCTCATGAACTGTTGATACTGTTTCACTGAATGCAACAAACAGATGTCTGACCTGATCAGTTCACCTTTGCCAACATACTTCTAGCATGTGCCACAATAATAGCTTTGGAACAAAGTATGAACATACATCAAGGAGTCGTGAAGCGAATGAGTTTGTAGACGTTCAGGCTCTGATGGTTCAGTGGTCACGAGAAAAATTCCCACGCAACAGGCAGCAGGCATGTTGCAGTACAGTAGAAGCTTTTTTTTTAGCACTTCCAGCAAGCAGGTTGACCAAATATGTTGTTATCTATTCAATATCGAATGACAGCTACAGGAAAAAAATATTCACTGCCGTGTACAATGGATTGGAGTCATGCTATTCAAGGCTTCATAAAATTTTCCTGAATCAGGAGATAAAGGTTTAAAACGGTGCAGAATGAAACGATTCATATTGCTCAGCATTTTTTCTCCTTGAAATGAATTGAATGTGAAGGTCAACTCTGAAATACCTAGTCAGTAGTTTTGTATGCCACATCCTTGTTACTTATAAATGGTCTCTTTGAGAAACTCTGTGGGTAGTAGGAAATATTTATACCCTTCCATTATGTACGTCCAATCAGACAATAAAATTATTCTTTAACCAGGTTCAGAGAAGCTTGTTTTTTTACAATGGACGATTATACTGTAGTTTCAAGCTAATTTTATCTAGCTTTATTTCTATTATCTTTGATCCACGACTAAGGAAGAATTCATATGGTTGTTACCTATACATTTTTCCAAGGTCCTCTTGGTTGCCCTAGTTGTTCAATGTATTTTTCGAATCTTCTTTTATGTGTTGCAGATTGTAACATAAAGGATCTTTTTAGTTTCTGGAAAAATGAGTATATGGTGTAGCTCACAGCTACCTATGCCATACTAAGATCCCAATAGTGGCATAATTGTTGATTGGAGCTGAGATTGCTGAGTGCACTGCCAAAATACCGAAGGGTTATTTGACCAAAAATCAGTCTTAAGGGTGTCTATCGACATGTTACGGGCATGAGCCTAGGTCATCATCATGGCAGCACTAGGTCTTTATTGATAATGGCATTTTCTCATCGTTTGGAGGGTACAAATTGTGCTTATTATGGAAAAGCCAAAACAATTCTTACTACAAGTGCTATATGATGAGGAAGAATCCTGAGCATTGTGGTAAAACCATTCTTTTTACAAGTATTGGGTTAAGCTCGGTATTCAAGTGAGTTTGAGCCCAGGAAAGGTAAGATCGTTTGTTGGATGAAGAGCTCGGTGACTTCACAAGGAGCTCGTGGTGATGTTTCATGAAGTTTGAACGTGGAATGCATAAATGGCCTCGAGTTAATAGAGGAAAATGATAAGAATCGAGTTCGATAGCTCGCCATATCGAAGGGACTCAATGCAAAAGAGCCCGATTACCAAGGCAAGGAAAGACTTAGTGCGGGGTCAAAAATCGAGTGCAACACTGAGTTAGAGGATTCGAAGCTCATCGAGTTTGGTTATGTGTAGACTCTATCCACATGGACCCCCTCCTCTTCAAGTCAAACGGGTCAAAGGGGGGGTCCCGACATTATGTTAATTAAATAAATATTTTTATTAAATATTTTAATAATAATATTTATTATTATTATTTAAATATTTTATTTAAATATTATTTTAATTAATTGAGAAGACTAGGTCATCAGGCAATCAATGACCCATGATGGAACCTTCTCAGGTGGTTCAACTAACTATAATAAATACATCATGGGCCTTCATTTTAGGAAGGTAATTATGGCCATTTCCTCTTCTTTCTCACATATTCTTCTATAAATATAAGTTGGAAGCTCATTTCAAAGGGTTCCAACAGTTCAGACAAGTTGGATAGTTAGATATCTTAGGCGAGTGTATACTTTTCAAGAATCCTCTCTCTTCTGAAAGTTGTTCTTGTGTGTTGAGAGAAATTTCAAGCCTCCTCTTCAAGACTGTAATGGCAACTATTGCCTCTTCTTAATGTATGATGCATTGTGCATGTTATTAAAGCAATAAAAGTGTGTGTTTTGTGACTAATCTCGTTCCTTTCATCCTTCTGTGCTTCTTTGTGCCTTTCTCATACTTGTAGGTACACTGTGCAAGTTTAAGTTCTATTGCAGGTTCTTGGAGTTCTGTGCTTATCAAGTGGTGAAGTATTGCATGTAGTTGAGTTGTGGTGTCTGTTCACCCTTCTTGAGTTCATCCTTATTCACTGGGAAATTGGTATATTTCTCAGTCTGATAAATTTTAACAAAGGGAACGCGTGTCTCTTAGTTTGCGGTATCCTGTACCCTCTCTAAGTTGCAGTAGGTGAAGTTGACCTATGGTGCACACACCCTCTTCAAATTAACCCTTCCTGAATCTGAAGACACCCTTTATTTGGTGCATCACCATCCCTAGTATAGTTTCATTTCTATAAATCTCTTTCCCTAAAACCCCATGAAAATGTTAGCATAGGACTAGATAATCATTTTTGTTACACTAGGAGTAGTACAACACTTAGTTTAGGAAGAGGAAGCCAGCCTTCTCCAGAGGTTCACCTCGAGCCCAAGTCCCATAGCTTGAGAGGTGATCCCATGTATCCAAATCACACCGAACGTCCTATTCACATCCTGGCCATTCGGAGGGTGCAGTGATTTGGCGACAACACGACCTTTAGTGAAAAAGAGTTAAAGTATAAAATTAGACTGAAAACTTATAGCCAATGGGATGAAGACATGTTTCAGCATCATAGCACAAGGCAGGGAGGTGGGCCTTTGGAGGTAAGTTGTATTTTTAGCCTCTAGTTATCAAAAGGGTAAAATCATTGAATGGACCCGCGAGCCCAAAGGTAAAAATTCAAGATTCGTCTAAGGAGTCAATGGTAGAGGTGTGGGATGGCGAAGGAAATGTTAAAAATTTTCCTTGGTAGAATATGATTAAAATATGAAATGAGAAGCACTTCCCCTCAGCCAATCATATTAGGACATGTGTCTTGCGAGAGGGCGGAGCCGCGGAGGAAAATTGAAATTTTTTCCTTTGTCTAAAAAGATGTAAAATGTTTAAAATTGAGCCGCAACTCCGTATCCAGTCATATTGCACCATGTGTCAAGAACAAAATTGAAGGTGTGCGTCCATGAGGATAATTTGGAAAATTTTCCTTTTTTCAAAAAAAATTGAAATGTGTAAAATCGAGTTTCGATTCTGCTGGGACCCACATTGGGACACATGTCAAGCTCATTTTCAAAGGGCTGAGGGGCTGAGAAAAATGTCAAATTTTTACATTTTTCCAAAAGTGTTAAAATTTCAAAAAGTGATCCCAAGCCCATTCCCAATCACATTGTGACATGTGGAGGGATAATATTAAAGGATAAAGGAAGATCAACGGTAACTGTGCATTTTTCAGTTTGGCCGCCATTTGAGTTCCAAGAATCTTCGAGATGCATTTTTTGCATTGATTTTGATCGAATTTTTTTTCAAATTGTGTTGTTTGTGCCTACAAGGACCAATGCAATTGGTTTTGAGGATCAATTTGAAGATCAGAGATGTTTTTGAAATGAATTTTTTCCCTAACCCGTCCAAAAACATGAAATATTAGATACAATAGTTACAGAGTCAAATTTTGGAGGGCTAAGGATGAAATAATGAAAGGAAGGGGGTATACATACTTTGAAGATGAAAAAAGTGCCTCCAAAATGGATAATGATTTGAATTTTGCAATGATTCATCTCTTTTTGAGACAACTAGCAACTTTTTGGACGTTATTTGTTAAATGTCCCTGTCTGCGAATCATGATGGAATTTTTGTAACAAATTTGATCCTTTGGCATATTCTTTACTTGGGAAAGAAGGATCGAATGAGATTGAAAGCTATATATTGCATGAATTTATCATGCAAAGGGTTGGAAGAGTTTAAAATAGCTTGGAAAACTAAAAATTTCATGGGAAAATCTAGGAAGAAGCCCATTCTCTGAGTGACCACTTGAGAAACTCATGTAACTCTCTCTATATCAGATTTAAAATCATGTTAAGTTGGTTGCACATGTATATCCATTAAGAATCTCTGAGATTGTTTTTCAAAACATTCCCTTGTTAATAAATCTGATCATTTTTGAGTTATTATGTAGTCTTTGGGAAAAATCTATGAATACTTACATTTCATAAATGCATTTCAAATTTGTGTTTCTTGTTTCCTATTGCAGTCTTGTGTTTAAAATATCTCTTGATCATACATGGTCTCATTTCTTGTGATAGTTTAGTGGCATTTGCAATATCACATTCATAAGAGATTTCATATGATAAAGAGATAAACAAATTTAAAATCACTTTACCTTCCTTGACTTCAGATATTGTTTGTAAACCTTTGGGTGCACCTTAGGTCATGATTAAATAGTGATTGCTAAATGCTTCATTGGTTCATTCTAACACAAAATTTTGTGACAGATGATCAAATATTGTGTGGAAAAGTGTATATTTTTTCCTCCATTTGATGCACATATCCTGGTTGAAGGGATTATTAACCATTTTGATACTTTATGTTGTTAAGTTTCTCCATATTTTGCTGAAATCCTCAAAGAGTCTGACAGACCTTGGTTTGTCTTATCTAAACTCCCACCCAAAAAATCATTTAAAACAATTAATCCTACCCTGTTTTACCCCTATTTTGACCTATATACCCATAGAAGATCAAAATCCATTTTCTAAAATATGCAGAACAAATCAGGATTTCAAAATGTCTTTTGTAAGCCTTGCCTTGCATTGAAAGTATCTCCATAATTTGGAAGTGACAACTTGTGAAAGTCAGATTTGGAGTGTTGATCATATTTTCCCAAGGCCCTTTTCATACTATTTGCTCAAATTGAGGGATATCTTCATCTCCTTCACCATTTGAGGGTTACAAAACAGGTTCTCTTACCTTGGTTGAAAGGCACAACCTAAAACAGTTAGGACAAGATCAATTCCTATTTGAGTTATATCCATCTCCACAAATCAGAGTGCCAGTTAGATCATATCCCTAGCTACAAAACAAAACACACCATGATCCATTTGTCTTCAATATTCATGCCATATCTTTGATGTTGCTCATATTGAAAAGGAGAAAAAATTTGGGTACCAACAGGCTAATAATAGCTTGCACAAGAAATTTTATTATTTGTTACCGAAGATCAAAATATGTCTCCACATGCCTAATCATGGAAAACCCTCAACAATGTTTTATTTTTCTTCCTATCCAAACATTTGAGAAATCTTCCATCAATCCCTCTCTTGAACACTAAATTGTCCCAGAGTACGTATTGTGCAGATCACAACTTAATAGATCATTTTTCTTTGATACTTAGATGTGTTGTAAATTATACATAACTAATAAAATGAGCGATGTATACATACCATTCATCTATTGAGATGAGGAAAATAACATGTGGGATACTAACAAATTCTTCTTTATATAATTCATACCCAGAACCATTGGCAAGTAATTCACAGAGGGATTTACCTTGAACAAGATTGTTTGGTTTGATATCAAGGTCACACTCCTAGAATTTTTCTACCCAGTTTCCTTTTTTTGACCCAAATTCCTATTGCATGAGGATTGATTTTACTATTGTATCAGGCATGAACACAATAGAATGGGAATTTAGGATGTAGAAACATAACTACTTTACCACCTTAACCACAAAAAATCATGTTTCTTCATTTGAGTATATTTTAGTTCATGATCCTTCAAGACATAACTTATGAAAGCTATAAGTACTTTGCATCCTCTAGAAATATTCTACACCATCATAGCTGCTAAGGTGTGCTTGGAGGCATAACAATAGATTATGAAATATTTATCAAAATTAGGACAAGCAAGAACAAGAATTTTGGCAATAGATTTCTTGATGTTTTCAAAATCACCCTTCCCCTCAGTGGTCAAACAAAAATAATTCTTCTCTTTCATCATTTGGGATATGCTCCTAGTTAATTCTGCAAAATCACAGATAAATCTTCTTATAAAATTAATTTTCCCAAAGAAATAATGGACACCTTTCTTGCTTTTTGGAAGAGTAATCTTCTTGATGGTTGAACCTGTTCTGGATCAATCTTGATTCCATCCTTAGAAATAATTTTCTCAAGAAACTTATCATCAATGACACGAAAGATGGATTTCTTTAGATTCAAATTAATTCCATGGTATCTTCTTTTTTGAAGCAAAAATCCTAGGTGGTGAAAATGATATTCTCTCTTCTTAGAGAAAATAATTAGATCATCAATATAGATCACTGTGCATTTCCCTTTGAAATCATCGAAGGCCAAATCCATTTCCCTCTAGAAATTTACACCTGCATTGATGAGACCAAACAAAATTATTCTATAGGAAAAAGTGCCCCATGGACTTGTGAATGAATTTTTGGGTTGGTCCTGGACATCCACCTCAATTTCTTTATAGCCTAAAAATCCATCGAGCATTGATAACATTTCTGAACTAGTGAAAACTTGTAAGATTTAGTCCATCATAGGGAGTCAAAAATTATCCTTAAGAGAATCCTGGTTTAAATTCTTGAAGTCTACATAGATTCAAATCTCACCACTATTCTTTATTATAGGAACAATGTTAGCTACCCAAGCTAAATGGTGAATGGGAAAAATTATTCGAGCATTGAACAATTTTTGAATCTCCTTGTAAATTGTACCTACAATTTTAGGATTATATTATCTCTTATTTTTACAAAATGGTTTGATTCCTGGATTTAAGTTAATATAATATTGTATTTCCCTTGGTTTAAAGGTTTTAAAATAATCATACAAATAAAACAATACATCTACATACTTCTTTAGTAATTCAACCATTTTCTTCATCTCTTCTTAAATACAAAATTTGTTAATGTTGATAAGCTTGGGATTCTCTTCGCTCCCTCTATTGAATTTCTCATATTCAGTCAATTGGTGGGCCTCATGTGATACCTTTGATTTGATATACCTATCATGCTTATGAAATAGATCTTCTAAACTTACTATAACCTTAGGTATCTTATTTTCTTTTAGTTTTATGTAGCCATCTTTATCAAATTCTTCTTCAACTCTTTCTTCAAACACAGAATATGAAACATAATCGTGATAACTAACTTCACTTCCTTTGAAATAGAATTAATTTAAATTATCTTTGAGTTATAGGAAGGAAATCAGGTGTTGATCATCATTGAATACTTTCCAATTATTCACATTATCCAGGACAGTTGGTCTATGTATCATCTCAATCATGAATTTTTCTTCAGTGAAGTCCAGATGAGGAATGATTAATGACCTAGAAATTATCATAGCATCCACTCTTGTGTTATTTTATCTAGGTACAATGTTGATAGAAAATGCATCCAAAAATTCAATAGAATCCTAAACCAAGTTCATATAATGCTTCAGCCTTTGTTTCTTCACTTGAAAAATCCTTCTGACTTGATTAACAATAAGTTCAACATCTCTACGGGAACAAAGTTTCTTGATTCACATTTATATTTCTACTTCCAAACTGAGAAGAAGGGCCTTTTAATCATAAGTATTGTTCATTTTTTCAAATTGGAGCTTATAAGAAAATGGGTGGGGTTTACCTTCATGAGAAATAAAAACAACTCCATCTCTAAAAAACTAGTCGTAGAAAAATAACCATCAAACTCAAGGATCCAAACATGATTAGGATCATTCATCACCACCTTAGGAACCTTAGCCTCATATTTTGACATGACCATATAGTTTTTGTGACCAATATATTTATAAAGGATCTATACATTGGGATCATCAATATTTTGCACAATGTATTCAGTCTATCTCTCTGGAAAAACCTTCTTCATTTTTCCATTGATAAGAATGAGAGAATGAGACCAATCCATTTGAATTTCTTCTCTAAATTACCGAAAAATGTTTCTAATTAAAAGCATACCATAAGATGGAGGAATATCTCCAACCAGGATTGTGTCCTTAATTTTGTTTTAGCAAATGCAACAAAGGCTACTTCTACATCTTAAATCCTTCCAACCAAAGGAACCTATTTAGTTTCCATGGAATAACAAGAACCAAAGATTAAGGTTAAGGTAAGTCTAAGGGCATGGGAAACTTTTGTTGGCATTACATTATCTGATGCACCTAAGTCAATTACAAAGTTACTGAGCATATGATAGCTATGAGCAATGTGCCATATAGGGGATAAATTTAATTAGATGTGGAGGCTACAAATACCATCAAATTATGAGGGGAAGGTGAGTTAGGAGTATAAAAAATACCTTCAGAAGTGGTGGATGATTGGCTAGGCTTGGAGTTGACAAATTTGACCACTTGAGCAAAGGCTTCAGAATGAGTTTGGTAAAATTTAGCCTCAGAATTCTGAATTTTGGTCTTTTTTATATGATAAATGATATCAAAAGACCCTAAGGTGGATGGTATTTACTATATTAAAACAAAAAAAGTCTTGGTATTATCATATTTTGTGGCTGAGGGTGCTTTAGACATGGGAGTGGAAGGTGCACTAGTTTTAGGCACAAAAGAGGAAGTAGAAGGAATGTTGGATGAAGTATTAGTACTTACTTTATTTTCCAAAATGGTAGGAATAGGTTTTTCTCTCCTTGTAATAAATTTGATGTTGATTGGAAATTATTTATACCTCTATTTCTTTGAGGGTCATACCACCTCTTTTTTCTTATTAAGATGTTCTCTTGTCATAACAATGTAGGAATCACTATTCATATCAGCAACCACTTCATCATAGTGATCATCATCATCATCATCATCATCATCATCATCATCAAATCCTTTAGTGGAAAGAAATTTGATCTGGGAATCATCTTCATCTTATTGAACTTATTTAAGACTCAAGTTTGTCTCCAAGTTCTTCCATCTCCTTCTCTTCCACTTTATCTTCGCAATCTTGGAGTTCACAAGTAGCATTGACTAGAACCTTAATAGGAGGAGCTTCAAATTCCATCTTATGCTAGGTGGGAGGCATATAATTTTGAGGGTGAAACTTTATTCTTGGTATGTATTTGTAAGGTGCATTTTGATCCAATTACTTTTTAATTGAAATCAAATTGTTGGCCAAATTTTGAACTTACTGTTCTAAATTAGTTCTAGAAGTAGAAGATTTAGATTTGGTTGGTACTTTCCTCAACTTCCTTGACATTATCAGGTCATCTTCTACACTAATGGATAAATTTTGATCAAAATATAGAGTAACAAGATTATATCTCCTTAGTGCATAGCTCACTTCTAGAAATTGAGCATTCAGGAAGAAACACTTTTGAATTTGGTCAGTAGGGAGAATAACTGTTGGAATTTTATTTACCAATTTTTTGAACCTCGCAATGAGCTCATACATAGGGATATATGTTCTAGAAGAGAATACACATCTTCATCAAGCTTGAACTAATTTTCAAATTGAGTTTTCATAGTTGTTTCACCTGATTCTAGATCGTTTCTTTGAATGTTGATGAAACAGATAAGGGTAAAGGGATATAAGGAATACCTATAGAAATGTTGGTTATAGGTTGTTGTGCATGTATGACTTCTTGATCCACAACTGATCGTGAGAGCTTACTTTTTTCTTGGAGGAACTACCTAAAATGGAAAACAAGACCACCAAATGAAATTTAAATAGTATATGAAGTGGACTGCCTAGCATATGATAGATCCAGGAAGTGTGACACTCCCTAGACGACTATTAATCCACTATTTAAAACAAATTAATGCTGAAAATAAAGGAAATCCTACTGTAGTTAAAATGATTTAGTTATCTCATTCGTCTACAATAAGCAAATTCATTCATAACAGGATAAGCTATGTTTGAATCCGAGGGGCAAGGTATTTGTTAGGGTATTGGTGTTGATCAAGGTCATGTTTTGGGATATTTTGGGTATTGGGTAGAGATTTTAGGCTCTATTCTTGGTCTGCTAGTAAAAAACACAGAGACTGACGTCAGTCTGATAGGACTGATGTCAGTTTAAGTGAACCAGTGATGGTTGAGGGTAACCAGCGTCAGTGTGGTCAGGGTACAAGAAACTCAATAAAAATCTAAGGTGAGGGCAGATCTAAGGCTAAATGGAAATGGAGAGGGATATGACAGGGTCTGTGTAGGTCTTAGATATACTCAGGGCTGATTAAAATCCAAGTATGGGCAGTTCAAGGGTGTGGGTGAAGGAATGGTCAAGTTTGCATGGAGGTAAATGGTGGGTAAATGGAAATGGGAGAAAAAACTAATAATATAAGTAAAAATATCTACTAAAAATGGAAATGGACAAGTGTTGGTTAATAGAGCACTTACTGTTGCATGACCTTGATGTCCGGTTGGTAATGGTGGGTGATCAAATGAAAGGAACTTGGTGTTGTGCAGACACTTCCCTAGATTCTCCTGTGAAGGTAAATGTCTCTGTGGTTATTTCTAGTGCTAGCTATGGATGCTTTGATGCATGTATGAATGCTGGTTCTACTTGCATGCAGCTCTGGTTTTGTCTCTCACTCTCAGAAGATGTACCAACCTCTTAGAAAATTCCCAACCTTGAAATAAGGTTATTTTAGGGATTAAATGGTAACCGACGGTGGTTCTAGGTCAATCGGCGGTGGTTTAAGGTAACCAATGTTGGTTAGGGTGGAATTTCCTAGGTATACTAAACTAGGTAGATCCCCTTGATTTTTTGGGATCTCATTCATTTTTCTCGTGTAGATTAGAAGTAAGCTTCCTTTCTAACGAGTAGGAATGTGGTTAGAGGGAATGTAGGCTTTGATTTTTAGGGTTTAGGTATGTCTTAGTTAGTTATGGAAACATACTAAGATTAGGTCTTAGGGTGAGGTGGCTAGATGAGTTGTATAGGTGAGGTGGATATGTGGGAATTATCCAATTAGGATATTTAAATAATAAATATTGTGAGGATAATGAATTAATTTAATTAAATTAATATTAGAGTGGGATGAAACGGGCCATGGTTTGGTGAATGTGTTCAAGGTGTTTATTTGATAAGGGACCAAGGGGAGTGTGACCAGATTTTGGTGTCTACATTTTGCCCCTTTTTCTAGTGTAGCTTGTATTGGTAAGAGATGCTGACAAAAAAAAGACGTGGTTGCCTCATGTGTGGGTGAAGGTGATCCCCCTCAAACTAGGAATTGATGAGATAGAAGGAAGAATTTGTGAGTGGTTTGATACAAGGTGAATTTGAGGAGGAAGAATGCGGGTGACGAGGGTAAAAAGGTCCACTCGGGTAATCCAGGTAATGGGTCAGGATCAAAGGTAGTAACAGTAAAATGCACACGCACGTATAAAATGCAACATGGTACAAGGTGAAAGAGTAGGAAAACTCTACATTATGTAAGGTCGATAGGTTTATCCAAACAAGGTTGAAGTGATTTTGGTATCCAATGTATATGATATGGTCAGGAAACACGACGTAGGTCAGGTGCAGGAATGTTTAGGTATGTTCTGGTACACCAAAGTTCAGGTCAAGATAAAACGAAAGAGGACAAGGTGAGGGGGTAAATCATAAGGTCAGGAAGATAAAGTGGAGTGTCCAAGTGAGGTGTGGGTGAGGTAAAAAAGGATTCAAGTCAAAAATTGGGGGTAGGGGGTAGGAAAAATACTAAGTAGGTAAACTGATGATGGTTTAAAGGAACCAATGCCAGTCAAGATGGACTAACCATGGTAAGATAGGGCATAGGACCGATGTCATTCAAGGGAAAACCATCGTCAGTCAAGTTGGGTAGGTTATAAAAAGAAAAAATTGTCATATTTTTCAAATCATTTGTCCTTTATCGAATTGGGGAAAATGAAAAAAGAGAGAGAAAAAGGTGGAAAGTGATAGAGTAAGACAGAGGATTGAATTGGCAAGCCACGTGACTAGGGATAGTTGGTCGATACGTGGATCCACGAGCTGGGTTGGATTTATTTGATTGGTTGGAAAGCGAGAGGTCATTCGGTGATGGTAGAGGAAGGAGAGGGATCAGGTGGACCACTGGTGCAGTGGCTCAACATGCCACCATGGCGATGACAACATGATGAGGTAAGGGTCAATCCTACTCTTTATTTTTTTTATTAGATTGAATTTTAGGTTGGGTGGGTGAAAGTGGGTGTTGGGGGGGATGAAATTTGAAGTGTGGAAGATAAAATTAGTTAAAAGAGGAATGAGGAGAGAGATGATTGGGTGTAGGAGGGGTGTGGAAGGGTAGAGTGATGATTTGGGTAGGATTGGGTGGGTAGAAGGGAGAAAAATAAATTTTTTAGGAAGGAGAGGGGTTTGGGCATTGCGGTTTTTAATGGTACAGTGACCGGTGTCATTTGAGGGTTAGCCAACGTCAGTGGTAGAGAACTGGTATTGGTCATGAAACAGGTGACCGATGCCAGTTTATGGGGGAATGGGGTCAGTTATGGGTAATTGGTATCAGTCGTAAATTGGGGAAAAAGGGGTAAAAAGGTGTCTAAGGTTAGGTGGATGAGGTAGGTAGGTCAGTTGGTTAGGGTTGGGTTGGGGTGGAGGGTAGTCCATGGGATAAATGGGTAAGTAGTGAAGTAAAAGGAGTAGGGTAATGGGAAGGGGTATGGGTGAATGGAGATATGGTCATGATTTAATAATGTGATTTTTTTTGTTAGATGCAGGAAAGAGATCAGTTGAGGATGTGAGCCAGGGTGTCACCCCTACTCGTGATAGTTTGTGGGGTGGAGACAGTCGAGGAGTGGAGGCATGTCACTGATGTGGGCCTGATTGGGGTCTGACGTTACCAACATGTGGTCTAGGAGCTGAGCTTGATGGTCATTCTGATCGATATATGGGATTCTATGACCAACACGTTCTACCTACTAATGGGGGAGATGACCATCATCCTGGAGGACGTGTATAGGATCATGCGATTACCTATATTCGGGACACAAGTATATTCAATCTCCTCAAAGGCATCTGAGGAGTTGATGTTGATGGTATTTTGTGAGGAAATGGTAGAGATGACATTCCACAGCATCAGCCTGAATTATGGTGAGATGTACCTAGCTCGTCTATAGGAGATGAGGCTAGTAGTATTATTGATGGAGGCAGTCTGTTGTTTTACACTACCAGATACATAGGGTGGGAGATTCTCACAATCCTTGATGGGTGTACTACATGACATGACTATGGATAGGACCTAATTTGCATGGGCACCAAAATTCCTTGTGTAACTATACATAGAGCTATGGGCGTATGGGAGGATCCACATGTTTAGTCTATGTTGTGCACTTATTCTTCACTATTGGGCCTACGAGCACATTGTTTGTGTTCATATGATTGATATGCCCAGGAAAGATGCATTTGAGCCTAGTTTTGTGTGGGTGGGATATAGGCGATGGGTGCCTACAATGGGAGAATGGTGAGTAAGAAGGGTTACACATGATGTAGCCTATTAAAGGCATCTACTGAAGGGATTGTCTGGCATGGACATTGTTTGGAGACCGTATGTGGGCTATCCCTCATACAGATAGATGGCCAATGAGCTATATGGCCTTCAGCTACTCAGATGTATAGAGGGGCACTATGTATGGGAGCAGGAGACAATCCCAGTTGATAGGGTCAGACGACATTTTTGGCTACCATAGGATATACCTCCACCCTTCCCACAGTACAGGAGAGATAACGTGGAGAGGAAATTACCTCTACCATAGCCAAAAATGCCTACCAAGTAGGAGGAGTAGGTGATTGACCGGTAGATTGATGATGTCAGAGTGACAAATAGATACAGATAGTGGTGGGCTTCTCATTTATGAGTAGTACCACCCAGGCCAGGGTAGCTAGATTTAGCCATTATCATGGTGTAGAGAGATGCCCTATATGGGTAGGTGGTGACCGTGATTACCCAGTTAGGGATGGTACAGGGGAATTTAACAACTTTGGAGGTGGGGGTGGCCGCATTACATGTGTAGGTATCCATTCAACAGGCATAGATGGCCCAGGGTATAGATGGAGAGGGTTATGATGAGTAGGTGGCTACCCTATAGGCGCAGGTTACAAGGCTAGGTGGCCACTAGATAGGCACATATTTATGCACTACAGGCACAAGGTGCGAGGATGATGACACCTACATAGGAACCGAGATAAGGTCCCAGTTCACAGGAAAGGGTGGGACAAGGTCCCACAAGATAGGTATAGGGGAAGAGGATGATGGGGCCACCACATAAGATACCCATATCTAGGTTATGGGATGCCTTACGTGAGGTTATATATTACCAGGACCAGTTGCTGGTGGCCGAGATAGATTTTCTATCTTATGGAGAGTATAGGGCACAGTAGGCCTCGAGTGAGAGGACTAGATCCCATACCCACAATGTGGAGAGAACAGGGGGCTATCGAGTTTTGAGACAGGATTAGGGTAAGGCCACCAGTTCATGAAGGCTAGCTCCAGGTGATGTATCAATAGGGACCCAACCATGGCCTATGGTGGGTGATGAGATGTTATTAGCCTGCCAAATAGGAGCAGAGGAGGAGACAGGATAGATGGAGATTGAGATGTCCAAAAGGATGATGCCTAATGCACATCCCTTCATTTTGATGTTTATGATTCATTTTTTATGTATACTAGTTTGTGTGCCAAAGAGAGTGAGGATGTACGAGAGTTTTGTATATTTTTGATCATATACAGGCCTATGTGCCAAAGATGGTGAAGCTGTATATGATTTTTTTAAGAGATTTGGTTATATATACCAGTGTGCATACCAAAGATATTTGAGAGTTATGTATATGGAGACACATGTTTGGATATTTTTCTTTATAGAGATGATAATGATTATGGTCATTATGTGTATACATGGTTGTGGTTATCTTGTTATTTTGATGTGTATATGTGATGGATATCAATTAGTGTAGGCATGATAGAGTCAGGTCATAGGCATGGATGGAGTCAATTCATATACATGGATGGAGTTAGGTTGTGGTTTAGTTTGTAATTCATTAATTTGTGTAATTTAATGATGATATGGGTCATGTGTGAGATGTTTATAGTAGCATGTATGATAATGGTAAAGAAATGGTAGACATAATGAATGTATGTTTGATGATGATAAAGGTAGAAAGCAATTTTCTTTTTTTTGGTTTAATTCCCAATTATTGATATAAAAAGAAATCTAACAAGGGTAGATTGTGATTTAGGAAAATGAAAAGTGAATTTGTTAGGGTAGAGAGTGGCCGAGCTAACCTATAAGGGCCTCATGCTCTCGGAGTTCTACCTACATAGTCCTGGCGAAAAGGGACCTCAAGCCGATGTAGTTCTCCCATAAGCTAGGGAAGAATGTGAGGACGTATGAGTATGAGTTGGTAGGTTGTAGGCATAATTTGAGTCTAGGTTTTGGCTAGGCATGGGTGAATTGTGGGCACATTGGTATAGGTGATGTTGAGTTGGTTATGGAAAAAGAGGATAATTACCCAAAGATAAGCGTCGAGGATCTAATCATGTTCAAGGTAATCAATATGTAATGAAGAAGGGGAAAAGACAAGAGGAGACAAGTGAGCCACCTAATTGGTAAGGATCATAATGAGTAGGTCATACCTTAGATAGTCTGATGAATGTAAGAACCTAAAGACATTGCATGATTGATTATTCTAAAGGTGAAGAAAATTCACATGATCATCGAATATCACAGTTTTAGCAGGTCCCTTGAGGTGGTAGGAAGTGAAAGTTTGAATAGGGAGAGGGTAAAAAGTGGATAGTTTTTATATGGTACTATGTGATTCCCGTTAAAACAACCCACTTGAGACCCAAGAAACAACCTAGGATTAGTTAGGAAAATTATGGAATAATTTTTTTTATTAGAAGTGTCTATAACTAGGTTGCAAGGAAACAATTATCACTAACAGGTTCCGGAACAAGTCTAAATTGCAAAAAAATACTTTTCATTTATTAACAATTGTTAGAGGATGCATGGTCCAAATTTTATCGTTAGAAGTTTTAGTTAGGTTCGAGGGGTAAATTATCACCATACCCACTCTCTAACAGGATCATAATTTCAACTTGATTTTTCTCACAGTTAACACATCCAAAACTTTTCTAAATCATTCCCATTAGATAGGAAATTTTCTCACCTTTCCAAAAATATAAATAAGTCCTCCTATCTCCTTATAAAACTCTAACTATGGACCAATGGAGCTTAGGGATCAAATTTTCCCCCAAGGGGACATGTATCAAGCAGGGGAGAAAAGCAATATTCGGGTTGGTGGGTCATAGGGAAAAATTGTGCCCGCACCTCCACTGTGCTGCCATGGACACTTTTCAGGCTTCGATCCATCGCTAGGAGGAAAGAGGGAAGGGCGGGGTGGCGAGGGCGTCTAGGAAAATTTTCCTAAGGGAGGAGACAGTTCATTTAGTGCACATGTACCCACGGGTCTACTAGGGACATGTGGGGCTCAATGAACCAAAGTGGGGAGAGGGAGAGAGAGAGATAGGTGGAGTGGTGGGGAGAGTTGGTGAATTTCACTAAAGGGAGGAGATGGGGTAGAAAGGCACGGATGGGTCCACGCGTCCGCAGAAGGGTCTTCTTCGGAGTAGGGTGAGATTGCGAGGCTGCAGATGGTTTATAGGAAATTTTCCCAAATAGAATTTCAAAAACAAAAGGTCATGTGGGTTCCTCCCCCTCCGCTATCACCCCCCATGCTACCACGTGGTAGCCTGGGAAAAATTTTAAAAGGCCCAAGGGCTCAAATGATGTCGCGCCTCCACCGTTGCCCCATGAGGACACATGGCAGCCTCTGATTGGCTACGGGCCAGTGGAGGAAACTTCAAAAATTTTCCCCAAGCAAATTTTTTTTAAAAAAAAATCTAAGGATATTTTCGAACAAGAAATTTTCTAGGCCGCGGGCTCGCCAGGGAAAATTTTCCCAAATTTTCCCTTAAAGGTAGGAAAAATTCAAAGGGTCATACATTTTGTTCTATAAATCTTAGTTTCAGGTAAATGATGAATTTATAGAAATCTCTCAATGCCCTCTTTGTCAAAGGAATCATAAATTTTACATTTTCGGTCAGGTTTAAGGAGTCAACATTTTTCAAAAATGATATGCAAGATTTTAAATAGCAAACTGGTAATTTTGAACTTATAAATTTTTGAATTGGATTTTATCACCTCATTTACTAAACATGCCAAACGGACATGGAGGATTACTCCTAGGAAGGATTTAGAAGTGTTGTAGGAAGGTAATTTTACTTGTTTGATTTCTAATTTATATTTTTTCAAAAAATGACAGAAAACAACTGTGAAAGGGATTGGGCTCGATTTTGTAATGTTTAAAATGTTTTCTTAAGTGTTCTTTGTCAATTTGAGTTCATTGATGTCTTAGCATCCTAAATTATATCATTTTCAAGTTGATTATTATGTGTAGGTCCAAACTATACATTTTGATTAAATTTATTT
The DNA here is from genome assembly GCA_019776745.2 of Taxus chinensis. NCBI lineage: Eukaryota > Viridiplantae > Streptophyta > Pinopsida > Cupressales > Taxaceae > Taxus > Taxus chinensis. The sequence goes on along the minus strand of CM034154.1, from coordinate 289,633,843 downwards.
GCCAGTTTTAAATTTACAAAAGAGATCCATTTTTTGTCTAATTCTATATATCAATTTCATCATTTAAGTGTGGTATTTAATTTCTAATCTATTCCAAGGCATTTAGTTGTTTATAAACAATCATTTCAAAGCTAAATTGTAAAGTCTGATTACCAATTTAATATATTTCAAAAAGAAGACAAAGCAATATAATTCCTTCATACGTATTTCTTCTTTTTTTGTTCATTTTTATAAATAGAGATTCCAATCACAATTTGATATTCCAATTCAACACAACAATGCAAAAAGAGAAGATCTTGCAATCCTTTATTGACTTCAAAATAAATACTTCTTTACATTCTTTCAATGTTTGAATGCAATTAAACAGAATTCTATTTCTTTCTTTCCAATGTACAAAGCAGAATATAAACCTCTTTCACAATTCAAATATACACTTTCATAATCAATTACAACATCTTTTCTTCACAAGTATACATTACAATTTCATCCACATCATAGTGGGAAAGGTTACATATGAAGTAAATTTCACAAGGGACTGTCAAAACTACATTTTCCTTTACTCCAGAACAACAACATGCAAGCTTCCTTTTTTTCTTCCAATTTGATCACAACAAAATTGGGGGAAAGGAAACACTCTCCACACAACCAATACATCCAATGAAAGGAGAATCCACCCTTCATCATTTGCCTCAAAGCCCTAACCACAATACAATAACAGGTGTGATTCAACCCATGGCAACAAGTGTCTTCCACAAACACACAACATTCTTTCAATATGCATAATTCAATATAAAATATAGTCCAAACAAAACAATTTATAACTACATTTGAAACCATTCAAATAGAAATCATGCTTGATCATACAAGCCAAAGGAGAAAGGACTATGGGGGAATCTACTTATGCTTCCCAATGGGAATTGGGCATCCACCTAGTAACAAACCACCAATAATAATTCACACACACACATCCTTATGCCCCCCACAAATCCCTCCTTATGCCCTCCGCAGATTTCCTTATGGCCCCCACAAAGTAAGAAATGCAAGCTATTTCTTTTCCATGGTGGATCCCAAACCCAAACTCCCTCCACAAAATTCTGATGCCAAAGGCATTCCCTTATGCCCCCCACACATGGATTCCCCATAGCTTTATCCTACACCATTCCTATGGCAGTCTACCCATACAACCAACAAAAAATAACAACATGCACCATTCACACAACACAATCAAGAAAATAATAGCATAAAAGAAGAGTTAAACTCCTACCTCTCCATAGTAGCTTTTGTTTCTAAACAGTAAACCTTCAATGCCAAAAACACATTCCAAAAATAGCAATCTCCAAGAATGCAAAGTTTCTCCAAACTCCTTCCAAAGCAAGAGCTCTAAACACAAGAAAAGTGCACCTGGAAGGAAGTATGCAAAAATATTTAACAACCCAAAACAAGAAAAGAGTTTGAATTATATAGAAGAGGGAAGAGAAGAGGATGATGTGGATCCATGTAGGATGACACATCACACATCCTCAACTCCAAACACAAAATAAAAATTTTCATTCTCCCAAGCACAATAAAGAGGTGGGTGAAAATATGACAATTTACTTGCACACTCCAAAAATCCCACACCCTAAAGGACTGAAAATTAAATAAAATTTAAGAGAGTGCAATCAAAACTTGCAACATGATTAATAAAATTCATTATAAATGTCTAAAATCACCTCTCCAACCATAATTATGGTTGGTAAATTAAATTTAGAGGTATGGGAAAAATTTTACTTGTCCCAAAAGCCTCAAAAACCACCCCCAAGGAAAAATTTGAATTTTCAAGGAGGTGGATTATTTCATACTCCAAATCTGACTTACACAACTCTTACACAAACTTACACATCCCTTACATATTTAATACAAACAGCCAACAACTTCCATTATTACTTTTCTCATTTCCCAATTTGATTTATTTAAATTTTAACCATATGTTTTCTCACATTAATCTACCACAATTTTAATTAAATACAAGAAAGGAACACATCACTAATAAAATACATACAAACAATAATAAAAGGAAACACATTAATAAAATACACAAAACCCATGGTCACATATAAAGGTGATCCCCCCATGGGAATCCCTAACAACAACAAACACAACACAATAAAACAAGTTGCCATGGTGACCTTGTCGAATTCACCTAGAATTCCATTGTGGTTGGTCTCCAATCCCCCGATGTTTGTTGTGATTTTTAACCTGCAAAACACAAATACCTCCTTCGGCCTCATGGCCATATCAAAACATCCAACATGATATAAATATAATCACAAAATCATCTAAATATGTGAATCACAACAACATCAAAGCAATTTAACAAAATCACTTACAATTTACATCAACAACATCAAAGTAACAACTATATCATCATCATATAATGTCCATTTTCTAGATCTACTCATAATATCCAAAATCACATGTCTAAACAACATCCATAAAACATCCATGTCAAATAGTATATCATCATCCACATATGAGTGTCGCTAATAATCATCATGCATCATAACCAAATCAAGATCAACAATAATCCATGATCAAATGTCTAACATCATACTAAATCAAAACATAATAATGTCCATAACATAAACAAGAATATCAAAATAAGCATCAAAAGGTGTCAAATGGAAGTGGGCACTACATCCCCCTCCCCTTAGACTCGACTTCCTCCTAGAAGTCACTAGAACAAATGTGGAAACTGAACTCGTAATGAAGGTAGCATCCTCCCATGTAGCTACAGTCTCATCATATCTATCGCACTGCACCTAAACCTGATCAAACCTCTCTACCTCGAAGGCCTAAGGTCCTACAATCTAGGATGTGAATGGGCTCCACCATCACCTACCCCTGATCCTGCACCTGTAATGATGTCCAATCTAACACATGAGAAGGATCTGCAATATATCTCCTGAGAACTGAAACATGAAAAACATCATGTATGCGAGACAAGCTGGGTGGCAATGCTAGATGGTAGGCCAAAGGGCCGATACGCTCCAAGATCTCAAAAGGACCAATGAATCTAGGAGCTAACTTAGAACCTTTTCCATAATGGATAGGGCTATTGTGTGGCCTGACACATGAAGGAACACCTTCATGTCCACATCGAAACTATGGTCAATCCTATGCTAATCTACATACTTCTTCTACCTGTCCTGTGCCTCCTGCAATCTCTTCTTGATCAACACCACCTACTGCTCCATGTCTTGTAGAAGAGCTGGTCCAAGAGATACTCTGTCCTCTAACCTATCCCAGCTAAGAGGTATCCTACACTCTCTACCATACAAATCCTAAAAAGGAGCCATGCCTATAGAACTCTGAAAACTATTATTATAGGAAAACTCCACTAAGTACAGGTACTCCTCCCATTTAGACTATTGATCCATCACATACATCCTAAGCATGTCCTCTAAAATTTGATTCACCCGCTCAGTTTATCCATCTATCTCAGGGTGATAAGATGTGCTGAAGTTGATTCTCATCCTAAGGGCATGTTGTATGGCAGTCCAAAAATGGGAAGTGTACAAAGGATCACGGTCACAAATTATCTTCTGTGGAATCTCGTGCAACCTAAAAATCTCATCCAAATATACCTGTGCCACTGCTCTAGCTGTATACGTGGTCTTCACCAAATAAAAGTGAGCCACTTTTGTCAATTTATCAACCATAATGGCATCATGGTGATATCTTGACATCAGTAGCCCAACAATGAAATCCATGGAAATGGTGTCCCACTTCCTTTCTAGTATAGCATGAGGATAAAGAAGGCCTACTGGATGCTGATGCTCGGGCTTAACTCTCTAGACTCTAAACATCATGATACAAACTGGGCCACATCTCTACAAATTCCTCTCCAATGGTATAACTATCTCAAGGTGGCATGCATCTTCTTCACCCCGGGATGGGCTGAATAGGGTGCATGATGTGCCTCTACCAAGATGTCCTGCCTCAAGCCTCCATCTCTAGGAACATATATCCGGCCTTTGTGCCTAAGAATACCATCTGTCTCTAAGGAAAAACCATCAAACTTCCCCTCAAGGGGTCTCTGTGACTCGATCTCTACTCGTACTACAATGTAGAAGCTGTCAAGAGGAAGCTGCTGAAGAATCCTACTCCACAAATCTGTGCTCACTGAAGTGGCCATAGCCACATGTCTCCATCTGCTGAGAGTGTCTACTACCACATTCTACTTCCCCTTCACATGCTCGATCTCCATGTCATACTCATAAAGAAACTCCATCCAATGCCACTGACGAGTGCTGAGATTGGGCTGCATGAAGAGGTGACAAAGACTCAAATGATATGTCCTGAGTGTGAATCTTTGACCAAGAATAAAATGCCTCCATCTAACCAAAGCATGCACAAACTACCATAAGCTCAAGATCATGGGTCGGATAATTAAGCTCGTGATCTTTGAGTTTGCAAGACTCAAAATCCACTACTCTTCCCTCCTACATCAACACACCTCCAAGGCCTACTAAAGAAGCATTTGTGCAAACAAAGAACTCACCCTGTGGATCTGACACTGCAAGAATAGGTGTTGTGGTGAGGCACTCCTTTAGTGTCCTGAAGGCCTACTCACATCTTTCTGACCAAACAAACTTCTTCCCTTTCCTCTGAAGGGAAGTGATGGGGTGTGCAATCCAAGAGAAGTCCTGAACAAATCTCCTGTAGTAACCTACTAATCCCATGAATCTGTGCACCTCGGTCACTATAGTGGGTGCTGGCCAATCCATAATGGCCCTAATATTGGAAGGATCGATGGGATACCTTCCCTAGAAATGATATGACCCAAATACTACACCTCTGTCTGAAAGAAAGCACACTTCTCCAAGTTCCCATAAAGCTACTTCTCCTGAAGACACTAAAGAACCTGGTGAAGGTGCCCCTCGTGCTCCTCATGCATATGTGAGTATATCAAAATGTCATCTAGGAAGATGAGCACGAAACAATCTAAGAAGGTCCTGAATACCCCATTCATCAAACTCATGAACACTACGGGGGCATTAGTCAAACCAAAAGGCACCACTGTGAACTCATAGTGCCCATATCTCATGCGGAAGGCGGTCTTATGAATGTCTACCTCCGAAATCCTCAACTGATGGTAGCCTGACTTAAGATCAATCTTAGAGAAAATTTTGGCTCCCTTCATCTGATCAAACAAGTCATCAATACGAGGAAGAGGATAACAATTCTTGATCGTTACCTTATTCAGCTGGCGGTAATCAATACACAACCGTAAGGATCCATCCTTCTTCTTCACAAAGATCACCGGTGCACCCAAGGGGATACACTAGGATGGATAAGGCCTTTCTCCAAAAGGTCCTCAAGCTGCAACTTGAGCTCACAGAGCTCTGGGGTGGTCATCTGATAAGGTGCTCGTGAGATAGGATCTACTCCAGGAACTAGATCTATATGAAAATCAATCTCACGTGGGGGTGGTAACCCCGGTAGCTCCCCTGGAAAGACATCTGCAAACTCTCTCAAAATGGGATGATCATCTAGTGATGGTCCACTAGACCCATCCTCTGATTTATCACTAACTGTAACAACATACATCTGACAACCTCGTTGCACACACCGCTTAAGCTGCATAGCAGAGATGGTGTGAATAGAAATGAGTCTCTAGACCCTTAAAATCACCAACTCAACTCCCAAATCATTTACACAAGATATAGTCTTGTGGTAACAATCCATCCTAGCCCTATGTGCAGATAACCAATCCATACCCAAAATGACTCCATACGAGCCCAAAGGAAGGATATGGAGATCTGAGGTAGTGGTGAAAGGTCCCAAATCCACTACACACTCCTTAACTAAGGAGTCTATAGAGATCTTGGCTCCAGAAGCCATCTCGACATCCCAACTAAGACCCTACCTAACTATCCACTAGCCTACATCGCTCTACTAAAGATGGTGCAATGAAAGAATCAGAAGAACCAGAATCAAACAATACAGAGGTAGGAATACCACCAATGCTACTTGTGGTCTCAATGACTATGCTCTAATGCTCTACTTGGTGGTTCTCAACCACTTCATTAATCTTATGGTTGCATCCCATATCACCAATAGTAAGCTCAGAGATTTGTGTCTTACCCTTGTTGTTAGGGTTCTATGGGCAATCTCTCCAAAAGTGTCCAGTAACTCCACAACCAAAACATCCTCCTGATCCTCCCCAATGAGTAGCACCTCTAGCAGGTGCCCTAGAAGTATGTGGCATGGATCCTGATGATCCAACTACAGTCTACTAAGGTCTCTTCTGGCCAGCTCCCGCTAATTGAGCTCTGGGTCCACCTTGTGTCCTGATGGGACCCCTAGGAGGAGGCCCCATACTCTAACCTTTCAATGCATCAACTCTTTGTGGAGGTCTATGAGGTGGGAGGGACTACTATTACTATTATGCCCTAAATGATGACTATGTTGAACCCTATCCACCATGAGGAAGTGGTATTGACCCCCTCAATCTACCATCCTACATCTGTTGTATGTGGCTCTGGACTCGGTCTCTAGCCTACTGGGTCTTACCCTGAGTCTCCTCTGCTATTTAGGCCTTCTTGATGGCCTCAACTAATGTCTGTGGGTAGTGGATCCACACTGTACCTCCAATATCTAAATTTAGGCCCCGGATGAACCTGTAAATCTGCACCTACTCATCCTGAATATACTTAACATATTGGAGTAGATCCAAAAATCTAATCTCAGACTTTACTATTGAAAGAGATGCCTATTAGAGGTCATGGAACTTATCAATCCTTTGCTATATGAACCTCCATGACAAATATCTACTCCTGAATCTCTCCTCAAATAGCTCCCAGGTCACTATCTCTAAATCTACATGGAGCTTCTACTCCTCTGTCCTCCACCATACTCCTACTCCATCCCTCAGTAGATGGATCACAACACGAGCTTTCATGTTACTAGAACAAGGACAAATCTTGAAGCAACCACTCAAGCTCACTAGCCAGGCCTCTGCCTGAAATCCACCCATGTCACCTAAGTAATGTGAGGGCCAAAGCTTTAGGATCTTGCTGATTTGATCTACAAATATTGTTTGATGGCCTCTAGGTCTCTCTACACGCTCATCCCTAAGCCTAGGGCTCTGAGACCTCTCTCTATGCTCTGGAACTCTGTCACCCTGTCCCCTCAGTGGTGACTCTACTCTGGCTGACTCCGCATGGGATTTCTCTCCTCTATGCTCCTCGCTGGGTTGAGGAGATACCTAACCCTCAATGGAAGGGGCTCTGTCATGACTAGCTGCATGTCCTCCTCCTAATCCTCCATGTAGAGCGGCATTGACATCCTGAAGGGGCTACAAGATTTGGGTTAGGATAGTTGTTACACCTTGATCTAGTGGGGGTGGTGGTGGTGGTGCTAATTTTAAGTCTCTATAAAAATTTCCCTCACCCCATCTGCACCTCCTGCATAGACCAAAGTGAGAGTTAGTTCATTTTTCTAAGTTTTACACAACTTCCATGTTTACTAAAATATACAAATTATAACTAAGTTATTTTCTAGATTTTAAGTGTGTTAGGTTTAAGTTTCATGTCCCAAGTTTTCTAGTGTGCCCAATGATACAAGCTTTTGAACCACTACTTTGATACCAAGTGTGATGCTCATTAAAACAACCCACTTGAGACCTAAGAAATAACCTAGGATTAGTTAGTAAAATTATGGAATAATTTTCTTTATTAGAAGTGTCTACAACTAGGTTGCAAGGAAACAGTTGTCATTAACAAGTTTCAGAACAAGTATAAATTGCAAGAACATACTTTTCATTTATTAACAATTGTTAGAGGACACATGGTCAAAATTTTAGGGTTAGAAGTTTTAGTTAGGTTTAGGGGGTAAATTATCACCATACCCACTCTCTAACAGGCTCAGAGTTTCAACTTAATTTTTCTCACACTTAATGCATTAAAAATTTTCCTAAATCATTCCCATTGGATAGGAAATTTTCTCACCTTTCCAATGATATAAATAAGTCCTCCTAACTCACTGTACAACTCTAGTTATGGACCGACAGAGCTTAGGGATCGAATTTTCCCCCAAGGGGACACATGTTAAGCAGGAGAGAAAACCCTTTTTTTTTTCAGGTTATCAGGTCGCGGGGTGGCATTTAGAAATTTTCTTGCATGGGGAGAAAATGCCAAATTGTGCTTACGCCTCCGTTGTGCTACCATGGACACATGTCAGGCTCCGAGCCATTATTGGGAGGAAAGAGGGAAGGGTGGGGTAGCGGTAGATTTTAGGAAAATTCACCCAAGGGAGGAGAAAGTCCATTTAGTACCCATGCGCCTGCGGGTTTACCAGGGACACATGGCACTCAATAAGCCATGATGGGGAGAGGCAGAGAGAGACAGGTGGAGCAGTTGGGAGATTTGGTGAATTTCACCAAAGGGAGGAGATGGGGTAAAAAGGCATGCACGAGTCTGTGCGTCTGTGGAAGAGATGACACTAAGGCAAGGGCGGGAGTGTGGGGCCACAGAGGTTTCAAACCAATTTTTCCCAAAAAAAAAATTCAAGGGAAAAAGGTCATGAGTGTTCTGCCCCCTCCACTATCACCCCATGCTGCCATGTGGCAGCCTTTGGTTGGCCACGAGCTGGTGGGTAAAAAGGTGAAACTTTCCCAAAAAATTTAAAAGGCCCAAGGGCTAAAATGATTCCGCGCCTCTGCCACTGTCCCATGAGGACACATGGCTGAATCTGATTAGCTACTAGCTTGTGGAGGAAAGTCTAAAATTTATCCCTAGGAATTTTTCAAAAAAAATTTCTAAAGATATTTCGACGGGAAATCTTCAGGCTATGGACCCGCTGGGGAAAATTTTCCCAAATTTTCCCGCCAAGGTAGGAAAAATTCAGAGGGCTATAAATTTTTCTAGAAAGCTCAATTTTGGACAAACAAGGACTTTCTGGAAATCTTGTGATGCCCTCTTTGCATAGGATTCATAAATTTTACATTTTGATAAAGTTTAAGGGGTAAATTTTATGAAAATGATCTGTAGGCTTTTAAATAGGAAACTGGTAAATTTTAACTTATTAATTTGATTCAATTTGATCTCCTCCTTCACTCAACATGCCAAATAGTCATGGAGGATTACTCTAGGAAGAATTTACAATGTTTTGGGAAGGTAAATTTAATTGTTTGATTTTTGATTTACATTTTCCTAACAATTGACAGAAAACGACTATGAAAGGGATTGGGCTCGATTTTGCAATGTTTTAAAAAGTTTTCTTCAGTTTTCTTTGTCAATTTGAGTTCATTGTTTTCTTAGCATGCTAACTTATATCATTTTCAAGTTGATTATTATGTGCAGGCCCGAACTATACATTTTTATTAAATTTATTTATGAGATTTATATTTACAACAGAGATCCATTTCTTTCGAAAATTTGTATATCAGTTTCATCCTTCAAGTGTGGTATTTATTTCTAATCTAATCTAATAAATTTATTTGTTTATAAAAAATTCATTTCAAAACTAAATTGTAAATTATGATTTCCAATTTAATATATTTTTAAAAAAAGACAACAATATAATTCCTTCATACGTATTTCTTCTTTTTTCCATTTTTCTAAATAGAGATTCCAATCATAATTTGATATTACCATTACATCACAACAATGAAAATGAGAGAATATATTGCAATCCTTTATTGACTTCAATTATAAAACTTTACATATTTCAATGTTTGAAAGCAATAATAACATTCTATTTTTTTTTTCCAATAACAGAACAGAATATAAAAATCCTTCACAATTCAAATATACACTTCCATAATCAATTACAACATCTTTTCTTCACAAGTATACATTACAATTTCATCCACATCATAGTGGGAAAGGTTACAATGAAATAAATTTCACAAGGGACTGTCAAGACTGCATTTTCCATTGCTCTAGAATAGCAACATGCAAGTTTCCTCCATTTTCAATTTGATCACAACAAAAGTGGGGGAAAGGAAACACTCTCCACCCAACTAAGACATATAATGAAAGGAGAATCCATCCTTCATAGTTGGCCCTCGAGCCCCAACCATAATAAAATAACAGGTGTGATTAATAAAATAACAGGTGTGATTCAACCCATGGCAACAAATGGCTTCCACAAAACACAAAATTCTTTCAACATGCATAATTCAATATAAAACATAGTCCAACAAAAACAACAGTTTACAACTGCATTTGAAAACATTCAAAACAAAACTCAGGCTTGATCATGTAAGCCAAAGGAGCAAGGTCTATGGGGGAAGCTACTTATGCCTCCCAATGGGAATTAGGCATCCACTTGTAATAAACCACTAATAAAATTCACTATACATATCCATATGCCCCCCACAATCCCTCCTTATGTACCCCATATGTTTCCTTATGCCCCCCCACAAAGTAAGAAATGCAAGCTATTTATTTTCCGTGGTGGATCCCAAACCCAAACTCCCTCCAAAAAATTATGATGCCAATAGAATTCCCTTATGCCCCCCACAGAAATTCCCCATAGCCTTCTCCTACACCATTCCTATGGTAATCTACCCAAATAGCCAAAAAATACATAACAACATTCACCATTCACACAACACAATCAAGAAAATAATGACATAAAAGAAGAGTTAAACTCCTACCTCTCCATGGTAGCTTTTGTTTCCAAACAACAAGATTTAATGCCAAAAACAAAGTCCCAAAACAACAATATCCAAGCATGCAAAGTTTCTCCAAACTCCTTCCAAAAGCAAGAGCTCAAAACACAAGAAAATGTGCCCCCAAATAAGTTTGCCAAAGATTCAATAGCCCAAAACAAGCAAAGAGTTTGAATTTTATAGAAGAGGGAAGAGAAGAGGATGATGTGGATCCATGTAGGATGCTACATCACACATCCTCAACTCCAAACAAAAAAAAAATTTTCATTCTCCCAAGCACAATAAAGAGGTGGGTGAAAATATGACAATTTACTTGCACACTCCAAAAATCCCACACCCCAAAGGACTGCAAATTAAATAAAATGTAAGAGAGTGCAATAAAAAATTGCAACATGATTAATAAAATTCATTATAAAAGTCTTAAATCACCTCTCCAGCCATAAGTATGGTTGGTAAATTAAATTTAGAGGTATGAGACAAGTTTTACTTGTCCCACAAGCCTCCAAAAATAGTCCCCCAAGGACAAATTCAAATTTCCAAGGAGGTGGAGTGTTTCATACTCCAAAATATGACTTACACAACTCTTACACAATTCTTACACATCCCTTACATAATTAATACAAATATCCAACAACTTCCATTATTATTTTCCCATATCCCAATTTAATTTATTTAAATTTTAATCATATGATTTCCCACATTAATTCTTCAAAATTTAATTAAATAAAAGAAGGGAACACTTCACTAATAAAATACATACAAAAAATAATAAAATTTACCCACATTAATAAAATGCACAAACCCATGGTCACATTTAAAGGTGACCCCCCCCCATGGGAATCCCTAAAAACAACAACACAACACAATAAAACAAGTTTCCATGGTGACCTTGTTGAATTCACCTAGAATTTCATTCTGGTTGGTCTCCAATCCTCCTATGTTTGTTGTGATATTTAAAATGCAAAACAAAAATACATCCTTCAGCCTTGTGGCCATATCAGAACATCCCATATGATATAAATAAAATCATAAAATCATCTAAGTATGTGATTCATAACAATATCAAAGCAATTTAACAAAATCACTTACAATTTATATCAACAACATCAAAGTAACAACTATATCATCATAATATAATTTCCATTTCCTAGATCTACTCATAATCTCCAAAATCACATGTCCGAACAACATCCATAAAACATCCATGTCAATAGTATATCATCATCCACATATGAGTGTCGCTAATAATCATCATGCATCATAACCAAATCAATATCAACAATAATCCACGATCAAATGTCTAACATACTAAATCAAAACATAATAATGTCCATAATGAAAATTAACTGTATCAAAATAGGTATCAAAAGGTGTAAAAGGGAAGTGGGCACTACATACTAGGTAGCATGCCTTTTGGCAAGAGATCCAAGGTCACAATGGGAAAGTCCATGAAAAAAATGTTTTCTGTTTGACTTGTATTTGAGATAGACTGATTGATGCATGAATTCTATATGGGATGAAGAAATTAATTCCTTGAGGTCTTCACAAAGCTGATCGATGCAAGAAGCTTCAAATTCTCAGATACTTTTTTTTTTTAAGTAGCCTTTACATAGCTGCCCTTCAAGGGAGCAATCTATTTATAATAACAATGTAGAGAGAACGATGTCCTTTTGAGGGAGTCATCTTTTTTTCTAAAAATTTGACTCAAGGATTTGGATCCCACTTGAGGACTTTAAAGTCATGGACAAGAATTAAGGTGATGAATTAGATTCTTGTTCAGAAGGCAAGGTGAAACAACCATGTTATCTCATCTAAAAGTAGATGAAAAGTATCCATGAGAATCATGCCATATACAACGCCATGGTACATATATTTAAGAGAAGACAAAATATTTACAGGTACACACATGATTCTTATTTAATCATTGGTGATGGTGTAGGAAGTGGGTAGCATTCAAGGGATGAGCATGAAAGAAGTAGAAAGTGAGGTAGTACTGAAAGTCAACAGTATAATGGTCGAAGATGCAAAGCATTGAGGGGCTCAAGTTTGGGTTGACCATCTAATGAAGACAAATGATAAGCACCTTATCCATAAGTATGAGTCAATATGTATGGTCCAAGCCAATTAGGATCAATTTTTTCCAATTTTTTTTTTTTGTTTTGGTTACATGTTGATTTTCTTTCAGGACAAGGTCACCAACTTGGAAGTTTTGTTCATGGACGCATTTTTCATAGGCACATTTGAGACATTTTTGGTAAACTTGAATATTTTCAAGAGCATTAAGATGGCATTTTTCCAATAACTCAAGTTGTACTAAATGGTAATGATGAAAGTTGTCATCATTGAGCATGTCATGGAGAGAAATGCAAAGTGATGGAATCTGGATTTCAATAGGCAAAACAACCTCTGTATCGTAGACCAAAGAAAAAGGTGTGGTAGTGGTGGAAGTGTGAATACTAGTGCAGTATGCCCACATGGAGAAAGGAATGTGCCTATGCTAGTCCTTCCCTGTATCGTTAACCACCTTCATGAGTATTTTTTAAGGTTTTATTAGTTGTTGGCATGTTGTTGAAATTTTACACAATGCTTAATGTAGTCGCAACAATCATGGTTGAGGGTTGGCCAGTAATATCCTGGGCAAAGAATACTCTTAGCAACAACAAGGCCACTAAAGTTACCTCCACATATGCCATCATGAACTTCCTTAATGGTATAAGGAATTTCAGAACTTGTAAGGCACTGTAAGATAATGCCATTGAAGTCGCAGTTATAGAGGAGGCCACCCATGATGACATAACGAGAGAAATTTTTAAGAAAATTTCGTTGTCTATTATGAGTGAGGTCAGGAGGAAAAATGGAGAGGGAAAGGTAATGAGTATTGTTTATACCAAATGTCACTTGGGTTAGGGGAAGTGGTTCCGATAGAGTAGATTTCATGAGGTAAATAAGAGGGTGATTCGAGTCTTTGTACGGTGATAAATATTTTAGAATTGGAGGGAGAAGTAGGTATTTGAGAGGCCAAGTAGGCCTTGGTATCTGTAAATTTTTTGGTAGAGCGGGGGACAGTTTAAAGGTCATAACAGTCAAAAGTTGTCAAAAGTATGTCCACATGATGTTTATACTTTTGAAGTGTCTCATTATGACATTGGTATATACCATCGACTTGGTTTACGACCAATTAAGAATCACCAAAGATGTTGATGGATTTAACATTCAAGGCATAGGCAGCTTGGAGACCTAATATGAGTGCTTCGTATTTCAAAATATTGTTTGTATAATCAAAATCAAGTTTAAAAGACAAAGGAATGGGTTCACCATCAAACAAAATGAGGATAACACCTTCCCCACCCCCATGCTGACACTTGGAACCATCAAAGAAGAGTGTTATTTGGTATGCGGGCTCGTCCAAGGAAAGGGAAGAAATTGACTCATCTGGAAAGTCAAAATTAGAAGGTTGATCCCTGGAAATAGGTGCATCATGCAATTGTTCAGTGATGGCTTATCCCTTGATGGACTTTTGATGGATGAATTCAAGGTTGAGGTCAGCCAAAAGCATAATCTAGCGTGTGGCACATTGATTTTGGTAAGTTTTAGCATACATGAAGTGTAGGGGGTCAGTGTTGGTCACAAAATAGGTTTTGTGGTTGAGTAGGTAATGGAGGAGTTTCATGGCAATGAACACTAAGGATAAGAAATTTTTTTTAGCGATGGGTAAATTGGGTTTTGTAGTCCAAAAGAGTATGACTTATGTAATAAACCTCCTGATCCCCTATGTTGTTCATCATGATGAGTGAGCGTGGCCCCTAAGGAATGATAGTAGCTAAGATGTATAGGTAGAAAGTTTGATCATCTTTAGGTGGGATGAGGGATGGGTGGTTGGAGAAGGTATTGTTTTAATGCCTCAAAATCTTTGTGGCAATCATTATCCCATTTAAAGGAGACATCCTTCTTGAGAAGATGATGAAATGGTTGACACCAATCAAATAATTACGAGATGAAATGGTGAATAGACTGCAACTTACCTTGCAGGATAAAGAGTTTCCTAAGGTTAGTGGGCAGAGGCATTTCAAGAATGGATTTGACTTTAGCAAGGTCAACCTCTATACCACATAAGGAGATGATAAATCCCAGAAGTTTTCTCGAAAAAACTATGAAGACACACTTTTTGGGCTGAAGGAGAATGCAATACTTGATGAGGAGGTCAAAGATGGTTTTTGGGATAGTGAGGTGTTTGGAGTGGCATTTAGATTTGGCTAGGAGATCATCCACATATTCTTCCAATATATGATGCATGATGTCATGTAAGATGTAAGTCATATCTCGCTGATATGTGGCACCAACATTTTTAAGGCCAAAGGCATGACTCGATAGCAGAAGGTCCCTAAAGGGGTGAAGAATTTGGTTTTGTGTTGATCCTCTTGGGCAAGTAACATTTGGTTATAACCCGAGAAACCATCCATGAGTGATAGCATCTCATGACCAGTAGTAAGGTCAACCAATTGGTCAATACCAGGTGGGGGAAATTCATCTTTTGGGAAATCTAGGTTAAGGTCATGGAAATCCATGCAAATACAAAGTCCCCCTATCGCCTTAATGACAGGGATAATGTTAGAAATCCACTAGGGATAATCAATGGGTAAGAGGAAGGAAATAGAAAGAAGGTGCTTAAGTTATTCTTTGACCAGAAGTGCAATGCGAGGGTGCATTTTTCTCAGCTTTTATTTTATGAGTTTGGCATCAGGGATGGTTATGATATTGCAGACCACTCTGGTGGGGTCAATACTGGGCATGTTTTCATAATACCAAGTGAAAGAATGGTTATGGTTTTTGAGAAAAGAAGTGATGGCTTCTTGTTCAGTAGTATCTAAATATTGTCTAATATTTAGAATGTGTGGGTCACCAAGATTATGGATGTTGATTTCAATAGTCGATTCATTCAACATCGTTTGGGTCTCAGATGTTAACAAATAATGAATATATGAGTCTTTAGCACCGAGGTAGGTGAGTATAGACTCATCATCCTGACATTGAAAAATGTTAATCAAAGGTGTATCATCATCGATCATTTCAGGATATAGTAAGGGAAGAGAGGAGGGAGCCTTTCCCTTGTGTTGATAAGTTAGAGGCCCCAAGGAAATTGTGTTTATGAAAAAAAGTTAGGAGGAATGGATTCTGGATCCATCAACTTTGTCAGCGAAGGTGGTGAAGAAGGTGGAGCAGGTGAAGTTGGAGAAGGGATGATGTCCTCAATGAGTTCAATGCATGTCTTCTTGGTATGTGGTTCAATAAAATTTGATACCACTGTAGACACCAAAATTGGGTCACACTCCCCTTGGTCCCTCATCAAACAAACACCCTAAACACATTCACCTAACCATGGCCCCTTTCATCCCACTCTAATATTAATTTAATTTAATTAATTCATTACCTCACAATATTTATTATTTTAATATCCTAATTGAGATAATGCCCACATATCCACCTCACCTAGACACCTCATCTATCCACCTTACCCTAAGACCTATTCTTATTATGTTGCCATAACTAACTAAGACCTACCAAAAACCTAAAAATCAAAGCCTACATTCCATCTAACCACATTCCCACACATTAGAAGGAAACTTCCATTCTAATCCGCGGAGAAAAATAAAACAAGATCCCAAAAAATCAAGGGGATCTTCCTAGTTTAGTAAACCTAGGAAATCCTACCCTAACCGACACCGGTCACCCTAAACCACCACCAGTCAACCCTAGAACCACCGTCGACTACCATTTAACCTACAAAACAACCTTATTCAAGGTTGGCACATTTCTTAGAGTTTACCACATATTTGAGAACAAGATACGAAACAAGAGATGCATGTAAGCAGAATGAGCATTTACACATGCATCAGAGCACCCATAGCCAGCATCAGAAACACCCACAAAGTCATCTGCCTTCACATTAGCATTCAGGGAAGTGTCACAACCACATCAAGTTCCTTCCATTTGATCACCTACCATTGCCAACCAAACATCAAGCTCATACAAACAGTAAGTTATTTTTTAACCAACACTTGTCCATTTATCATTTGGTAGATTATTTTACTTCTGTTATTAGTTTCTATTCCCATTTCCATTCCCCCACCATCTACCTCCATGGAAACTGGATCATTCCTTCACCCACACCATTGAACTACCCATATCTGGATATTAATCATCCCTGTGCATATCTAAGAGCCCCATGAACCTTGTCATTGCCCTTCCATTTTCACCTAGCCTCAGATCTATCACCTGACCAAGTTTTTTTTTATTGAGCTTCTTGTACCCCAACCATATGACACTGGTTACCCACATCCATCACCAGTTAACCTAAAATGGCACCAGTCATACAAAACTGACATTGGTCTCTGTGTTTTTGACTAGAAACCAAGAACAGATCTTCCACTCTCTACCCAATACCCAAATGGCCGAGAACCTGACCCTAACCAATACTTATACTTTGATAGAGACCTTGACCTTCAGATTCAGTCATAGCTTATCCTGTTGTGAATGAATTTCTTATTGTAGACGAATGAGATACCTAAATCATTTTAACTATAGTAGGATTTCCTTTATTGTTAGAATTAAGTTGTTTCAAACAATGGATTAACAGCCATCTAGGAATTATCACACTTCCCAGATCTAGCATACAATAGGAATTCCACTGCATATACTATTTAAATTTCATTTGGTGGTCTTGTTTTCCATTTTAGGTTAGTTCCTCCAAGCAAAAAGGAATATCTCACAATCAGTTGTGGATCAAGAAGCCATACACATGAAACAACCTACAACCAACATTCTAACAGGTATTCATCCTAGCCCTTTCTCCTTATCTGTTTCATCAACATTAAAAGAAATTCTCTAGAATTAGGTGAAACATTTTAGCACGCTCAGTGGGACCATTCGGGGTTCTTTACGTTCTTTCATTTCTAGGTGAAAGTTACATGTTTGTTTCCTTTCTAAAGGTTCTTACATTAAAATTTCTCCCCTGGAACCTACTCTTCTTCTATTTTTATAATAAATCATATTTTGGTGCTTTAAAAATAACACTTATTCCCTTTCATTAGTATCACATTACTGAAAGAGAATCCCTTTCTCCTGTTCATCTTTTTGTGTCATTGATTTCAACATTTCAATTTGGGTTTAAAATAATTTCATTTCATTATGCTTCTCTGCATTATCTCACCTATAATTAGGAAAACCTATACGTTGGAAGTCATGCCCAAATGATGGTTGACTAAAAATTGTAGAAAATAACTTCCCTTTCTCCTTCTCTCTCTAAGTATTACCAAACATCACAAAATTAAAATATATACACATTCTTAAAAACATCTCATCTGGAAGAAGTTATAGGTGATCACATAATCATGGTACAATGGGTACCCCATTGGTTATCTCTATCCAGTACCCATCAGAGGATGGCCCGCCCCCACATAACATAAACTGAAACCCTCTCCTTTATAGTTCTCATTCTTCGTAGGAATCCATTCTCACCAAAAATATATTATAAAGTTCATGAGTCATTCCTTAAATAGCATAAGTTAAACAAACATAACAGAAAAATTACTCTTAGGATCATATTTTTCTTTAGTGTTTCTACCTAGCTTATGTTTTGAGGTGAGAGGATTCATTCCTCATTTTATTATTTCCCCTTTGCATGCTCCTCATCCCATTTGGTGTATTCCAAATTCATCTGATTGTGCCTGGACCATATTCGCATCATTCTCAAAATTCTGGGTTTGATTCCACATCTAATTTTAAATCAAAACCATATTTTCTTCATCATTGTTGCAATTACACAGTAACCAGTTTCGGTCCAGTGACCATCTTCTGTTTCACCCAACTTGCATCGATTTACTGTTCTTTTGTTCAACCTACCAAAAGACACTTGTTTCATCTTCTTTACTGTTTAGAGTCTCTGTCACTCTTATTCATATCATTTTCCTAGTAAATGCATCAAAAACTTGTATACTGGAAAATTATTGACCTTTTTACCTTGTTTTGACGAATTTTACATTCTCCATAGTGACTGACAGTGGCTAATTATGACTAGCATTGGTTTTACCTAACTGGCATCTGTAGCCTATGTAATTTTTCAGCTAAAATATTAGCTCTAATTCACCTACCACCACTTTTTTTTTCCTATTTTTTATATATTCTGTTTCATACAGAAAGCAGTCCTACCATGTTAGTACTTGTTCACATGGTGCTGACCCAAAGTGAAGAAAATGCCCTCATATTCCACCATAGTCCTATCAACCACCTCCCAGCTAGTCCTTCACCACCTTCTATTTTATCACCCATGGCTCCCTACCCAACCTATCACTATCATCACAAGAGATGAGGAGTTCACACGACTCCTTAACCAAAACCCTACCCACCTTGTAGTTTTATCCTTTCCCACCACATCCACTCGAGATGCCTC